>CM058082.1:139537044-139877677 GCA_030247045.1 Colobus guereza
GGTACCCAAAGACACTCGGAGGCGTCTGCAGTGTCTGAAAATCATCAGGTGCAGTAGGTGGAAATTCATCAGGTGGAGTAGGTGGAAGAGGTACCCAAAGACACTCGGGAGGCGTCTGCAGTGTCTGAAAATCATCAGGAGGAGTAGGTGGAAATTCATCAGGTGGAGTAGATGGAAGAGGTACCCAAAGACACTCGGGAGGCGTCTGCAGTGTCTGAAAATCATCAGGTGGAGTAGGTGGAAATTCATCAGGTGGAGTAGATGGAAGAGGTACCCAAAGACACTCGGGAGGCGTCTCTAGTGTCTGAAAATCATCAGGTGGAGTAGGTGGAAGAGGTGCCCGAAGACACTCGGGAGGCGTCTCCAGTGTCTGAAAATCATCAGGTGCAGTAGGTGGAAGAGGTACCACAAGACACTCGGGAGGCGTCTCCAGTGTCTGAAAATCATCAGGTGGAGTAGGTGGAACAGGTACCCAAAAACACTCGGGAGGTGTCTGCAGTGTCTGAAAATCATCAGGTGCAGTAGGTGGAAATTCATCAGGTGGAGTAGGTGGAAGAGGTACCCAAAGACACTCGGGAGGCGTCTGCAGTGTCTGAAAATCATCAGGTGGAGTAGGTGGAAGAGGTACCCAAACACTCGGGAGGTGTCTGCAGTGTCTGAAAATCATCAGGTTCAGTAGGTGGAAATTCATCAGGTGGAGTAGATGGAAGAGGTACCCAAAGACACTGGGAGGCGCCTGCAGTGTCTGAAAATCATCAGGAGGTTGAACCCTGAGTAGAACTGGGAGACATTTGAGGAGACTGACAATGAGGTGAAATGAGAAATCCCAGAAGAATCAGACAGAAACTGAAAATATTCTATCTTCTGATGCTGTGATACCCAGGCAAAATCTGATGGACCTCAAGAATAACAGACCTATCTTTCTGATGTAGGAAAACTATCAAACAGGAAGGACATATACAAAAATCAAAACTACCATCATCAAGACCAGAGGCAGAGATAAACCAAAGATGAAAAACAGCAGAAAAACTGGGAAATCTAAGAGCTTTGCAAAGGAGCGAGATTGAGCAACGGATCAAACTGGTCAGAGAATGACTTTGTGATGAGAGAAGAATTCATCCATCAAACTTCTCAGAGCTAAAGGAGGAATTCAGCAAGAAACTAAAAATCTTGAAAAAGATAAGAATTGACAGCTAGACTAATTAATGCAGAGAAGGTCATAAACTATGACAGAGAAAACCATGATGGAAACGTGACAATGCACAAGCTTATTCTTGATCAACTGGAAGAAAGAGTATCAGGATTGAGGATCAAATGAATGAAATGAAGGGAAGAGAAACCAAAAGAAAAGAAGAAAAGAAATGAACAAACTGAAGTATGGGATTATGTAAAAGACCAAATCACTTTCTGATTTGCCTGAAAGTGAGAGAATGGAAACAAGTTGGAAAACACTCTTCAGGATATCATTGAGAACTATGAGAACATTCAAATTGTGGAAACAGAGAAACAAGATACTAGAAGGCAACTCAAATAACAAAATTGCCAGATTCAAAAGTTGAAATGAAGGAAAATCTTAAGGGCAGCCACAGAGAGAAACTTTCTGAAAGGAAGCCCATCAGAAACAGCAGATCTTGGCAGAAACTCACAACTGTGAAGAGAGAAAAATATTCAACTTCTTAAAGAAAAGAATTTTCAACCCAGTCATATAAAACTAAGTTTCATCAGTGGAAATAAAACCTTTTGATAAGAAATGCTTGAGATTTGTCACCACCAGGCCTGACAAGAGACCCTGAAGGAAGTAAACATGGAAAAACCAAAAGTACCAGATTGAAAACAAGCCAAAAAATATCATATAAAATAACCAGTTAATATCATAATGGCAGGATCAACACATAACAATATTAACCTTAATGTGAGGACTAAATCTCCAATTAAAAGACACAGACTGAAACTGATCAAGAGTCAAATCAGTCTTTGTATTCAGGAGAATCTCACATGCAGAGACATACATAGGCTCATAAAGGAATGGAGGAAGATCTACCAAGCAAATGGAGAACAAAAACATTGGTTGAATCCTATTCTGATAAAATAGACTTTAAACCATCAAAGATCAAAAGAGAAAAGAGCTATTACATAATGGTAAAGGGATCAATTCAACAGGAAGTAACTATCTTTTGAAATACAGGAGCAAGATTCATAAAACAAGTCTTGGAGATCAAAGAGACTTAGACTCATACCTAATGGGAAAACAAATGTCAATATAGACAGATCAACGAGGCAGAAAGTTAACAAGGATATCCAGGAATTGAACTCATTTGACCAAGATGATAGACATCTATGATCACCACAAATCAACAGAATATTTTTTGAACATCGCACTTATTCCAAAATTGACCATAAGGAAGTAAAGCATCTCAGAAATGAAAGAACAGAAATTATAACAAACTGTTAGACCACAGTGCAATCAAACTAGAACTCAGGACTAAGAAACAATCAAAACTCAACCACATGGAAACTGAACAACCTGCTTGAATGAACTGGAAGAACAAATGAAAGCAGATGTTCTTTTGAAACCAATGAGAACAAAGATAAACATACCAGAATCTCTGGGACACTCTTTGAGTGTGTGTAGAGGGAAATTTATAGCACTAAATTCACAAGGGAAACAGGGAGATCGAAATTGACACTCTAACATCACATTAAAAGAACTAGAGGAAGAGAAACACTCAAAAGCTAGCAGAAGGCAAGAAATAACTAAGATCAGAGCAGAACTGAAGGAGTGAAACACAAAACCTCCAAAAATCTGAATCAGGTTGGTTTTTGAGATCCAAAATTGACAGACCGCTAGAAGACTAATAAAGAAGAAAGAGAGAGAATCTAGATGCAATAAAATGATTGGGATATGACCACCATCACAGATACAAACTACCATCAGAGAATACTATAAAAAAAATCAACTTGAAAATCTAGAAGAAATGGATTTTGGACACTTACATCAAGACTAAACCAGGAAGAAGTTGAATGAATAGACCTATAGCTGATTCTGACTGTCAGAAGGAAAACTATCAAACAGGAAGGACACCTGAAACCCCATCAGAAGACCATCATCAAAGACCAGAGGCAGATAAACCACAAGATGAAAAACAGAGAAAAAGAATTCAAAAATAAAGCGCATCTTGAAGGTGTAACAAGATCAAAGCTTCAGAGAACACTTTGAGATGGAGAAGAAAATATCCATCAAACTTCTAGGCTAAAGGATTATGTAGTTGAAACAAAACTTGAAGAATTAAATGACAGCTAGACTTTGTGAAGGTCATGACATGAGTTGATCATCTGACAGCACAGCTTCAGTAACTGACTGATCAACTGGAAGAATATCACATTGAGTCAAATTGAAATAAAAAAACAAAAGAAAAAAAGAAGAAAAGAAATGAACAAACTGCTTATGGGATTATGTAGACCAAACTCTGATTTTTGAAATTGGAGAATGAAACAAGTTGGAAACACTCTTGGATATCAAGAACTTCAAACTAGTGAAAGGAACATTAATCAGGAAAACAGAGATAATATCTCCAGAGACTAAACTAAAACTCTTTTTGAATCTCAGGCTCTACAAGCAGAAGAGAGTGGAATATTCAACGTTCTTGAAAAGAATTTTAAACCCAGAATTTCATATCCAGCTGTTTCATCAGTGAAGAGAAATAAATCCTTTTCAGATAAGCTCTTGATTTTGTCAAGGCCTGATCAAGAGACCCAGAGCCTAAACATGGAAAAACAATGTATATGAAAAACAAGAAAGAAATCCTTCTGAGCAAAATCTTTTCATAATGGATCAATTCACACATAACAATATTCTTTGTTTGGACTAAATGGCATTAGACACAGACTGAGATTGTCAAGACCCATCTGCTGTATTGAAATCTACAGAGAGACATACATAGGCTCAAAATGAATGGAGAAGATCTACCAAGAAATGATTTTGATTCATCTCTGATAAAATCTTTCCATCGATCGAGACAAAGACCATTGTAAAGGGATCTTTTGAAGAGCTAACTATCTAAATATATGAAATACAAAACACCAGATTCATAAACAGTGGAGACTTACGACTTAGATCTCTAATAAGAGTTAAACCTCTGTCAAAGACAGATCAACAGGAGAATTGGAGGATATCAGGAATTGAACTCATCTCTGACAAGCGGAAATAGAATATGAACTCTCAAAAATCACAGAATATACACTTCTCAGAACTGTTATTCAAAATTGACCACATATTGGAGTAAAATTCAGATTAAGAACAGAAATTATAACAAACATTTAGAACAGTGCAATCAAACTAGAACTCAGGATAAACTCAATCAGAAAGCAACTACATGGAAACTGAACAACCTGCTTTGAATGACTACTGGGTACATAACGATGAAAGCAGAAATAAAGATGTTCTTTGAAACCAATGAGAACAAAGATACAACATGAAAATCTCTGGACACATCTAAAAACAGTGTGTAGAGGAAATTTCTTTTCAAATTCCCACAAGAAAACAGGAAAGATATTCTAACATCACAATTAAAAGAACTGGAGAAAACAAACACATTTAAAAGCTGCAGAGGAAAAAATAACTGATCAGAGCAGAACTGAGGTGAAACACAAAACCCTAAAATCAATGATCCAGGTTGGTTTTGAAAAGATCAACAAAATTGACAGACCGCTGAAGACTAATAAAGAAGAAAAGAGAGAGAATCAAATGTGCAATAAAAATGATAGGATTGACCACCATTACAAATACAAACTGATCAGAATACTATAAAACTAAATCAACTGAAAATCTGAAGAAATGGATATTTTGACACTTACATCTAAGGTAAACCAGGAAAGTTGAATCTGAATAGACCAATAGCAGGCTCTGAAATTGAGCAACAATTAATAGCCTGAAAAAAGTGGAAGACGGATTCACAGCTGAATTCTACCAGAGGTACAAGGAGGAGCTGGTACCATTTTTGAAACTATTCAATCAATGAAAGAGAATCCTTAACTCATTTATGGAACATCATCCTGATACCAAAAGCCTGGAGAGACACAACAGAATTTTAGACCAATATCTGATGAAATCTGAAAAATCAATTACTGGCAATTCAGCAGATCAAAAACTACTGATCAAGTGACATTGGGATTAGGAATTCACATTGAAATCAATTGTAATCAGCATATAAACAGAACCAAAGACAAGAAACATGATTATCTCAATAGATGAGAAAACTTTTGACAAATTTTCATGATAAAGCAACTCAATAAATTTATTGATGGAATGAACCTCAAAATATTAAGAGCTATTTATGAAAACAGAATATCATACTGAATGGGAAAACTGAAATTCTTTGATTTTCAGAACAGATTTCTCACCACTCTATTCAACATAGTGTTGGAAGTTCTGGCTAGGGAATCAGGCAAGAGAAAGAAATCAATATTCAGTTAGAAAGAAGAAGTCAAATTGTCTGTTTGCAGATGACATGATTGTATATTTGAAAACATAATTGGAAAATCTCCTTCTGATAAGAACAGATCTCAGGATACAAAATTTTGAAAAATCACAAAGCATTCTTATACACCAGTAACAGACAAGCAGAGAGCCAAATCAGGAATGAACTTCCATTAAATTGCTTCAAAGAGAATAAAATACCTGAATCAACTTACAAGGGATGTAAAACCTCTTCAAGGAGAACTACAAACCACTGCTCAGTGAAATCAAAGAGGACATATGGAAGAACCTTGCTCATGGATAGGAAGAATCAATATGTGAAAAGATACTGAAGGTTGTTATGATTGTGATCATCAAGTTAAATTTTCTTCACAGTTGGAAAAAACTCTTTAAATCATATGGAAGAAAAGAGCCCGAGACAATTGTCAGGAAATGGATATCCTGAAAACTATACTACAAGGCTACAGTAAAAAAGCATGTGGGTAAAAACAGAGCTGACCAATGGAAGAGAACAGAATGTGAAATAATACACATTACATCATCTTTGATAAACCTGAGAGAAACAAGAAATGAAAGGCTATTTAATAAATGGTGCTGGAAAATTACTCCATAAGAAACTAGAAACTGCTTTCTTACTCCTTATGATTAATTCAAGATGGATTAGAACTTTGTTAGAGCTTCATTGGAAGAAAATCTGGAGTAGCATTCAGGACATAGGCATGGGCAAGGACTTCATGTCTAAAACACCAAAAGCAACGGCAAAAGCCAAAATTGACAAATGGGATCTAATTAAACTAAAAGCTTGACAGCAAAGAAACTACCATCAGAGTGAACAGGCAACCTACAGAATGGGAGAACATTTTGAATCTACTCATCTGACAAAGGGCTAATATCAGAACCTACAAAGAACTCAAACAAATATACAAGAAAAAAGCAAACATCATCGTGAAAAGGATATGAGACATTTCTCAAAGAAACATTCATAGAAAAACATGAAAAAATCTAATCATTGATGGAAAATCATCAAAACCACATGAGATACCATCTCACACCAGTTAGAATGGCCATCATTAAAAATCAGGAAGAACTGTTGGAGAGGATGTGGAGAAATAGGAACATTTTACATGTGTGGGAAAAAACTAGTTCCCATATGGAAAACAGATGCATTTGATCTGAACTAGATGTAATATGAATATCACTAGAATAAAGTTAAAATTATTCTATACAAAGACACATGCAGTTGTTTATTGGGACTATGAAAAAACTTGGAATCAACCCAAATGTCCCAGACTGGATTAAGAAAAGAATACACCATGGAATACTATGCAGAAAAAAGGATGATTTGCGTCCTTTCAACATGGATGCAGGAAACCTCATTCTTAGACTATCACAAGAAGGAAAACCAAACACTTTTTCACTCATGAACTGAACAATATCACTTGGACTAGAAATCAAACTGCTATCATGAAAGGATTGCATTCAGGTTAAATCTTTTGATTGATGGGTGCTGACATTTGTGCAGAAACATGGACAAGTATATATGAACAAATGATTATGCAATGTACTAGAAAAGTATAATAATAAAAAAAAAACTGCTTTG
Source organism: Colobus guereza (assembly GCA_030247045.1). NCBI lineage: Eukaryota > Metazoa > Chordata > Mammalia > Primates > Cercopithecidae > Colobus > Colobus guereza. The sequence continues at coordinate 139,544,121 of CM058082.1, forward strand.
TGATGTGGATTCATCTCACAGAGTTAAATGTTTCTTTTGATTCAGCAGGTTGGAAACACTCTTTTTGGAGAATCTGAAGGACATTTGGGAGCCATTGAGGCCTATGGAAAAAAGAATATCCCAGATAAAACAAAAAGAGCTATATGTGAAACTGCTTTGTGATGTGATTCATCTCACAGAGTTAAACTTTCTTTTGATTCAGCAGGTTGGAAACACTTTTGGAGAATCTGTGAAGGACATTTGGGAGCCATTGAGGCCTATGGGAAAAACCGAATATCCCAGATAAAAACTAGAAAGAAGCTATCTGTGAAACTGCTTTGTGATATGTGGATTCATCTCACAGAGTTAAACCTTCTTTTTGATTCAGCAGGTTGGAAACACTTTTGGAGAATCTGTGAAGGACATTTGGAGCCCATTGAGGCCTATGAAAACAATATCCCAGATAAAACTAGAAAGAAGCTATATGTGAAACTGCTTTGTGATGTGTGGATTCATCTCACAGAGTTAAACCTTTCTTTTGATTCAGCAGGTTGGAAACACTCTTTTTGGAGAATCTGTGAAGGACATTTGGGAGCCATTGAGGCCTATGGGAAAAACCGAATATCCCCAGATAAAAACTAGAAAGAAGCTATCTGTGAAACTGCTTTGTGATGTGTGATTCATCTCACAGAGTTAAACCTTCTTTTTGATTCAGCAGGTTGGAAACACTTTTGGAGAATCTGTGAAGGACATTTGAGCCCATTGAGGCCTATGGGAAAAACTGAATATCCCCAGATAAAACTAGAAAGAAGCTATATGTGAAACTGCTTTGTGATGTGTGGATTCATCTCACAGAGTTAAACTTTCTTTTGATTCAGCAGGTTGGAAACACTCTTTTGGAGAATCTGTGAAGGACATTTGGGAGCCATTGAGGCCTATGGGAAAAACTGAATATCCCCAGATAAAACTAGAAAGAAGCTATCTGTGAAACTGCTTTGTGATGTGTGGATTCATCTCACAGAGTTAAACCTTTTTTGATTCAGCAGGTTGGAAACACTCTTTTGGAGAATCTGTGAAGGACATTTGAGCCCATTGAGGCCTATGAAAACAATATCCCCAGATAAAAACTAGAAAGAAGCTATCTGTGAAACTGCTTTGTGATGTGATTCATCTCACAGAGTTAAACTTTCTTTTGATTCAGCAGGTTGGAAACACTTTTGGAGAATCTGAAGGACATTTGGGAGCCATTGAGGCCTATGGAAAACTGAATATCCCCAGATAAAACTAGAAAGAAGCTATCTGTGAAACTGCTTTGTGATGTGATTCATCTCACAGAGTTAAACTTTCTTTTGATTCAGCAGGTTGGAAACACTCTTTTGGAGAATCTGCAAGGACATTTGGGAGCCATTGAGGCCTATGGGAAAAACTGAATATCCCCAGATAAAAACTAGAAAGAAGCTATCTGTGAAACTGCTTTGTGATGTGGATTCATCTCACAAGTTAAATGTTTCTTTTGATTCAGCAGGTTGGAAACACTTTTGGAGAATCTGTGAAGGACATTTGGAGCCCATTGAGGCCTATGGGAAAAACTGAATATCCCCAGATAAAAACTAGAAAGAAGCTATCTGTGAAACTGTTTTGTGGATTCATCTCACAGAGTTAAACCTTTCTTTTGATTCAGCAGGTTGGAAACACTTTTGGAGAATCTGTGAAGGACATTTGGAGCCCATTGAGGCCTATGGGAAAAACTGAATATCCCCAGATAAAACTAGAAAGAAGCTATCTGTGAAACTGCTTTGTGATGTGTGATTCATCTCACAGAGTTAAACTTTCTTTTGATTCAGCAGTTGGAAACACTCTTTTGGAGAATCTGCAAAGGACATTTGGAGCCATTGAGGCCTATGGGAAAAACTGAATATCCCCAGATAAAACTAGAAAGAAGCTATCTGAAACTGCTTTGTGATGTGGATTCATCTCAGAGTTAAACTTTCTTTTGATTCAGCAGTTGGAAACACTCTTTTGGAGAATCTGAAGGACATTTGAGCCCATTGAGGCCTATGGGAAAAACTGAATATCCCCAGATAAAACTAGAAAGAAGCTATCTGTGAAACTGCTTTGTGATGTGGATTCATCTCACAGAGTTAAACTTTATTTTGATTCAGCAGTTGGAAACACTTTTGGAGAATCTGCAAAGGACATTTGAGCCCATTGAGGCCTATGGGAAAAACTGAATATCCCCAGATAAAACTAGAAAGAAGCTATCTGAAACTGCTTTGTGATGTGGATTCATCACAGAGTTAAACTTTATTTTGATTCAGCAGGTTGGAAACACTCTTTTGGAGAATCTGCAAAGGACATTTGGGAGCCATTGAGGCCTATGGGAAAACAGAATATCCCCAGATAAAAACTAGAAAGAAGCTATCTGTGAAACTGCTTTTGTGGATTCATCTCACAGAGTTAAACTTTCTTTTGATTCAGCAGTTGGAAACACTCTTTTGGAGAATCTGTGAAGGACATTTGGGAGCCATTGAGGCCTATGGGAAAAACTGAATATCCCCAGATAAAAACTAGAAAGAAGCTATCTGTGAAACTGTTTTGTGATGTGGATTCATCTCAGAGTTAAACCTTCTTTTTGATTCAGCAGGTTGGAAACACTTTTGGAGAATCTGTGAAGGACATTTGGAGCCATTGAGGCCTATGGGAAAAACTGAATATCCCCAGATAAAAACTAGAAGAAGCTATCTGTGAAACTGTTTTGTGATGTGTGGATTCATCTCACAGAGTTAAACCTTTTTTGATTCAGCAGGTTGGAAACACTCTTTTGGAGAATCTGCAAAGGACATTTGGAGCCATTGAGGCCTATGGGAAAATGAATATCCCCAGATAAAACTAGAAGAAGCTATCTGTGAAACTGTTTTGTGATGTGTGGATTCATCTCACAGTTAAACCTTTCTTTTGATTCAGCAGGTTGGAAACACTCTTTTGGAGAATCTGCAAAGGACATTTGAGCCCATTGAGGCCTATGGGAAAAACTGAATATCCCCAGATAAAACTAGAAAGAAGCTATCTGTGAAACTGCTTGTGATGTGGATTCATCTCACAGAGTTAAACTTTATTTTGATTCAGGTTGGAAACACTTTTGGAGAATCTGCAAAGGACATTTGAGCCATTGAGGCCTATGGGAAAAACTGAATATCCCAGAAAAACTAGAAAGAAGCTATCTGAAACTGCTTTGTGATGTGTGATTCATCACAGAGTTAAACCTTTTTTTGATTCAGCAGGTTGGAAACACTCTTTTGGAGAATCTGCAAAGGACATTTGGAGCCATTGAGGCCTATGGAAAACAAATATCCAGATAAAAACTAGAAAGAACTATCTGTGAAACTGCTTTGTGATGTGTGGATTCATCTCACAGTTAAACCTTTCTTGATTCAGCAGGTTGAAACACTCTTTTGGAGAATCTGTGAAGGACATTTGGGAGCCATTGAGGCCTATGGGAAAAACTGAATATCCCCAGATAAAACTAGAAAGAAGCTATCTGTGAAACTGCTTTGTGATGTGGATTCATCTCAGAGTTAAACCTTTTTTTGATTCAGCAGGTTGGAAACACTTTTGGAGAATCTGTGAAGGACATTTGGAGCCCATTGAGGCCTAGGGAAAACCAAATATCCCCAGATAAAAACTAGAAAGAACTATCTGTGAAACTGTTTTGTGATGTGTGGATTCATCTCACAGAGTTAAACTTTCTTTTGATTCAGTTGGAAACACTTTTGGAGAATCTGCAAGGACATTTGGGAGCCATTGAGGCCTATGGGAAAAACTGAATATCCAGATAAAACTAGAAAGAAGTTATCTGTGAAACTGCTTTGTGATGTGTGGATTCATCACAGAGTTAAACCTTTCTTTTGATTCAGCAGGTTGGAAACACTCTTTTGGAGAATCTGCAAAGGACATTTGAGCCATTGAGGCCTATGGGAAAAACAAATATCCCCAGATAAAAACTAGAAGAATCTGTGAAACTGCTTTGTGATGTGTGATTCATCTCACAGAGTTAAACCTTCTTTTGATTCAGCAGTTGGAAACACTCTTTTGGAGAATCTGTGAAGGACATTTGGAGCCATTGAGGCCTATGGGAAAACTGAATATCCAGATAAAAACTAGAAGAAGCTATCTGTGAAACTGCTTTGTGATGTGGATTCATCACAGAGTTAAACCTTCTTTTGATTCAGCAGGTTGGAAACACTCTTTTGGAGAATCTGTGAAGGACATTTGGGAGCCATTGAGGCCTATGGGAAAACTGAATATCCAGATAAAAACTAGAAAGAAGCTCTGTGAAACTGCTTTGTGATGTGGATTCATCTCACAGAGTTAAAATTTCTTTTGATTCAGCAGTTGGAAACACTCTTTGGAATCTGTGAAGGACATTTGAGCCATTGAGCCTATGGGAAAAACAAATATCCCCAGATAAAAACTAGAAAGAAGCTATCTGTGAAACTGCTTTGTGATGTGTGGATTCATCTCACAGAGTTAAATTTCTTTTGATTCAGCAGGTTGAAACACTCTTTTGGAGAATCTGAAGGACATTTGGAGCCATTGAGGCCTATGGGAAAACTGAATATCCAGATAAAACTAGAAAGAAGCTATCTGTGAAACTGCTTTGTGATGTGTGATTCATCTCACAGAGTTAAACTTTCTTTTGATTCAGCAGGTTGGAAACATTTTGGAGAATCTGTGAAGGGACATTTGGGAGCCATTGAGGCCTATGGGAAAAACAAATATCCCCAGATAAAACTAGAAAGAAACTATCTGTGAAACTGCTTGTGTGTGGATTCATCACAGAGTTAAACCTTTCTTTTGATTCAGCAGGTTGGAAACACTTTTGGAGAATCTGCAAAGGGACATTTGAGCCATTGAGGCCTATGGGAAAACTGAATATCCAGATAAAACTAGAAGAAGCTATCTGAAACTGCTTTGTGATGTGTGGATTCATCTCAGAGTTAAACCTTTCTTTTGATTCAGCAGGTTGGAAACACTTTTGGAGAATCTGAAGGGACATTTGGGAGCCATTGAGGCCTATGGGAAAAACAAATATCCCCAGATAAAACTAGAAAAGCTATCTGTGAAACTGCTTTGTGATATGTGGATTCATCTCACAGAGTTAAACCTTTCTTTTGATTCAGTTGGAAACACTCTTTTGGAGAATCTGTGAAAAGACATTTGGGAGCCATTGAGGCTATGAAAACCAATATTAAAAACTAGAACCCCAGATAAAACTAGAAAGAAGCTATCTGTGAAACTGCTTTGTGATGTGGATTCATCTCACAGAGTTAAACTTTCTTTTGATTCAGCAGGTTGGAAACACTTTTGGAGAATCTGCAAAGGACATTTGGAGCCATTGAGGCCTATGGAAAACCAAATATCCCCAGATAAAACTAGAAAGAAGCTATCTGTGAAACTGCTTTGATGTGATTCATCTCACAGAGTTAAATTTTTTTTGATTCAGCAGGTTGGAAACACTTTTGGAGAATCTGAAGGACATTTGGGAGCCATTGAGGCCTATGGAAAAACAAATATCCCCAGATAAAACTAGAAGCTATCTGAAACTGCTTTGATGTGGATTCATCTCACAGAGTTAAACCTTTTTTGATTCAGGTTGGAAACACTTTTGGAGAATCTGCAAAGGACATTTGGGAGCCATTGAGGCCTATGGAAAAACTGAATATCCCCAGATAAAACTAGAAAGAAGCTATCTGTGAAACTGCTTTGTGATGTGGATTCATCTCACAGAGTTAAACCTTTTTTGATTCAGCAGGTTGGAAACACTCTTTTGGAGAATCTGCAAAGGACATTTGGAGCCATTGAGGCCTATGGGAAAAACTGAATATCCCCAGATAAAACTAGAAAAGCTATCTGTGAAACTGCTTTGTGATGTGTGGATTCATCTCACAGAGTTAAACCTTCTTTGATTCAGCAGGTTGGAAACACTTTTTGGAGAATCTGTGAAGGACATTTGAGCCATTGAGGCCTATGGGAAAAAAATATCCCCAGATAAAACTAGAAGCTATCTGTGAAACTGCTTTGTGATGTGGATTCATCTCACAGAGTTAAACCTTCTTTGATTCAGCAGGTTGAAACACTCTTTTGGAGAATCTGAAGGGACATTTGGGAGCCATTGAGGCCTATGGGAAAAACTGAATATCCCCAGATAAAACTAGAAGCTATCTGTGAAACTGCTTTGTGATATGTGGATTCATCTCACAGAGTTAAACCTTTCTTTTGATTCAGCAGGTTGGAAACACTCTTTTGGAGAATCTGCAAAGGGACATTTGAGCCATTGAGGCCTATGGAAAAAAGAATATCCCCAGATAAAACTAGAAAGAAGCTATCTGTGAAACTGCTTTGTGATGTGGATTCATCTCACAGAGTTAAACTTTTTTTGATTCAGCAGGTTGGAAACACTTTTGGAGAATCTGAAGGACATTTGAGCCATTGAGGCCTATGGAAAACAAATATCCCCAGATAAAAAGAAAGAAGCTATCTGTGAAACTGCTTTGTGATGTGGATTCATCTCAGAGTTAAACTTCTTTGATTCAGCAGGTTGGAAACACTTTTGGAGAATCTGAAGGACATTTGGGAGCCATTGAGGCCTATGGAAAACAAATATCTCAGATAAAAACTAGAAAGAAGCTATCTGTGAAACTGCTTTGTGATGTGTGGATTCATCTCACAGAGTTAAACTTTCTTTTGATTCAGCAGGTTGGAAACACTCTTGGAGAATCTGAAGGACATTTGGGAACCCATTGAGGCCTATGGGAAAACTGAATATCCCCAGATAAAAACTAGAAAGAAGCTATCTGTGAAACTGCTTTGTGATGTGTGGATTCATCACAGAGTTAAACTTTTTTATTCAGCAGGTTGGAAACACTCTTTTGGAGAATCTGAAGGACATTTGAGCCATTGAGGCCTATGGAAAAACTGAATATCCAGATAAAAACTAGAAAAGCTATCTGTGAAACTGCTTTGTGATGTGGATTCATCTCACAGAGTTAAACTTTATTTTGATTCAGCAGGTTGGAAACACTTTTTGTAGAATCTGAAGGACATTTGAGCCATTGAGGCCTATGGGAAAACTGAATATCCAGATAAAAACTAGAAAGAAGCTATCTGTGAAACTGCTTTGATGTGTGGATTCATCTCACAGAGTTAAACTTTTTTGATTCAGCAGGTTGGAAACACTCTTTTGGAGAATCTGAAGGACATTTGAGCCATTGAGGCCTATGGAAAAACAAATATCCCCAGATAAAAACTAGAAAGAAGCTATCTGTGAAACTGCTTTGTGATGTGGATTCATCTCAGAGTTAAACCTTTCTTTTGATTCAGCAGGTTGGAAACACTCTTTTGAGAATCTGTGAAGGGACATTTGGAGCCATTGAGGCCTATGGGAAAACTGAAAAACAAATATCCCCAGATAAAAACTAGAAGAAGCTATCTGTGAAACTGCTTTGTGATGTGTGGATTCATCTCACAGAGTTAAATTTCTTTTGATTCAGCAGGTTGAAACACTCTTTTGGAGAATCTGTGAAGGACATTTGAACCCATTGAGGCCTATGAAAAAACTGAATATCAGATAAAAACTAAAGAAGCTATCTGTGAAACTGCTTTGTGATGTGGATTCATCACAGAGTTAAACTTTTTTGATTCAGCAGGTTGGAAACACTCTTTTGAGAATCTGAAGGACATTTGAACCCATTGAGGCCTAAAGAAAACAAATATCCCCAGATAAAAACTAGAAGAAGCTATCTGAAACTGCTTTGTGATGTGATTCATCTCACAGAGTTAAACCTTTATTTTGATTCAGCAGGTTGGAAACACTTTTTGTAGAATCTGAAGGACATTTGGGAGCCATTGAGGCCTATGGGAAAACTGAATATCCCCAGATAAAAACTAGAAAGAAGCTATCTGTGAAACTGCTTTGTGATGTGGATTCATCTCACAGAGTTAAACCTTTCTTTTGATTCAGCAGGTTGGAAACACTTTTGGAGAATCTGTGAAGGACATTTGAGCCATTGAGGCCTATGAAAAAACTGAATATCCCCAGATAAAAACTAGAAAGAAGCTATCTGAAACTGCTTTGTGATGTGTGGATTCATCTCACAGAGTTAAACTTTCTTTTGATTCAGCAGGTTGAAACACTCTTTTGGAGAATCTGTGAAGGACATTTGGAGCCATTGAGGCCTATGGAAAAAAGAATATCCAGATAAAAACTAGAAAGAAGCTATCTGAAACTGCTTTGTGATGTGTGGATTCATCTCAGAGTTAAACTTCTTTGATTCAGCAGGTTGGAAACACTCTTTTGAGAATCTGCAAAGGACATTTGGGAGCCATTGAGGCCTATGGAAAAACCGAATATCCCCAGATAAAAACTAGAAGAAGCTATCTGTGAAACTGCTTTGTGATGTGTGGATTCATCTCACAGAGTTAAATTTTTCTTTTGATTCAGCAGGTTGGAAACACTCTTTTGGAGAATCTGAAGGACATTTGAGCCATTGAGGCCTATGGGGAAAACAAATATCCCCAGATAAAAACTAGAAAGAAGCTATCTGTGAAACTGCTTTGTGATGTGTGGATTCATCTCACAGAGTTAAACCTTTCTTTTCATTCAGCAGGTTGGAAACACTCTTTTGGAGAATCTGCAAAGGACATTTGGAGCCATTGAGGCCTATGGAAAAACCAAATATCCCAGATAAAAACTAGAAAGAAGCTATCTGTGAAATTAATTTTTGATGTGTGGATTCATCTCACAGAGTTAAAACTTTCTTTTGATTCAGCAGGTTGGAAACACTCTTTTGGAGAATCTGTGAAGGACATTTGGAGCCATTGAGGCCTATGGGAAAACTGAATATCCCAGATAAAAACTAGAAAGAAGCTATCTGTGAAACTGCTTGTGATGTGTGGATTCATCTCACAGAGGTAAAGCTTATTTTGAATCAACAGGTTGGAAAAACTTTTTTGGAGAATCTGCAAGGACATTTGAGCCCATTGAGGCCTATGGAAAAACCAAATATCCCAGATAAAAACTAGAAAGAATCTATCTGTGAAACTGCTTGTGATGTGTGGATTCATCTCACAGAGTTAAAACTTTCTTTTGATTCAGCAGGTTGGAAACACTCTTTTGGAGAATCTGTGAAGGGACATTTGAGCCCATTGAGGCCTATGGAAAACAGAATATCCCAGATAAAAACTAGAAAGAAGCTATCTGTGAAACTGCTTTGTGATGTGTGGATTCATCTCACAGAGTTAAACCTTTTGATTCAGCAGGTTGAAAACACTCTTTTGGAGAATCTGTGAAGGGACATTTGGAGCCATTGAGGCCTATGGGGAAAACCGAATATCCCAGATAAAAACTAGAAAGAAGCTGTGTGAAACTGCTTTTGATGTGGATTCATCTCACAGAGTTAAACTTTTCTTGATTCAGCAGGTTGAAAACACTCTTTTGGAGAATCTGCAAAGGACATTTGGAGCCCTTTGAGGCCTATGGGGAAAACCAATATCCCCAGATAAAAACTAGAAAGAAGCTATCTGTGAAACTGCTTTGTGATGTGATTCATCACAGAGTTAAAACTTTCTTTTGATTCAGCAGGTTGAAAACACTCTTTTGGAGAATCTGAGAAGGACATTTGAGCCATTGAGGCCTATGGGGAAAACAGAATATCCCAGATAAAAACTAGAAGAAACTATAACTGCTTTGTGATGTGGATTCATCTCACAGAGTTAAACCTTTCTTTTGATTCAGCAGGTTGGAAACACTTTTGGAGAATCTGAGAAGGACATTTGGAGCCATTGAGGCCTATGAAAAACTGAATATCCCAGATAAAAACTAGAAAGAAGCTATCTGTGAAACTGTGATGTGTGGATTCATCACAGAGTTAAACTTTCTTTTGATTCAACAGGTTGGAAACACTCTTTTGTAGAATCTGCAAAGGACATTTGGAGCCCTTTGAGGCCTATGGGGAAAACCAATATCCCAGATAAAAACTAGAAAGAAGATATCTGTGAAACTGCTTGTGATGTGGATTCATCTCAGAGTTAAACCTTTCTTTTGATTCAGCAGGTTGAAAACACTCTTTTGGAGAATCTGCAAAGGACATTTGAGCCATTGAGGCCTATGGGAAAACTGAATATCCCAGATAAAAACTAGAAAGAAGCTATCTGTGAAACTGCTTTGTGATGTGTGATTCATCTCACAGAGTTAAACCTTTCTTTTGATTCAGCAGGTTGGAAACACTTTTGGAGAATCTGAAGGACATTTGAGCCCATTGAGCCTATGGGAAAACTGAATATCCCAGATAAAAACTAGAAAGAATCTATCTGTGAAACTGCTTTGTGATGTGTGGATTCATCTCACAGAGTTAAATATTTCTTTTGATTCAGCAGGTTGGAAACACTTTTGGAATCTGTGAAGGACATTTGGAGCCATTGAGGCCTATGGGAAAACTGAATATCCCAGATAAAAACTAGAAGAAGCTATCTGTGAAACTGCTTTGTGATGTGTGATTCATCTCACAGAGTTAAACTTTCTTTTGATTCAAGGTTGGAAACACTTTTGGAGAATCTGCAAAGGGACATTTGGGAAACCATTGAGGCCTATGGGAAAACTGAATATCCCAGATAAAAACTAGAAAGAAGTTATCTGTGAAACTGCTTTGTGATGTGTGGATTCATCACAGAGTTAAACCTTTCTTTTGATTCAAGGTTGGAAACACTCTTTTGGAGAATCTGAAGGACATTTGAGCCATTGAGGCCTATGGGAAAACTGAATATCCAGATAAAAACTAGAAAGAAGCTATCTGAAACTGCTTTGTGATGTGGATTCATCACAGAGTTAAACCTTTCTTTTGATTCAGCAGGTTGGAAACACTCTTTTGGAGAATCTGTGAAGGACATTTGAGCCCATTGAGGCCTATGGGAAAACTGAATATCCCAGATAAAAACTAGAAAGAAGCTATCTGTGAAACTGCTTTTGATGTGTGGATTCATCACAGAGTTAAACCTTTCTTTTGATTCAAGGTTGGAAACACTTTTGGAGAATCTGAGAAGGACATTTGGAGCCATTGAGGCCTATGGGAAAACTGAATATCCAGATAAAAACTAGAAAGAATCTGTGAAACTGCTTTTTGATGTGTGGATTCATCTCACAGAATTAAACCTTTCTTTTGATTCAGCAGGATGGAAACACTCTTTTGAGAATCTGAAGGACATTTGAGCCATTGAGGCCTATGGGAAAACTGAATATCCCAGATAAAACTAGAAAGAAGTTATCTGTGAAACTGCTTTGTGATGTGTGGATTCATCTCACAGTGTTAAACCTTTCTTTTGATTCAACAGGTTGGAAACACTCTTTTGGAGAATCTGCAAAGGGACATTTGGGAAACCATTGAGGCCTATGGAAAAACTGAATATCCCAGATAAAACTAGAAGAAGCTATCTGAAACTGCTTTGTGATGTGATTCATCTCAGAGTTAAACCTTTCTTTTGATTCAGCAGGTTGAAACACTCTTTTGGAGAATCTGAAGGACATTTGGAGCCATTGAGGCCTATGGAAAAACTGAATATCCCCAGATAAAACTAGAAAGAAGCAATCTGTGAAACTGCTTTGTGATGTGGATTCATCACAGAGTTAAACTTTCTTTTGATTCAGCAGGATGGAAACACTCTTTTGAGAATCTGAAGGACATTTGGGAGCATTGAGGCCTATGGGGAACTAAACATCCAGAGATAAAAACTAGAAAGAAGCTATCTGTGAAACTGCTTTGTGATGTGGATTCATCTCACAGAGTTAAACCTTTCTTTTGATTCAGCAGGTTGGAAACTCTTTTGGAGAATCTCTGAAGGGATATTTGAGAGCCCATTGAGCCTATGGAAAAACTGAATATCCCCAGATTAAAACTAGAAAGAAGCTATCTGTGAAACTGCTTTGTGATGTGGATTCATCTCACAGAATTAAACTTTCTTTTGATTCAACAGGTTGGAAACATTCTTTTGGAGAATCTGTGAAGGGACATTTGGGAAACCATTGAGGAATTTGGGGAAAAACAGAATATCCCAGATAAAACTAGAAAGAACTATCTGTGAAACTGCTTGTGATGTCTGGATTCATCTCACAGTGTTAAACCTTTCTTTTGATTCAGCAGGTTGAAATCACTCTTATTGGAGAATCTGCAAAGGGACATTTGGGGGCTCATTGAGGCCTATGGGGAAAAACAGAATGTCTAGATAAAAACTAGAAAGAAGCTATCTGTGAAACTGCTTTTTGATGTGGATTCATCTCAGAGTTAAACCTTTTTTTGATTCAGCAGGTTGGAAACTCTTTTGGAGAATCTGAAGGACATTTGAGCCATTGAGGCCTATGGGAAAAACAGAATATCCCCAGATAAAACTAAAAAGAATCTTTCTGTTAATCTGCTTTGTGATGTGTGGATTCATCTCACAGAGTTAAACTGCTCCTTTGATTCAGCAGGTTAGAAACACTCTAACTGGAGAAAATGTGAAGGGACATCTGGGAGCCCATTGAGACTGATGGGGAAAAAAAGAAGAATTTCCCCAATCAAAACTAGAAAGAAGTTATCTGTGAAACTGCTTTGTGATGTGTGGATTGATCCCACAGAGTTAAAATTTTCTTTCTATTCAGCTGGTTGGAAACATTCTTTTTGTAGAATCTGTAAAAGGATATTTGGGAGCCTACTGAGGCCTATGAAGGAAAACTGAACGTCTGCAGAAAAATTAGAAAGAAGCTATCAGTAAAACTGCTTTGTGATGTGTGGATTCATCTTACAGAGTTAAGCTTTTCTTTTGATTCAGCAGGTTTGAAACTCATTGACTGGAGAATCTGTGAATGGGCATTTGGAAGCCTTTTGAGATGTAGAAAAGAAAACCCTGAATATCTCCAGATAAAACTAGAAAGAAGCTATCTGTGAAACTGCTTTCTGTTGTGTGGATTCATCTCAAAGAGTTAAACATTTCTTTTGATCCAACAGGTTGGAAACACTGTTTTTGGAGAATCTGCCAAGGGACATTTGGGAGGCTTTTGAGGCCTGTAATGAAAAACCAAATATCCCCAGATAAAAACTAGAAGGAAGCTATCTGTGAAACTGCTTTTTGATGTGTGGATTCATCACAGAGTTAAACTTTCTTTTGATTCAGCAGGTTGGAAACTCTTTTGGAGAATCTGAAGGACATTTGGGAGCCAATTGGGGCCTAAGTAGAAAAAACAAATATCCTAAGATGAAAACTGGAAAGAAGATATCTGTGAAACTGCTTTATGATATGTGGATTCATCTCAGAGTTAAACCTTTTTGATTCAGCAGGTTGGAAACACTCTTTTGGAGAATCTGCAAAGGACATTTGAGCCATTGAGGCCTATGGGAAAACTGAATATCAGATAAAACTAAAAAGAATCTATCTATGAAACTGCTTTGTGATGTGTGGATTTATCTGACAGAGTTAAACGTTTCTTTTGATTCAGAAGGTTGAAAACATTCTTTTTGGATAATATGAGAAGGGACATTTGGGAGCTCACTGAAGCCTATGGGAAAAACTGCATATCCCCTGACAAAAACTAGAAAGCAGTATGTGTGAAACTGCTTTGTGATGTGTGGATTCATCTCAAAGAGGTAAAACTTTCTTTTGAATCATCAGGTTGGAAACACTCTTTTTAGAGATTCTTAAAAGAAACATTTGGGAGCACATTGAGGCCTATGGGTAGAACAGCATATCCCCACTTGAAAAGTAGAAAGAAGCTATCTGTGAAACTGTTTTGTGATGTCTGGATTCATCTCACAGAGTTAAACCTTTCTTTTTATTCAGAAGGTTGCAAACACTCATTTTGGAGAATCTCCAAAGGGACATTTGGGAGCTGTTTGAGAACTATGAGGGAAAATCAAATATCCTCAGATAAAAACTAGATTATGTGGATTCATCTCACAGAGTTAAACCTTCTTTTAAATCAGCATGGAGGAAACACTCTTGGGGAATCTGTGAAGGGTTATTTCGGAGCCCATTGATGCCTATGGGGAAAAAACGAACATCAGCAGATAAAAACTAGAAAGAATCTGTCTTTGAAACAGCTTTGTAATGTGTGGATTCATCTCAGAGAATTAAACCTTTCTTTTGACTCAGGACGTTGAAAACACTCTATTTGAGAATCTGTGAAGAAACATTTAGGAGCCCTTTGAGGACTACAAATGAAAAAAGTACATCCCCAGGTAATAACTAGAAGGAAAATATCTGTGAAACTGCTTTATGATTGTGGATTCATTTTCCAGAGTTAAACCTTCCTTTCCATTCAGCAGGTTGGAAATACTCTTTTTGAAGAATCTGCAAAAAGACATTTTGGAGCACACTGAGGCCTATGGGAAAAAACAGATTATCGCCAGATAGAAACTAGAAAGAAGCTATTTGTGAAACTGCTTTGTTATATATAGATTCATCTCACAGAGTTAAAGCATTCTTTTGATTCATCAGGTTGGAAACATTTTTTTAGAGAATCAGTGAAGAAACTTTTGAAAGCCCATTGAGGCCTATGGGGAAAAACTGAATATCCACAGAGAAAAAGTAGAATGAAGCTATCTGTGAAACTGCTTTTTGATGTGTGGATTCCTCCCACAGAGTTTAAACTTCGTTTTGATTTAGCAGGTTGGAAACACTCTTTTTGGAGAATCTGTGAAGGGACAGTTTGGAGGCCATTGAGGCCTGTGGGAAAAACTAAATATCCATAAAATAAAAACTAGAAAGAAGCTATCTGTGAAACCACTTTCTGATGTGTGCACTCTTCTCACAGAGTTAAATCTTTCTCTTGATTCAGCAGATTGGAAACACTCTTTTAGGAGAATCTGTGAAGGGACATTTGGGAACCCATTGAGGCCTACTGTGAATAACTAAATATCTTCACATAGAAACTGGAAATAATCTATCTTTGAAACTGCTTTGTCATATGTGAATTCATCACACATAGTTAAACCATTCTTTTGATTCAGCATATTGGAAATACTCTTCTTGGAGAATCTGCGAAGGGACATTGCAGAGCCTATTGAGGCCTGTTTGGAAAAACTGAATATCCCTAGATAAAAAAATTGAAAGAAGATATCGGTTAACCACATTTATGATGTGTGCATTCTCACAGAGTTATGCCTCTGTTTTGATTCAGAAGGTTGAAAACACTCTTCTCAGAGAATCTCTGTGCCCAATGTGGCCTATGAGGAAAAACAGAATATCTCCAGTAAAACTAGAAGGAAGCTATCTGTGAAAGCGTGTTTTCTGATATGTGGATTCATTTGACAGAATTAAACCTTTCTTTTGAATCAGCCAGTTGGAAACACTCTTTTTGCAGATTCTGTGAAGGGAGTTTTGGGAGTTCCTTGAGGACTATGAAATAAAACAGTGTATCTCCACCTAAAAACTAGAAAGAAGCTATCAGTGAAACTGCCTTGTGATGTGTTGATTCATCTCACAGAGTTAAGCATTTCTTTTGATTCAGTAAGAAGGAAATACTCTTTTGGAGAATCTGTGAAGGGACATTTGGGAACCCATTGAGGCCTATGGGGAAAAGCAGAATATCCACAGATGAAAACTGGAAAGAAGCTATCTGTGAAATTAATTTGTGATATATGGATTCATCTCACCTTGTTAAAACTTTATTTTTATTCAGCAGTTTGGAGACACTCTTTTCGGAGAAACTGCGAACGGACATTTGGGGACCCCTTGAGGACTAAAAGGGAAAACTGAATATGTCCAGATAAAGACTAGAAAGAAGCTATCTGTGAAACTGCTTTGTGATGTGTGGATTCATGTCATACAATTAAAACTGTCATTTGATTCCTCAGGTTGAAATCACTGTTTTTGGGGAATCTGCAAAGGACATTTAAGAGTCCACTGAGGCCTATGGGGAAAAACAAAATATCCCCAGATAAAACTAGAAAGAAGCTCTCCATGGAACTACCTTGTGAGTTGTACATTTATCTCACAGAGTTAAAACTTTCTTTTGATTACGTAGGTTGGAAACACTCATTATGGAGTATCTGAGAAGGGACATTGAGATCCCTTGAGGCCTATGGGGGAACCCGAATATTCTCAGATAAAAAGAAAAGAAAGAAGCTATTTGTGAATCTGTTTTGTGATGTGTGGCTTCATCTCACAGAGTTAAACCGTTCTTTTGATTCAGCATGTTGGAAACACTCTTTTTGGAGAATCTACAAAGGGACATTTGGGAGCCCATTGAGGTCTATGGGGAAAAACAGAGAATCCCCTGATAAAAAGTAAAAAGAAACTACCTGTGAAACTTATTTGTGATGTTTGGATTCATTTCACAAAGTTAAACTTTTCTTCTGATTCAGCAGGTTGGTAACAGTGTTTTTTGTAGAATCTGTGAAGGGATATTTGGAAGCCCATTTTGGCCTATGGGAAAAACCAATATTCCCAGATAAAACTAGAAACAATATATCCATTAAACTGCCTTGCAATGTGTGGATTAATCTCACAGAGTTAAACCTTTCTTTTGATTCAGCAGGTTGGAAACACTGTTTTTGGAGAATCTGCTAAGGGACATTTGGGAGCCCATTGAAACTTATAGGGAAATATCAAATATCCCCAGATAGAAACAAGAAAGAAGCTATCTGTGAAACAGCTTTTGTGATGTGTGGATTCATCTCACAGGATTAACCCTTTATTTTGTTTCAGCAGGTTGGAAACTCATCTATTTTGAGAATCTGTGAATGGACATTTTAAAGCCATTGTCACCTATGTGGAAAAACCAAGTATTCCCAGATAAAAACTAGAAAGAAGCTATCTGTGAAATTGCTTTGTGATGGGTGGATTCTTCTCACAGAGTTAAAACTTTCTTTTAATTCATTAGGTTGGAAACACTCTTTTTGAAGAATCTGTAAAGGGACATTTGAATTTCCATTGAAAGCTATTGGAAAAAAACGAATATCCCCAGATAAAACTAGAAAGAAGATATCTGTGAAACTGATGTGATGTATGTATTCAGCTCAGAGAGTTAAACCATTATTTTGATTCAGCTGATTGCAAACACTCGTTTTGGAGAATCTGTGAAGGGACATTTAAAAGCCCATTGAGGCCTGTGAGGAAAAACCAAATATTCCCAGATAAAAACTAGAAACAAGCTATATGTGAAACAGCTTTGTGATGTGTGGATTCATGTCAAGAGGTAAACATTTTTTGATTCAGCAGGTTGTAAACAGTCTTTTTGAAGAATCTGTGAAGGGACATTTGAGAACGCTTTGAGGCCTGTTTTGACAGAATAAGGCCGAATATCCTTAGATCAAAAGCAGAAAGAAGCTATTTGTCAATCTGCTTTATGATGTGTGGATTCATACCACAGAGGTAAACTCTTCTTTTGATTCAAGAGATTGGAAACACTCTGTTTGAAAAATCTGCAAAGGGATATTTAGGAGGCCATTGAGACCTAATGGAAAAAACACAGTATCCCCAGATAATAGCTAGAAAGAACCTATCTGTGAAACCTTTTTGAGATGTGTGGATTCATCTTGCAGAGTAAAACTTTTCTTATGGGTCAGCAGGTTCTCAACATTGTTTTTGGAGAATTAGAAAAGGGACATTTGGGAGCTCATTGATACCTATGGGACAAAAAAAAAATCCCCAGGTAAAACTAGAAAGAAGCTGTCTGTGAAACTGCTTTGTGATGTGTGGATTCATCTCACAAATATACATTTTCTTTTGATTCAGCAGGTTGGAAACACTTTTTGGAGAATCTGCAAAGGGACATTTGAGCCATTGAGGCCTATGGGGAAAAACTGAATATCCCAGTAAGAAAACTAGAAAGAAGCTGTCTGTGAAACTGCTTTGATGTGTGGATTCATCTCACAGAGTTAAACTTTTCTTTTGATTCAGCAGGTTGGAAACACTTTTTGGAGAATCTGTGAAGGACATTTGGGAGCCATTGACCTATGGGGAAAAAAAAATATCCAGATAAAACTAGAAAGAAGTTATCTGTGAAACTGCTTTGTGATGTGGATTCATCTCAGAAAGCTAAACTTTTCTTTTCAATCAGCATGTTGGAAATACTCTTTTTGGAGCATCTACAAAAGGATAGTTGAGAACCGGTTGAGGTATGTGGGGCAAACCAAATATCTGCAAAGAAAAACTAGAAAGAAGCTATCTGTGAAATTAATTTTTGATGTGTGGATTCACCTCACAAATATACATTTTTATTTTGATTCAGCAGGTTGGAAACAGTCTTTTTCAATAATCTGTGAAGAGATAATTGGGAGCCCACTGAGACCTATAGGTCAAAACTGAATATCCCCAGATAAAACTAGAAAGAAGTTATCTGTGAAACTGCTTTGTGATGTGGATTCATCTCACAGAGGTAAAGCTTATTTTGAATCAACAGGTTGGAAAAACTTTTTTGGAGAATCTGCAAGGATACATTTAAGAGCCCGTTAAGGCCTGTGTGGAAGAGCCAAATATCCCTAGACAGAAACTAGAAGGAAACTATCTGTGAAACTGCCTTGTGATGTGTGGATTGATATCACAGAGTTAAAACTATCTTTTGATGCAGCAGTTTGGAAACACTCTATTCGGAGAACCTGTGAAGGGAAATTTCAGAGTTCCATTGAGGCCTATTGGAAGAGAGAATATCCCCAGATAAAAACTAGAAAGAAGCTATCTGTGAAATTGCTTTGTGATGTGTGGATTTGTCTCACCGAGTTAAGCTTTTTTTAGGTTCAGCAGGTTGAAAACACTCTTTTGAGAATCTGTGAAGGACATTTGAGCCATTGAGGCCTATGGGGAAAAACTGAATATCCCCAGATAAAACTAGAAAGAAGCTATCTGAAACTGCTTTGATGTGGATTCATCTTACATAGTTTAACCTTTCTCTTGATTCATCGAGTTGAAAGCACTCTTATTGGACAACCTGCAAAGGGACATTTGGGTACCCTTTGAGGCCTATGGGGAAAGGCCAAGTATCCCCAATTACAAACTAGAAAGAAGCAATCTGTGAAACTGTTTTTTGATGTGTGGATTCATCTCACAGAGTTAAACTTTCTTTTGATTCAGCAGTTGGAAACACTCTTTTGGAGAATCTGAAGGACATTTGAGCCATTGAGGCCTATGGGAAAAACCGAATATTCCCAGATAAAAATGAGAAAGAAGCTACTTGTGAAGCTGTTTTGTGATGTGTGCGTTCATCTCACAGAGTTAAATCATTTTTTGGTTTGGAGAATCAGCAAATGGATATTTGGGAGCCCTTTGAGGCCTAAAGGAAAAAAGAAAATATCTCCTAATAAAAACTAGAATGAATCTATCTATGAAACTGCTTTGCGATGTGTGGATTCATCTCACACAGTTAAACTTTTATTTTGTTTCAGTGTTTTGAACACACTCTTTATGGAGAATCTGTGAAGTAAAATTTGGGAGCCCATTTAGGCCTATGGGAGAAAACAAAACTTCCCCAGATAAAAACTAGAAAGAAGCTGTCTACTAAACTACTTTTTGATGTGCAGATTCATCTCATAGAGTTAAACATCGTTTTTGATTCAGCAGGATGGAAACACTCTTTTGGAGAATCTGTGAAGACATTTGGAGCCATTGAGGCCTATGGGAAAAACTGAATATCCCCAGATAAAAACTAGAAAGAAGCTATCTGTGAAACTGCTTTGTGATGTGGATTCATCTCACAGAGTTAAACCTTTCTTTTGATTCAGCAGGTTGGAAACACTCTTTTAGAATCTGTGAAGGACATTTGGAGCCATTGAGGCCTATGGGAAAAACAAATATCCCCAGATAAAACTAGAAAGAAGCTATCTGTGAAACTGCTTTGTGATGTGTGATTCATCTCACAGAGTTAAACCTTTCTTTTGATTCAGCAGGTTGGAAACACTTTTTGGAGAATCTGAAGGACATTTGAGCCCATTGAGGCCTATGGGAAAAACTGAATATCCCCAGATAAAACTAGAAGAAGCTATCTGTGAAACTGCTTTGTGATGTGTGGATTCATCTCACAGAGTTAAACCTTTCTTTTGATTCAGAAACACTCTCTAAGACCTACAGCTGCCTGACCCCTGACCTCTGGAAGGAGACTGTGTTACCAAGTCTCTATCAGAATTCACTGACCACCTTGTAAAGACCCACACCAGAGTCTCCGTGCAGCGGACTGAATTAAGCCTGTTACAAAAAAGTACAAAGAAGGTATCTGTGAAACTGCTTTTGATGTGGATTCATCTCACAGAGTTAAACCTTTCTTTTGATTCAGCAGGTTGGAAACACTCTTTTGGAGAATCTGTGAAGGACATTTGGAGCCCATTGAGGCCTATGGAAAAAAATATCCCCAGATAGAAACTAGAAAGAAGGTATAGGTTAAACTGCTTTGCGATGTGTGGATTCATCTCAGAGTTAAACCTGTCTTTTGATTCAGCAGGTTGGAAACACTCTTTTGGAGAATCTGTGAAGGGACATTTGGAGCCCATTGAGGCCTATGGAAAACTGAATATCCCCAGATAAAAACTAGAAAGAAGATATCTGTGAAACTGCTTTGTGATGTGTGGATTCATCTCACAGAGTTAAAACTTTCTTTTGATTCAGCAGGTTGGAAACACTCTTTTGGAGAATCTGTGAGGAAAAATTTGGGAGCCTATTAAGGCCTATGTTGAAGAACTGAATATCCCCAGATCGAAACTAGAAAGAAGCTATCTGTGAAACTGCTTTGATGTGTGGATTCATCACAAAGAGTTAAAATTTTCTTTTGATACAACAGTTTAGAAACACTGTATTTGGAGGATCTGCAAAGGAACATTTCAGAGCCCAGTGAAGCTTATAGGGAAAAAGCAAATATCCCCCAATAAAAAGTAGAAAGTAACAATCTGGGAAACTGCTTTGTGATGTGTGGATTCATCTCACAGAGTTAAAACTTTCTTTTGATTCAGCAGATTGGAAACACTCTTTTAGGAGAATCTGCAATGGGAAATTTGGGAGGCCTTTGAGGCCTATGAAAAAAAATAATAAATGTGTATCCCCAGTTAGAAACTAGAAATAAACTATCTCTGAAACTGCTTTGTGGTGTGTGGATTCCCCTTAAAGAGATAAATCCTTTTATGTTGTTTTTTTGATTCAGCACGTTGGAAACGTTATTTTTGGAGAAACTGTGAAGAAACATTTGGGAGCTTATTGAGGTCTATGGGGAAAAGCAGAATATCCTCAGATAAAAACTTGAAAGAAGCTATCTGTGCAACTGCTTTGTTATGTGTGTATTCATCTCACAGAGTTACACTTTTATTTTGATTCAGCATGTTAGAAACTCTCTTTCTGGAGTATCTGCAAAGGGACATTTGGAGCCATTGAGGCCTATGGGAAAAACTGAATATCCCCAGATAAAAACTAGAAAGATGATATTTGTGAAACTGCTTTGTGATATGTGGATTCATCTCACATAATTAAACCATTCTTTTGACTCAGCAGGTTGGAAACACTATTTTTGGAGAATCGGTGAAGGAACATTTGGAGCCCATTGAGGCCTATGGGAAAAATCAAATATCCCCAGATAAAACTAGAAAGAAGCTATCTGTGAAACTGCTTTGATGTGTGGATTCATTTCACAGATTAAAACTTTCTTTTGATTCAGTGGGTTGGAAGCACTCGTTTTGTAGAATCTGTGAAAGGACATTTGAGAGCCCATAAATGCTTATGGGAAAAACCAAATATCCCTGGATGAAAACTAGAAAGAAGCTATCTGTGAAACTGTTTTGTGATGTGGATTCATCTCACAGAGTTAAACCTTTCTTTTGATTCAGCAGGTTGGAAACACTTTTTGGAGAATCTGTGAAGTGACTTTTGGGAACCAATTGAGTCCTATGGGGAAAAGCAGAATATCCACAGATGAAAACTGGAAAGAAGCTACTTGTGAAATTGTTTATGATGTGTGGATTCATCTCACAGAGATAAACCTATCATTTTATTCAGCATGTTGAAAACACTTTTCTTTTTTTCTAAAATCTGCAAAGTGACTTTTGGGAACCAATTGAGTCCTATGGGGAAAAGCAGAATATCCACAGATGAAAACTGGAAAGAAGTTACTTGTGAAATTGTTTATGATGTGTAGATTTATCTCACAGAGTTAAACCTGTACTTTGATTAAGCAAGCTGGACACTCTTTCTGGAATATCTGTGAAGGGACATTTGTGAGCCCATTAAGGCCTATATGGCAAAACTGAATATACCCAGATAAAAACTTCAAACAAGCTATCTGTAAAACATCTTTGTGATGTTTAGATACATCTCACAGAGTTAAGGTTTTCTTTTGATTCAGCAGGTTGCAAACACTATTTTTGGATAATATGCAAAGGGAAATTTGGGAACACATTGTGGCATATTGGAAAAAAAAGAATATCCCAAGATGAAAACTAAAAGAGGCTATCTGTAAAACTGCTTTGTGATGTGTTGATTCATCTCACAGAGTTAAACCTTTCTTTCGATTCAAGAGGTTGGAAACAGTTTTTTTGGAGTATCTACAAGGGAACATTTGGGAGCCCATTGAGGCCCAAGGGAATAAAACACAATCTGAGATAAAAACTAGAAAGAAACTACCAAAGAAACTGCTTTCTTATGTGTGGATTCATCTAACAGAGTTAAATCTTTCTTTTGATTCAACATGTTGGAAGCACTCTTTTTCTAGAACCTACAAATGGCCTTTTTTGAACCCATTGTTGCCCATGGGGGAAAAACAGAATATCCAGAGATAAAAGCTAGAAAGAAGCTATCTCTGAAACTGCTTTATGATGTGTGCATACTTCTCACAGAGTTAAAATATTCTTTTTACTCAGCGGTTGAAAACACTTTATTTGGAGAATCTGCGATGTGACATTTGGCAGCCCATTGAGGCCTATGGGGAAAAATGTAATATCCCCAGATAAAAACTTGAAAGAAACTGTCTGTGAAACTGCTTTGTGATGTGCGGATTCATCTCACATAGTTAAGTCTTTGTTTTGATTCAGAAGGTTGGATACACTCCTTTTGGAGAATCTGTGAAGGGACATTTGAGAGTCCATGTAAGACTCCGGGGAAAACTAAATATTGCCAGATAAAAAGGAGAAAGAAGCTACATGTGTATCTGCTTTGTGATGTGTGGATTCATCTCACAGAGTTAAAACTTTCTTTTGAGTCAGCAGGTTGGAAACACTCTTTATGACAAATCTGTGAAGGGACTTTTCAGAGCCCATTGAAGCCTATTAGGAAAAACTGAATATCCCTGGATGATGAAGAGTAGAAATAAGTGATCTACAAAACTTCTTTGTGAAGTGTAGATTCATCTCACAATGTTAAAACTTTCTTTTGATTAAGAAGCTATGAAACACTGTTTTTGTAGAATCTGCAAAGAGTCATTTGGAAGCCCATTGAAGTCCATGAGGCAAAAAGGAATATACCCAGATTAAAACTAAAAAGAAGCTATGTGTGAAACTGCTTTGTGATGTGTGGATTCTTTCAGAGTTAAACGTTTCTTTCATTCAGCAGGTGGGAAACACTTTTTTTGGGCAATCTGCAAAGGTACATTTGTTAGCCCATTGGGACCTACAGGGTAAAACCAAATATCCTCAGATAAAAACTAGAAAGAAGCTATCTGTGAAACTGTTTTCTCAAGTGTTTATTCATTTCACATATTTAAAGCTCTCTTTTGGTTCACACAGTTGGAAACACACTTTTTGTAGAATCTGCAAAGACACATTTAGAAACCCGTTGAGGTTGATGGGGAGAAACAGAATATCCCCAGATAAAAACACGAAAGAAACTATTTGTGAAACTGCTTTGTGACTTGTGGATTCATCTCACAGAATTAAACAATTGTTTTAATTCGGCAGGTTGGAAAGACTCTTTTTGGAGGATCTACAAAGAGTCATTTTGGAGCCCAGTGAACCCTATGGGGAAAAACAGAATATCCCCAGATGAAAACTAGAAAGAAGTTGTCTAAAACTGCTTTGTGATGTGTGGATTCATTTCAGATTTAAAACTTTTGAATTATTCAGCAAGTTGGAAACTCTCGAATTGGAGAATCTGCAAAGACACATTAGGGAGCCCACTGAGGACTATGGGTGAAAATGGAATATACCTACATAAAAACGAGAAAGAAGCTATCTGTGAAACTGCTTTGTGACTTGTGGATTCATCTCAGAGTTAAACCTTTTTTTTATTATTCAGCAGGTTGGAAACACTTTTTAGAATCTGCAAAGGACATTTGAGCCATTGAGGCTATGGGGAAAGTCTGAATATCCACATGTTAAAATTAGAAAGAATATTTCTGTGAAACTGCTTTGTGATGTGTGGATTCCTTGCACAGAGTTAAATTTTTTCTTTGATTAAGCAGGTTGAAAACACTGTTATTGGAGAATTTGAGAAGGGACATTTTAGAGCCCATTGAGGTCTCTGGGGAAAAAACGAATATCCCCAGTTTAAAACCAGCAAGAATCCATCTGGGAAACTGCTTTGTTATATATGGATTCATCTCATGGAGTTAAAGCTTTCTTTTAATTCAGCAGGTAGGAAATATTCTTTTTGGAGTATCTGTGAAGGAACGTTTGGAAGCCGATAGAAGACTACGGGATAAAACTGAATATCCCCTAATTAAAACTAGAAAGGAGCTATTTGTGAAACTGCTTTGTGATGTGTGGATTTGTCTCACACCATTAAATATTTCTTTTCATTTAGCAGGTTGGAAAAACTCTTTTTGTAGAATCTGGGAAGGGACATCTGGGAGCCCAAATCGGCTTACAGAAGAAAAGAGAATATTCCTACATAAAAACTACAAAGTAGCTATCAGTGAAACTGCTTTGTGATGTGTGGATTCACATCACAGAGTTAAACCTTTATTTCGATACAGCAGGTTGAAAACACCATTTTTGTAAAACCTGAGAAGGGACATTTGGGAGCCCATTGAGGCCTATAGGGAAAAACTGAATATCCCAAGATAAAAACTAAAAAGAACCTGTCTGTAAGACTGCTTTGTGATGTGTTGATTCATCTCAAAGTGTGAAACCTTTCTTTTGATTCAGCATGTTGGAAACACTCTTGTGAAGAACATGCGAAGGGACATTTTGGAGCCCTTTGAAGCATACAGGGAAAAATCGATATCAAAAGAAGCTATCTGTGAAACTGTTTTCTGATGTGTGTATTCATCTCACAGAATTAAACCTTTCTTTTGATTTAGAGGGTAAGAAACACTTTTTTTGGAGCGTCTGTGATGGGAAATTTAAGAGCCCAATGTTTTCTATGAAGAAAAATAAAATATTCCCAGGTTAAAACTAGAAAGACACTATCTGTGAAATTGCTTTGTGAATTGCAGCTTCATCTCTCAGTTAAATGCTTCTTTTGATTCGGTAGGTTGAAAATACTCTTTTGGGAGAATGTGCAAAGGGACAATTGGAAGACCATGGAGGACAGTAAGTATAAACTGAATAACCCCAGATAAAAACTAGAAAAAAGCTATCTGTGAAAATGCTTTGTGATATGTGGATTAATTTCACAGAGTTAAACCTTTGTTTTTATTCTGCCTGTTGGAAGCACTCTTTTTGTAGAATCTCCAAAGACACTTTGTGGAGCCCTTTGTCGTCTATGGGTAAAATTGAATATACCCACATAAAATCCAGACAGAAGCCATCTGGGAAATTGCTTTGCAATATGTCTATTCATCTCATGGATGTAAACCTTTCTTTTAATTAAGCATGTTGGAAACACGATTTTTGGAGAATATGCAAAGGGACATTTGGGAGCACATTGAGGCCTATGGGGAAAAACTGAATATTCTGAGATAAAAACTAGAAAGAAGCTATCTGTGAAACTGCTGTGTAATGTGTGGATTCATCTCATATAGGTAAACCTTTGTTTTGATTCAGGAGGTTGGAAACACTCTTTTTGGAGAATCTGCAAGGAAACATTTGGGATGCCATTGAAGCCTATGGGGAAAAAAATCAAACATCTCACTTAAAAACTAGAAAGAAGCTATCTGTAAAACTGCTTTTTGTGGTATAGATTCGTCTCAGAGACATACGCCTTTTTTTTTATTCCCCAGGCTGGAAACACTTATTTTGTAGTGTCTGTGGAGGAACATTTGAGAGCCCATTATGGCCTATGGGGAAAAAAAAAGAATATCCCCAGATTACAATTAGAAACAAGCTATCTGTGAAACTTATTTGTGATGTGTGGATTCATCTCACAGTGTTAAATGTTTCTTTTGATTCAGCAGGTTGAAACACTCTTTTGGAGAATCTGTGAAAAGACATTTGGGAACACAGTGAGGCCTATGGAGAAAAGCTGAATAGCCCCAGATAAAAACTAGACAGAAGGTATCTGTGAAACTTCTTTTTGATGTGTGGATTAATCTCACAGAGTTTATAGTTTTTGTTTTTGTATTTTGTTTTTGTATTTTTTTGATAGAGCAGGTTGGAAACACTCTTTTGGAGAATCTTCGAAGGGACATTTTGGAGGCATTTGAGGCCTATGGAGAAAAACAGAATATCCCCAGATAAAAACTAGAAAGGAGCTATCTTTGAAACTGTTTTGTGATATGTGGATTCATCTGACAGAGTTAAACCTTTCTTTTGATTCAGCAGTTGGAAACACTCTTTTTGAATCTGTGAAGGACATTTGGGAGCCATTGAGGCCTATGAAAAACTGAATATCTCCAGATAAAAACTAGAAAGAAGCTATCTGTGAAACTGCTTGTGATGTGTGGATTCATCTCACAGAGTTAACCTTTCTTTTGATTCAGAATGTTAGAAACACTCTTTTGGAGAATCTGTGAAGGGACATTTGAGCCATTGAGGCCTATGGGGAAAAACAGAATATCCCCAGATAAAAACTAGAAAAGCTATCTGTGAAACTTTTTGTGATGTATGGATTCATCTCAGAGTTAAACTTTCTTTTGATTCAGCAGGTTGGAAACACTCTTTTGAGAATCTGAAGGACATTTGGGATCCCTTGAGGCCTATGGAAAAACTGAATATCTCCAGATAAAAACTAGAAAGAAGCTATCTGTGAAACTGCTTTGTGATGTGGATTCATCTCAGAGTTAAACTTTCTTTTGATTCAGCAGGTTGGAAACACTCTTTTGGAGAATCTGAAGGACATTTGAGCCATTGAGGCCTATGGGGAAAAACAAATATCCCCAGATAAAAACTAGAAAGAAGCTATCTGTGAAACTGCTTTGTGATGTGATTCATCTCACAGAGTTAAACTTTCTTTTGATTCAGCAGGTTGGAAACACTCTTTTGGAGAATCTGTGAAGGGACATTTGGGATCCCTTGAGGCCTATGGAAAACTGAATATCCTCAGATAAAAACTAGAAAGAAGCTATCTGTGAAACTGTTTTGTGATGTGGATTCATCTCAGAGTTAAACCTTTGATTCAGCAGGTTGGAAACACTCTTTTGGAGAATCTGCAAGGACATTTGAGCCATTGAGGCCTATGGAGAAAAACAGAACATCCCTTGATAAAACTAGAAAAAAGCTATCTGTGAAACTTATTTGTGATGTGGATTCATCTCAGAGTTAAACTTTCTTTTGATTCAGCAGGTTGGAAACACTCTTTTGTAGAATCTGTGAAGGGACATTTGAGCCATTGAGGCCTATGGGGAAAAACAGAATATCCAGATAAAAACTAGAAAACTATCTGTGAAACTGCTTTTGATGTGTGGATTCATCTCACAGAGTTAAACCTTTCTTTTGATTCAGCAGGTTGGAAACACTTTTGGAGAATCTGCAAGGACATTTTGGAGCCATTGAGGCCTATGGGGAAAAAAAGAATATCCCCAGATTACAATTAGAAACAAGCTATCTGTGAAACTTATTTGTGATGTGTGGATTCATCTCACAGTGTTAAATGTTTCTTTTGATTCATCAGGTTGAAAACACTCTTTTTGGAGAATCTGTGAAAAGACATTTGGGAACACAGTGAGGCCTATGGAGAAAAGCTGAATAGCCCCAGATAAAAACTAGACAGAAGGTATCTGTGAAACTTCTTTTTGATGTGTGGATTAATCTCACAGAGTTTATAGTTTTTTGTTTTTTGTATTTTTGTTTTTTGTATTTTTTTTTGATAGAGCAGGTTGGAAACACTCTATTTGGAGAATCTTCGAAGGGACATTTTGGAGGCATTTGAGGCCTATGGAGAAAAACAGAACATCCCTTGATAAAAACTAGAACAGTCAAACTGTTTTGTGATATGTGTACCTGACAGAGATAAACCTTTCTGTTGATTCAGCAGGTTGGAAACCCTCTTTTTGGAGAATTTGCAAAAAGACATTTGGGAGTCCAAGGAAACTTACAGGGAAAAACTGAATATATCCAGTAAAAAACTAGAAGGAAGTGATCCACGAAAATGCTTTGTGATGTGTGGATTCATCTCTCAGAGTTAAACCTTTCTTTTGATTCAGCAGGTTGGAAACACTTTTTTGGGGAATCTGCCAAGGAGCATTTGGGATCCCTTTGATGTCTGTGGGAAAAAACAGATACCCCCAGATAGAACCAAGATATAAGCTATCTATCAAACTGCTTTGTGATGTGTGGATTCATCTCACAATGTAAACCTTCGTTTTTATTCAGAATGTTAGAAACACTCTTTTTGTAGGATCTGTGAAGGGACATTTTGGAGCCCATTGAAGTCTATGGGGAAAAAGTGAATATTCCCAGGTAAAAACTAGAAAGAAGCTATCTGTGAAACTGATTTGCGATGCACGGATTCATCTCAAAGAGTTAAACCTTTCTTTTGATTCAGCACTGTGGAAACACACTTTTTGTAGAATCTACAAAGAAGAATCATTTGGGATCCCTTGAGGCCTATGGAGAAAAATTGAATATTCCCAGATGAAAGGTAGAAAGAAGCTGTCTTTGAAACTGTTTTCTGATGTGTGCATTCATTATACAGAGTTAATATTTTCTTTTGATTCAGCAGGTTGGAACTACTATTGTCTAGAATCTGTAAAAAGACGTTTGGGAGCTCATTTAAACCTGAGAGGAAAAAACGAATATCCCCAGATAAAAACAAAAAGACACTATTGGTGAAGCTGCTTTGGGATGTGTGGATTCGTTGCAGAGTTAAAGCTTTCTTTTATATCAGTAGGTTTAAAAACTCTTTTTCAAGATTCTGTGAAAAGATATTTAGGAGCCCACTGAGGCCTATGAGATAAAACAGAACACCCCAGATAAAAACTAGAAAGGAGCTATCTTTGAAACTGTTTTCTGATGTGTGCATTCATCATACCGAGTTAATGCTTTCTTTTGATTCAGCAGGTTGGAAGCACTC
Organism: Colobus guereza; assembly: GCA_030247045.1. NCBI lineage: Eukaryota > Metazoa > Chordata > Mammalia > Primates > Cercopithecidae > Colobus > Colobus guereza. Next base: position 139,573,419 of record CM058082.1, read on the forward strand.
TTTTTGGATAATCTATGAATGGACATATGAGAGTCCATTTGAGACCTATGTGGTGAAACTGAATGTCTCCAGATAGAAACTAGGAAAAACTATCTCTGAAACTTCTTTGTGATGTGTGGATTCATCTCACAGAGTTAAACCTTTCTCTTGATTCAGGAGGTTGGAAACACTTTCATTGGGAAATCTGCAAAGGGACATTTGGAAGCTCATTGAGGCCTATGGAGAAACCATAATATCCCCATATAAAAACTAGAAAGCATTCCTGAAAATGCTTTGTGATGTGTGGGTTCACCTCAGAATTAAACCCATTGAGGACTATGGGGAAAACCCAAATATCTCCAGAAAAAAATTAGAAAGAAGGTATCTTTGAAACTCCTTTGTGATATGTGGATTCATATGCTGAGTCAAAATTTTCTTTTGATTCACCAGGTTGGAAACACTTTTTGGAGCATCTGTGAAGGGACACTTCAGAACCCAGTGAGGTCAATGGGGAAAACTGCAGATCCCCTCATAAAAACTAGAAATAAGCTATCAGTGAACCTGCTTTGTGATGTGTGGATTTCTCTCACAGAATTAAAGCTTTCTTTTGATTCAGAAGGTTGGAAACACTCTTTTTGGAGATTCTGTGAAGGGACATTTAAGAACCCATGGAGGCCTAGAAAGAAAAACTGTGTATCTCCTGTTAAAAACTAGAAAGAAGATATCTGTGAAACTGCTTTGTGATATGTGGAATCGTCTCCCAGAATTTAACCTTTCTTTTGATTCAGCACATGGGAAATACTCTTTTTGCATAATCTTCAAAAAGAAATTTTGGAGCCCACTGAGGCCTATGAGGAAAAACTGAATATCCTCAGATAAAAACTAGAAAGAAGTTGTCTGTTAAACTCCTTTATGATTTGTGGATTCATCTCACACAGGTAATTTTTTTTTATTCAGAAGATTGGAAACACTGTTTTTGGAGAATCTGTGAAGGGACATTTGGTAGCCAATTGAGGCCTATGGGAAAAAAACAAATATCCTTATCTAAAAACTAGAAAGAAGCTATCTGTGAATCTGCTCTGCAATTTGTGGATTAAATTCACAGAGTTAAACCTTTCTTTTCATTCAGCAGGTTGGAAACACTATTTTTGGAGCAGCAGCAAAAGGACATTTTGGAGCTCATTGAGGTTTATGGGGAAAAACCAAATATCCTCAGGTGAAAACTACAAAGAAGCTACCCATGAAAATGCTTTGTGATGTGTGAATTCACCTTGCAGAGTTAAAACTTTCCTTTGATTCAGCATGTTGCAAAAACTCTTTTTGAAGAAATTGTGAAGGTACATTTCAGAGCCCATTGAGTCCTAAGGGTAACAGCAGAATATTCCCAAAATAAAAACTAGACAGAAACCATCTCTGAAACTGCTTTATGATGTGTGGATTCTTCTCACAGATTTTAGCCTTTTTAAAATTCAACATATTGGAAACAATCTTTTAGGAGTATCTGTGAAGGGACATTTTGGAGCCCATTGAGGCCTATGGGGATAAGGAAATATCCTCAGATAAAAACTAGAAAAAAGCTATCTGTTAAACTGCTTTCTGATGTGTGGATTCATCTCACAGAGCTAAAACTTTCCTTTGATTCAGCAGGTTAGAAACATTCTTTTTGCAGAATCTGCAAATTGGAGATATTTTGGAGACCATGGAAGCCTATGGGGAAAAACTGAATATCTCCAGATAAAAACTAGAAAGAAGCTATCTGTGAAACTGCTTTTTGATGTGTGAATTCATGTCACACATTTAAACCTTTCTCTTAGTTCAGATGTTGGGAAACACTCAATTTGGATGTTCTGCGAAGGGATATTTGGGAGTCATTTACTCATTTTTAAAAAATTGGAATATCCCCAGATAAAAACTAGATGAAATCTATCTGTAAAACTGCTTTGTGATGTGTGGTTTCATCTCACAAAATTAAAAATTCCCTTTGATTCAGCATGTTGAAAACACTCATGTTGGAGATTCTGCGAAGGGACATGTCAAATCCCATTGAAGCCTATCATAAAAAAGTAAACAAAGCAAAATAAAAATGAGAAAGAAGCTATCTGTGAAACTACTTTGCAATACATGAATTCCTTTTACAGAGTTAAACCTTTCTTTTTATTCAGTGGGTTGGAAAGACTCCTTTTAAAGAATGTGTGAAGGGACATTTGGGAGCCCTTTGAGGCCTATGGGGCAAAACTTAATATCCCAAGATACAACTAGAAAGAAGCTATTCCTGAAATTACTTTGTGATGTATGGATTCATCACACAGAGTTAAACCTTTCTTTTGATTCAGATGGTTGGAAACACTCATTTTGGATAATCTGCAAAGGGATATTTGGGAGCCCATTTAGGCCTTTGGGGAAAAACTGAATATCCCCAGATAAAAACTAGAAAGAAACTAACAGTGAAACTGTTTTGTGATTTGTGGATTCATCACAAGGAGTTAAACCTTTGTTTTGATTCACCAGGCTGGAAACACCCCTTGGCAGGTCTGTGAAGGGACATTTCAGAGCCCTTTGACTTATATGGAAAGAAACTGAAATCCCCAGATAACAATTTGAAAGAAGCTTTCTGTGAAACTGCATCATGATATGTGGATTCATCTCAGAGTTAAACTTTCTTTTGATTCAGCAGCTAAAAATCACTCTTTCTGGAGAATCTGCATAGGGACGTTTGGGAGCCCATTGAGGCCTATGGGGTATAACGGAATATCCTCATATAAAAACTAGAAAGAAACTATCTATGGAACTGTTTTGTGATGTGTGGATTAATATCACAGAACTAAACTGTTCTTTTGATTAAGCAGGTTGGAAACAGTCTTTTTGGACAATCTGTGAAGGAACATTTTGGAGCCTTTCTAGGGCACCAGGAAAAAATATTCGCAGATAAAAGCTATAAAAACACTACCTGTGAAACTGCTTTTTGGTGTGAGAATTCATTTCATAAAGTTAACCCTTTCTTTTGATTCAGCAAGTTGGAAACACTCCTTTTGAAAAACGTGAGAAGGGACATTTTGGAGACCATTGAGGTCTATGGGGAAAAACAGAATATTGTGAAATAAAAACTACAAAGAAACTATCTATTAAAATGTTTTGTGATGTGTGGACTCTTCTCAAAGAGCAAAAGCTTAATTTTGACTCAGCAGTTTGGAAACACTCTTTTTGTAGAATTCGCAAAAAGAAATGTAGGAGCCAGTTGAGACCTAAGAGGAAAAACTGAATATCCCCAGATAAAAACGAGAATGGAATTATCTGTGAAACTGCTTTGTGATGTGTGGAATCATCTCACAGAATTAAACCTTTCTTTGAATTCAGCAAGTTGGAAACAGTCTAACGGGAGAATCTACAAGGAAATATTTGGGTGCCCATTGAAGATTATGGGGGAAAACGAAATATCCTTAGATAAAAACTAGAAAAAATCTGTCTGTGAAGCTACTTTATGATGTGTGGATTCCTCTCACATAGTTAAACCTTTCTTTTGATTCAGCAGTTTGGAAGCTTCTTTTTGGAGAATCTGTGAAAGGACACCTGGGAGCCCATTGTAACCAAGGGGAAAAGTGAACTATGCCCAGAAAATAAAGGAAAAAGAAGCTATCTGTGAAAGTGCTTTGTGATATGTGCATTTGTCTCACAGAGTTAAACCTTTCTTTTGATTCAGCAGGTTGGAAACACTCTTTTTGAGAATCTGCAAAAGAACATTTGGAAGCCCAAAGTGTCCTAAGGGGAAAAACTGAATATTGCCAAAGAAAAACTTAAAAGAAGCTATCTATGAAACTTTTGTGATGTGTGGATTCTTCTCACAGAGAAATAACTTTCTTTTCATTCAGTAGTTTGGAAACACTCTTTTTGTAGAATCTATGGAAAGAAATTTGTGAGCCAATTGAAGCCTAAGTGGAAAAAACTGAATATCCCCAGAAAAAAACTAGAATGAAACTATTTGTGAAACTGCTTAGAGATGTGTGAATTTATCTAACAAAGTCAAAACTTTTTTTTTTAATTCAGCACGTTGGAAGCACACGCTTTGTAAAATCTGTGAAGAAAATTTTGGGAGCCCATTGAGGCCTAAGATGAGAAACAGATTATCACCAGATAAAACCTAGAATGAAGCTATCTGTGAAAAAGCTTAGTGATGTGTGCATTCATCTCTCAACGTTAAACCTTTCCCCTGATTCATCAGGTTAAAAACACTCTTTTTGTAACATCCATCAGTAGGTTGGAAACACTCTTTTTGGAGAATCTGCAAAGGGACATTTGGGAGCCCATAGAATACTATAGGAAAAAAATGAATATCCCCAGTGAAAAACTAGAAAGGAGCAATTTGTGAAACTGCTTTGTAGTGTGTGGATTCATCTCACAGGGTTAAACCTTTCTTTTGATTCAGCAAGTTAGGAAACACTCTTTTTGGATAATCTCTGAAGGGATATTTCAATGATCATTGGGGCCTATGGGGAAAAATTGAATATCCCCAGATGAAACTAGAAAGAAGATATCTGTGAAAGTGCTTTGTGATGTGTGCATTCATCTCACAAATTAAAACGTCCTTTTGATTCATCTGGTTGGCCACACTATTTGTGGAGAATATGCGAAGGACATTTTGAAAACTGAATATCTCCAGATGAAAACTATAATGAATCTATCTGTGAAACTGCTTTGTGATGTGTGGATTCCTCTCACATAGTTAAACCTTTCTTTTGATTCAGCAGTTTGGAAACACTCTTTTGAGAATCTGCAAAAGAACATTTGGAAGCCCAAAGTGTCCTAAGGGGAAAAACTGAATATCCCCAGAAAATAAAGGAAAAAGAAGCTATCTGTGAAAGTGCTTTGTGATATGTGCATTTGTCTCACAGAGTTAAACCTTTCTTTTGATTCAGCAGGTTGGAAACACTCTTTTGAGAATCTGCAAAAGAACATTTGGAAGCCCAAAGTGTCCTAAGGGGAAAAACTGAATATTGCCAAAGAAAAACTTAAAAGAAGCTATCTATGAAACTTTTGTGATGTGTGGATTCTTCTCACAGAGAAATAACTTTCTTTTCATTCAGTAGTTTGGAAACACTCTTTTGTAGAATCTATGGAAAGAAATTTGTGAGCCAATTGAAGCCTAAGTGGAAAAACTGAATATCCCCAGAAAAAACTAGAATGAAACTATTTGTGAAACTGCTTAGAGATGTGTGAATTTATCTAACAAAGTCAAAACTTTTTTTAATTCAGCACGTTGGAAGCACACGCTTTGTAAAATCTGTGAAGAAAATTTTGGGAGCCCATTGAGGCCTAAGATGAGAAACAGATTATCACCAGATAAAACCTAGAATGAAGCTATCTGTGAAAAGCTTAGTGATGTGTGCATTCATCTCTCAACGTTAAACCTTTCCCCTGATTCATCAGGTTAAAACACTCTTTTGTAACATCCATCAGTAGGTTGGAAACACTCTTTTGGAGAATCTGCAAAGGGACATTTGGGAGCCCATAGAATACTATAGGAAAAATGAATATCCCCAGTGAAAAACTAGAAAGGAGCAATTTGTGAAACTGCTTTGTAGTGTGTGGATTCATCTCACAGGGTTAAACCTTTCTTTTGATTCAGCAAGTTAGGAAACACTCTTTTTGGATAATCTCTGAAGGGATATTTCAATGATCATTGGGGCCTATGGGGAAAAATTGAATATCCCCAGATGAAACTAGAAAGAAGATATCTGTGAAAGTGCTTTGTGATGTGTGCATTCATCTCACAAATTAAAACGTCCTTTTGATTCATCTGGTTGGCCACACTATTTGTGGAGAATATGCGAAGGGACATTTTGAAAAACTGAATATCTCCAGATGAAAACTATAATGAATCTATCTGTGAAACTGCTTTGAGATGTGTGGTTTCATCTCATAATGTTAAACCTTTGTGTTTATTCAGTAGATTGAAATAATCTTTTTGTTGAATATGTGAAGGGACACATGATCACCCATTGAGGTCTATGGGGGAAAAATTGAACACCCCCAGATACAATATAAAAAATAATCTGTGAAACTGCCTTGTGATGTGTATATTCATCTTACAGAGTTAAAATTTTCTGCTTATTCAGCAAGTTAGGAAAACTCTTTTGCAGGAGCTGTGAAGAGTCATTTGGGAGCCCTTTGAGGCCTAAGGGAAAAAAATCAAATATCCCCTGATAAAAACTAAAAATAAACTATCCATGAAACTGCTTTGTGATGTGCGGATTCATCCCACTGAGTTAAACGTGTCTTTTAATCCAATAAATTGGAAGCACACTTTTTGTAGAATATGTGAAGGGACGTTTGGGAGCCCTCTGAAGTCTATGGGAAAAATTGAATTTCACCACATAAAAACCAGAAAGTTGCAATCTGTGAAAACGCTTTGTGTTCTGTGGATTCATCTCACAGGGGTAAATGTTTCCTTATATCCATCATGTTAGAAACACTCTTTCTGGAGTATCCGCATAGGCACATTTTGGAGTCTATTGGTGCCAATGGCAGAAAACTGAATATCCCCAGATAAAAACTAGAAAGAAGCTACCTGTGAAACTGCTTTGTGATGTGTGGATTCGTTTCACAGAAGTAAACCTTAGTTTTGATTCGGTAGATTAAAACATTCTCTTTGTGTAGAGTCTGGAAAGAGACATTTGGGAGCCCACTGAAGCCTGTGGGGAAATATTGAATATCCCCAGATGAAAGTTAGAAAGATACTACCTGTGATACTGTTTTATGATGTGTGGATTCATCTCACAAAGTTAAGCCTTCTTTTGATTCAACAGGTTAGACACACTCTTTTTAGAGAGTCTGAGAAGGGACATTTGGAAACTCCTTAAGGTGTAAGGGGAGAAACTGAATATCCCCAGATAAAAAATAGAAGAAAGCTATCCATGAAGCTCCTTTCTGATGGGTGGATTTATCTCTCAGAGTGAAACCTTTCTTTGGTTCAACAGGTGAGATACACTGTTTTGTTAAAATGTGTGAAGGGACATTTCTGAGCCCACTGATGCTTATGGGAATAAACAGAATGTCACCAGATAAAAACTGGAAAGAAACTGTGAAAATGCTTTGTGAAATGTGGATTCATCTGACAGAGTTAAAACTTTCTTTTGATTAAACAGGCTGAAAACATTCTCTTTGTAGAATCTGCGAAAGGACATTTCAGAGCACTTTGAGGCCTATTGGGAAAAACTGAATATTCCCAGATAAAAACTAGAAAGAAGCTATCTAAGAAACTTCTTTGTGATGCGTGGATTCATCTTACAGAGCAAAACATTTCTTTCAATTCAGCAATTTGGGAGAATTCCAATTAGAGAGTCTGCAAATGAACATTTGAGAGCCAATTGAGTCCTTTGTGAAAAACAGAGTATCCCCAGATAAAAATTTGAAAGAAGCTATCTGTGAACCCCTTTGTGATGTGTGGATTCATCTCACAGAGATAAACCTTTGTTATGATTCTGAAGGTTGGAAACAATATTTTTGTGGAATCTGCAAAAGAATATTTTGGAACCCTTTGAGGCCTAGGGAAAAAAACTGAATATCCTCAGTTATAAGTTAGAAAAAAGCTATCTGTGAAACTGTTTTTTGATGTGTGGATCCATCTAACAGAATTAAATCTTTCTTTTGATTCAGCAGGGTGGAAATAGTTTTTTAGAGAATCTGCGGAGGGATATTTGGCAGCCCATTAAGGCCTATGGGGAAAAACAAAATATCCCCAGATAAAAACTTGAAAGAAGCTATCTGTGAAACTGCTTTTCGATGTGTGGTTTAATCTCACAGAGTTAAATCTTTCTTTTGATTCAGTTGGTTGGGAACAGTCCTTTTACAGAATCAGTAAAAGGATATTTGGGAGTCCATTTAGGCCTATATGGCAAAACTGAATATCCCTAGAGAAAAACTAGAGAGAAGGTGTCTGTGAAACTGCTTTGTGATATGTCGATTCGTCTCCTAGAGCAAAAATTTTCTTTGGATTCAGCAGTTGTGTAACACTCTCCTTGGAGAAACTGCAAAGGGATACTTGGGAGCCCATTGAGACCAACAGGGGAAAATGGAATATCCCCAGAAAAAAACTAGAAAGAAGCTATCTCTGAAACTACTTTGTGATGTGTAGAATCATCTCACACAGTTAAACCTTTCTTTTTATTCAATAAGTTTGAAACACTATCTTGGGAAAATCTATGAAGGGGTATTTAAGAGATCATTGAGGACTATGGAGAAAAACTGCATATCCTTGGGTAAAAACTAGAAAGAAGTTATCTGTAAAACTGCTTTGTGTTTTGTGGATTCACCTAAGAGAGTTAAACCTTTCTTTGGATTCACCACATTGGAAACACTCTTTGTAAAATCTGCAAAGAAATATTTGGGAACCCTTTGAAGCCTATGAAGAAAAACTGAATATCCCAAGTTAAAAAGTAGAAAGAAGATATCTGTGAAACTGTTTTGTGATGTGTGAATTTGTGTAAAAGAGATAAAACTTTCTTTTGACACAGGAGGTGGGAAACAATTTTTTTTGTTTTGTTTTTTGACTATACATAGGGACATTTGGGATCCCATTGAAGCCTATGGAGAAAAACCGAATATCCCCAGATAAAAACAAGAAAGAAGCTGTCTGTGAAACTACTTTGTGATGTCTGGATTCATCTCACAGAGTTAAACCTTTGTTTGATTCAGCAGGTTGGAAAGACTCTTTTTGGAGAATCTGCAGAGGGACATTTTGGAGCACATTGAGGCCTATGGGGAAAAACAAAATACACCCAGATGGAAACTAGAAAGTAGTTGTCTGTAAATGTGCTTTGTGATGCTGGATTCAGCTCACAGATTTAAGCCTTTCTATTGATTCAGCAGGTTGGAAACACTCTTTTGGAGAATCTGCAAAGGACATTTGGAGCCCATTGAGGCCTATGGAGAAAACTGAATATCCCCAGATAAAACTAGAAATAAGCTATCTGTGAAACTTCTTTGGGTTGAGTGGATTAGTGTAAGAGAGTTAAACTATTTTTGGATTCAGCAGGTTGGATGCACTCTTTTTGTAGAATATGCAAAGAGACCTTTCATAGCCCACTGAGGACTATGGGGAATATCTGAATAACCCCCTTAAAAATTAGAAGGAATCTTTCTGTGAAACTAGTTTGTGAGGTGTGAATTCATCTCACAAAGTTTAACCTTTCCTTTGATTCAGCAGTTTGGAAACGCTCTTTTTGTAGAATCTGCACAAGGATATTTCAGAGCCCATTGAGGCCTATGGAAAGAAACTGGATATCTCCAGAAAAAAATTAGAAAGAAGTTATCTGTGAAGCTGATTTGTGATGTGTGGGTTTGTCTCACATAATCAAACCTTTCTTTGATCCAGAAGGTTGGAAACACTCCTTTTAGAGAATCTGCAAGGGGACATTTCAGAGTTCATTGAGGCCTACGGGGAGAAACCTAATATTTCCAGATAAAATCTAGAAAGAAGATATCTCTGAAACTGCTTTGTGATGTGTGGATTCATCACACAAAATTAAACGTTTCTTTTGATTCACCAGGTTGGAAACACTCTTCTAGTGAAATCTGTGAAGAGACAATTTTGAGCCCATTGAAGTCTATGGGGCAAAACTGAATATCCCCAGATATGAACCAGTAAGAAGCTATCTGTGAAACTCCTTGGTGAGGTTTGGATTCATCTTATAGAGATAAACCTTTATTTCTATCCAGTAGGTTGGAAACACTTCTTTCAGAGAGTCTGTGAAGGTACATATGAAAGTCCATGGGGCCTAAGGATAAAAAAAAATGTCTCCAGATAGAAACTAGAAAGAAGCTATCTGTGAAATGGCTTTGTGATGTGTGGATTCATCTCACAGAGTCACAGAGTTGAAACTTTCTTTTGATTTAGCAGGTTGGAAACACTCCTTTTTTTTTTTTGCATTTTCAGGGATGGTAGTTTTTAATTTTGTTGAAGAAAGGGCATTTTCTTCTAAGTACGTCTTAAAAAATCAGAGACTAATAATAGAAGAGGTGAAACAAAAACAATAGCTCTAATACTTGCATCATACTTTTAAGGTTTACAGAGCAATTTCACATTCTCATTTTACTTGGTAATACTTTGTTATATTCATTTTTTTCACTCCTACTGTGTGCCAGGAGGGCATGGGAGGATGACAATCAACAATGAGGAAGGTACTCACTTTTCCTTCACAGAGCTTAGAAGTCTCAAAGATAAAAGGAGATAGATGAGGTATCTTATTATTCCCATTATAAAGATGAAATATTCATGACTCAAAGAGCTTAAGCAAGTATCCATGGTAAAAGAGATCTATGTTACTAACTTGTGCCAAAGATTTTAACTTGATTACTCTTTGACTTCAAAGTGAAATTAGGGTTGATAATATTGCTTTTTTAGTAAACATTTACCTTTTATTTTTCCCTAAGAATCTTCTCTCTGTTTGCTTCCGATGTGGATTTCTTTTTTATTTTTTATTTTTTTTTTAGTTTTTTTTTATTTTATTATACTTTAAGTTCTAGGGTACATGTGCATAACGTGCAGGTTTGTTACATATGTATACTTGTGCCATGTTGGTGTGCTGCACCCATCAACTCGTCAGCACCCATCAATTCATCATTTATATCAGGTATAACTCCCCAATGCAATCCCTCCCCTCCCCCTCCCCATGATAAGCCCCAGTGTGTGATGTTCCCCTTCCCGAGTCCAAGTGATCTCATTGTTCAGTTCCACCTATGAGTGAGAACATTGTTTGGTTTTCTCTTCTTGTGATAGTTTGCTAAGAATGATGGTTTCAGCTGCATCCATGTCCCTACAAAGGACGCAAACTCATCCTTTTTTATGGCTGCATAGTATTCCATGGTGTATATGTGCCACATTTTCTTAATCCAGTCTGTCACAGATGGACATTTGGGTTGATTCAAGTCTTTGCTATTGTGAATAGTGCCGCAATAAACATAGGTGTGCATGTGTCTTTGTAGTAGAATAATTTATAATCCTTTGGGTATATACCCAGTAGTGGGATGGCTGGGTCATATGGTACATCTAGTTCTAGATCCTTGAGGAATCGCCATACTGTTTTCCATAATGGTTGAACTAGTTTACAATCCCACCAACAGTGTAAAAGTGTTCCTATTTCTCCACATCCTCTCCAACACCTGTTGTTTCCTGATTTTTAATGATGGCCATTCTAACTGGTGTGAGATGGTATCTCATTGTGGTTTTGATTTGCATTTCTCTGATGGCGGTGATGATGAGCATTTTTCATGTGTCTGTTGGCTGTATGAATGTCTTCTTTTGAGAAATGTCTGTTCATATCCTTTCCCCACTTTTGATGGGGTTGTTTGTTTTTCTTGTATATTTGTTTGAGTTCTTTGTAGATTCTGGATATTAGCCCTTTGTCAGACAGTAGATTGCAAAATTTTCTCCCATTCTGTAGGTTGCCTGTTCACTCTGATGGTAGTTTCTTTTGCTGTGCAGAAGCTCTTTAGTTTAATTAGATCCCATTTGTCAATTTTGGCTTTTGCTGCCGTTGCTTTTGGTGTTTTAGACATGAAGTCCTTGCCCATGCCTATGTCCTGAATGGTACTACCTAGATTTTCTTCTAGGGTTTTTATTATTAGGTCTAACATTTAAGTCTCTAATCCATCTTGAATTAATCTTCGTATAAGGAGTAAGGAAAGGATCCAGTTTCAGCTTTCTACTTATGGCTAGCCAATTTTCCCAGCACCATTTATTAAATAGGAATCCTTTCCCCATTTCTTGTTTCTCTCAGGTTTATCAAAGATCAGACGGCTGTAGATGTGTGGTATTATTTCTGAGGACTCTGTTCTGTTCCATTGGTCTATAGCTCTGTTTTGGTACCAGTACCATGCTGTTTTGGTTACTGTGTAGTATAGTTTGAAGTCAGGTAGCGTGGCGCCTCCAGCTTTGTCCTTTTGACTTAGGATTGTCTTGGCAATGCGGGCTCTTTTGGTTCCATATGAACTTTAAAGCAGTTTTTCCAATTCTGTGAAGAAACTCATTGGTAGCTTGATGGGGATGGCATTGAATCTATAAATAACCTTGGGCAGTATGGCCATTTTCACGATATTGATTCTTCCTATCCATGAGCATGGTATGTTCTTCCATTTGTTAGTGTCCTCTTTGATTTCACTGAGCAGTGGTTTGTAGTTCTCCTTGAAGGGTCCTTTACATCCCTTGTAAGTTGGATTCCTAGGTATTTTATTCTCTTTGAAGCAATTGTGAATGGAAGTTCATTCCTGATTTGGCTCTCTGCTTGTCTGTTACTGGTGTATAAGAATGCTTGTGATTTTTGCACATTAATTTTGTATCCTGAGACTTTGCTGAAGTTGCTTATCAGCTTAAGGAGATTTTGGGCTGAGACAATGGGGTTTTCTAAATATACAATCATGTCATCTGCGAACAGGGACAATTTGACTTCTTCTTTTCCTAACTGAATACCCTTGATTTCTTTCTCTTGCCTGATTGCCCTAGCCAGAACTTCCAACACTATGTTGAATAGGAGTGGTGAGAGAGGGCATCCCTGTCTTGTGCCAGTTTTCAAAGGGAATTTTTCCAGGTTTTGCCCATTCAGTATGATATTAGCTGTGGGTTTGTCATAAATAGCTCTTATTATTTTGAGGTACGTTCCATCAATACCAAATTTATTGAGCGTTTTTAGCATGAAGGGCTGTTGAATTTTGTCAAAAGCCTTTTCTGCATCTATTGAGATAATCATGTGGTTCTTGTCTTTGGTTCTGTTTATATGCTGGATTACGTTTATTGATTTGCGAATGTTGAACCAGCCTTGCATCCCAGGGATGAAGCCCACTTGATCAGGGTGGATAAGCTTTTGATGTGCTGCTGAATCCGGTTTGCCAGTATTTTATTGAGGATTTTTGCATCGATGTTCATCAGGGATATTGGTCTAAAATTCTCTTTTTTTTGTCTCTGCCAGGCTTTGGTATCAGGATGATGTTGGCCTCATAAAATGAGTTAGGGAGGATTCCCTCTTTTCTATTGATTGGAATAGTTTCAGAAGGAATGGTACCAGCTCCTCCTTGTACCTCTGGTAGAATTCAGCTGTGAATCCGTCTGGTCCTGGACTTTTTTGGTGGGCAGGCTATTAATTGTTGCCTCAATTTCAGAGCCTGCTATTGGTCTATTCAGATTCAACTTCTTCCTGGTTTAGTCTTGGGAGAGTGTAAGTGTCAGGAAATTATCCATTTCTTCTAAATTTTCTAGTTGATTTGCGTAGGTGTTTATAGTATTCTCTGATGGTAGTTTGTATTTCTGTGGGGTCGGTGGTGATATCCCTTTATCATTTTTATTGCATCTATTTGATTCCTCTCTCTTTTCTTCTTTATTAGTCTTGCTAGCGGTCTGTCAATTTTGTTGATCTTTTCAAAAACCAACTCCTGGATTCATTGATTTTTTGGAGGTTTTTGTGTTTCTATCTCCTTCAGTTCTGCTCTGATCTTAGTTATTTCTTGCCTTCTGCTAGCTTTTGAGTGTGTTTGCTCTTCCTCTCTAATTCTTTTAATTGTGATGTTAGAGTGTCAATTTTAGATCTTTCCTGCTTTCTCTTGTGGGCATTTAGTGCTATAAATTTCCCTCTACACACTACTTTAAATGTGTCCCAGAGATTCTGGTATGTTGTATCTTTGTTCTCATTGGTTTCAAGAACATCTTTATTTCTGCTTTCATTTCGTTATGTACCCAGTAGTCATTCAGGAGCAGGTTGTTCAGTTTCCATGTAGTTGAGCGGTTTTGATTGAGTTTCTTAGTCCTGAGTTCTAGTTTGATTGCACTGTGGTCTGAGAGACAGTTTGTTATAATTTCTGTTCTTTTACATTTGCTGAGGAGTGCTTTACTTCCAATTATGTGGTCAATTTTGGAATAAGTGCGATGTGGTGCTGAGAAGAATGTATATTCTGTTGATTTGGGGTGGAGAGTTCTATAGATGTCTATCAGGTCTGCTTGGTGCAGAGATGAGTTCAATTCCTGGATATCCTTGTTAACTTTCTGTCTCGTTGATCTGTCTAATGTTGACAGTGGGTGTTGAAGTCTCCATTATTATTGTATGGGGTCTAAGTCTCTTTGTAAGTCTCCAAGGACTTGCTTTATGAATCTGGGTGCTCCTGTATTGGGTGCATATATATTTAGGATAGTTAGCTCTTCCTGTTGAATTGATCCCTTTACCATTATGTAATGGCCTTCTTTGTCTCTTTTGATCTTTGATGGTTTAAAGTCTATTTTATCAGAGACTAGGATTGCAACCCCTGCTTTTTTGTTCTCCATTTGCTTGGTAGATCTTCCTCCATCCCTTTATTTTGAGCCTATGTATGTCTCTGCATGTGAGATGGGTCTCCTGAATACAGCAGACTGATGGGTCTTGACCTTGATCCAGTTTGCCAGTCTGTGTCTTTTAATTGGAGCATTTAGTCCATTAACATTTAAGGTTAATATTGTTATGTGTGAACTTAATCCTGCCATTATGATATTAACTGGTTATTTTGCTCATTAGTTGATTTACATTTTGGCTTGTTTTTGCAATGGCTGGTACGGTTGTTCCTTTCCATGTTTAGGGCTTCCTTCAGGGTCTCTTGTAAGGCAGGCCTGGTGGTGACAAAATCTCTAAGCATTTGCTTATCTGTAAAGGATTTTATTTCTCCTTCACTGATGAAACTTAGTTTGGCTGGATATGAAATTCTGGGTTTAAAATTCTTTTCTTTAAGAACGTTGAATATTGGCACTCTCTTCTGGCTTGTAGAGTTTCTGCCGAGAGATCTGCTGTTAGTCTGATGGGCTTCCTTTGTGGGTAACCCGACCTTTCTCTCTGGCTGCCCTTAAGATTTTTCCTTCATTTCAACTTTGGTGAATCTGGCAATTATGTGTCTTGGGTTGCCCTTCTGGAGGAGTATCTTTGTGGCGTTCTCTGTATTTCCTGAATTTGAATGTTGGCCTGCCCTACTAGGTTGGGAAGTTCTCCTGGATGATATCCTGAAGAGTGTTTTCCAACTTGTTTCCATTCTCCCCTCACTTTCAGGCACCCCAATCAGACGTAGATTTGGTCTTTTACATAATCCCATACTTCTTGCAGGCTTTGTTCATTTCTTTTCTTCTTTTTCTTTTGGTTTCTCTTCTCGCTTCATTTCATTCATTTGATCCTCAATCGCTGATACTCTTTCTTCCAGTTGATCGGTCGGTTACTGAAGCTTGTGCATTTGTCACGTATTTCTCGTGTCATGGTTTTCATCTCTGTCATGTCGTTTATGACCTTCTCTGCATTAATTAGTCTAGCTGTCAATTCTTCCACTCTTTTTCAAGATTTTTTCGTTTCTTTGCGCTGGAGTGCGTAATTCCTCCTTTAGCTCTGAGAAGTTTGATGGACTGAAGCCTTCTTCTCTCTTCTCATCAAAGTCATTCTCTGACCAGCTTTGATCCGTTGCTGGCGATGGGCTGCGCTCCTTTGCAGGGGAGATGCGCTCTTATTTTTGAATTCCCAGCTTTTCTGCCCTGCTTTTCCCCATCTTTGTGGTTTTATCTGTCTCTGGTCTTTGATGATGGTGGCACTGATGGGGTTTTGGTATAGGTGTCCTTCCTGTTTGATAGTTTTCCTTCTGCCAGTCAGAACCCTCAGCTATAGGTCTGTTGGAGATTGCTTGAGGTCCACTCCAGACCCTGTTTGCCTGGGTATCAGCAGCAGAGGTTGCAGAAGATAGAATATTGCTGAACAGCGAGTGTACCTGTCTGATTCTTACTTTGGAAGCTTCCTCTCAGGGTGTACTCCACCCTGTGAGGTGTGGGGTGTCAGACTGCCCCTAGTGGGGATGTCTCCCAGTTAGGCTACTCAGGGGTCAGGGACCCACTTGAGCAGGCAGTCTGTCCCTTCTCAGATCTCAACCTCCGTGTTGGGAGATCCACTGCTCTCTTCAAAGTTGTCAGACAGAGTCGTTCGCGCCTGCACAAGTCTCTGCTGCTTCCCTGTTATTTTTTAGCTGAGCCTGTCCCCAGAGGTGGAGTCTACAGAGACAGGCAGGTTTCCTTGAGCTGCTGTGAGCTCCACCCAGTTGGAGCTTCCCAGCGGCTTTGTTTACCTACTAAGCCTCAGCAATGGCGGGCGCCCTCCCCAGCCTCGCTGCTGCCCTGCGGTTAGATCGCCGCAGACTGCTGTGTTAGCAAGGAGGGAGGCTCGGGGGCATGGACCCTCCCGGCCAGGCGTGGGTATATTCTCCTGGTGTGCCCATTCCTATAGCGCAGTATTGGGGTGGGAGTTACCCGATTTTCCAGGTGTTGTGTGTCTCAGTTCCCTGGTTGGAAAAGGGTTCCCTTCCCCTTGCGCTTCCCAGGTGAGGCGATGCCTCGCCTGGTTCAGCTCTCGCTGGTCGGGCTGCAACAGCTGACCAGCACCGATTGTCCGGCACTCACTAGTGAGATGACCCCAGTACCTCAGTTGAAAATGCAGAAATCACGGTCTTCTGTGTCCTTCGCGCTGGGAGTTGGAGACTGGAGCTGTTCCTATTCGCCATCTTGCTCCGCCCCCAGTATGGCCATTTTCACGATATTGATTCTTCCTATCCAGGTTGAGAATGTTCTTCCATTTGTTTGTGTCCTATTTTATTTCACTGAGCAGTGGTTTGTAGTTCTCCTGAAAAGGTCCTTTACATCCCTTGTAAGTTGGATTCCTAGGTATTTATTGAAGCATTGTGAATGGAAGTTCTGAGAAACTGATTTGTGATGTCTGTTTGTCTGTTACTGGTGTATAAGAATGCTTGTGATTTTTGCACATTAATTTTGTATCCTGAGACTTTGCTGAAGTTGCTTATCAGCTTAAGGAGATTTTGGGCTGAGACAATGGGGTTTTCTAAATATACAATCATGTCCTGCAAAAAAAGGGACAATCTGAGACCTTCTTTTCTAATGTGTGATTCATAGATTCTTCTCTTTTGATTGTAGCCAGAACTTCCAACACTATGTTGAATAGGAGTGGTGAGAGGGATATTGTGCCAGTTTTCAAAGGAATTTTTCCAGTTTTGCCCATTCAGTATGATATTAGCTGTGGGTTTGTCATAAATAGCTCTTATTATTTTGAGGCACGTTCCATCAGCAGCTTTTTTGTATTCTGCATGAATTTGGCTGTTGAATTTTGTCAAAGGCCTTGCATCTAACAGGAAAAGCTTTCTGTGAAACTGCTTTGTGATGTGTGGATTCATCTCACAGAGTTAAACCTTTCTTGTTCATTGGAATAGTTTCAGAAGGAATGGTACCAGCTCCTCCTTGTACCTCTGGTAGAATTCAGCTGTGAATCCATCTGGTCCTGGACTTTTTTGGTGGGTAGGCTATTAATTATTGCCTCAATTTCAGAGCCTGCTATTGGTCTATTCAGGGATTCAACTTCTTCCTGGTTTAGTCTTGGGAGAGTGTAAGTGTCCAGGAAATTATCCATTTCTTCTAGATTTTCTAGTTGATTTGCGTAGAGGTGTTTATAGTATTCTCTGATGGTAGTTTGTATTTCTGTGGGGTCGGTGGTGATATCCCTTTATCATTTTTATTGCATCTATTTGATTCTTCTCTCTTTTCTTCTTTATTAGTCTTGCTTGGTCTGTCAATTTTGTTGATCTTTTCAAGCAGTTCTGCTCTGATCTTAGTTATTTCTTGCCTTCTGCTAGCTTTTGAATGTGTTTGCTCTTGCTCTCTAGTTCTTTTAATTGTGATGTTAGAGTGTCAATTTTAGATCTTTCCTGCTTTCTCTTGTGGGCATTTAACTGCTTTAAATGTGTCCCAGAGATTCTGGTATGTTGTATCTTTGTTCTCATTGGTTTCAAAGAACATCTTTATTTCTGCTTTCATTTCGTTATGTACCCAGTAGTCATTCAGGAGCAGGTTGTTCAGTTTCCATGTAGTTGAGCGGTTTTGATTGAGTTTCTTAGTCCTGAGTTCTAGTTTGATTGCACTGTGGTCTGAGAGACAGTCTGTTATAATTTCTGTTCTTTTACATTTGCTGAGGAGTGCTTTACTTCCAATTATGTGGTCAATTTTGGAATAAGTGCGATGTGATGCTGAGAAGAATGTATATTCTATTGATTTGGGGTGGAGAGTTCTGTAGGTGTCTATTAGGTCTGCTTGGTGCAGAGCTGAGTTCAATTCCTGGATATCCTTTTTAATTTTCTGTCTCATTGATCTTTCTAATGTTGACAGTGGAGTGTTGAAGTCTCCCATTATTATTGTATGGGAGTCTAAGTCTCTTTGTAAGTCTCTAAGGACTTGCTTTATGAATCTGGGTGTTCCTGTATTGGGTGCATATATGTTTAGTATAGCTAGCTTTTCTTGTTGAATTGATCCCTTTACCATTATGTAATGGCCTTCTTTGTCTCTTTTGATCTTTGATGGTTTAAAATCTGTTTTATCAGAGACTAGGATTGCAACCCCTGCTTTTTTTTGTTCTCCATTTGCTTGGTAGATCTTCCTCCATCCCTTTATTTTGAGCCTATGTATGTCTCTGCATGTGAGATGGGTCTCCTGAATACAGCAAACTGATGGTTCTTGACTCTTTATCCAGTTTGCCAGTCTGTGTCTTTTAATTGGAGCATTTAGTCCGTTTACATTTAAGGTTAATATTGTTATGTGTGAATTTGATCCTGTCATTATGATATTAACTGGTTATTTTGCTCATTAGTTGATGCGGTTTCTTCCTAGCATCAATAATCTTTGCATTTTGGCATATTTTTGCAATGGCTGGTACCTGTTTTTCCTTTCCATGTTTAGGGCTTCCTTCAGGGTCTCTTGTAAGGCAGGCCTGGTGGTGACAAAATCTGTAAGCATCTGCTTATCTGTAAAGGAATTTATTTCTCCTTCACTTATGAAACTTAGTTTGACTGGATATGAAATTCTGGGTTGAAAATGCTCATCTTTAAAAATGTTGAATATTGGCCCCCACTCTCTCCTGGCTTGTAGAGTTTGTGCTGAGAGATCTGCTGTTAGTCTGATGGGCTTCCCTTTGTTGGTAACCTGACCTTTCTCTCTGGCTGCCCTTAAGATTTTTTCCTTCATTTCAACTTTGATGAATCTGGCAATTACGTGTCTTAGAGTTGCTCTTGTCGAGTAGTATCTTTGTGGCATTCTCTGTATTTCCTGAATTTGAATGTTGGCCTGCCCTACTAGGTTGGGGAAGTTCTCCTGGATGATATCCTGAAGAGTGTTTTACAACTTGGTTCCATTTTCTCCCTCACTTTCAGGTACCCCAATCAGACGTAGATTTGGTCTTTTTACATAATCCCATACTTCTTGCCGGCTTTGTTCATTTCTTTCTCTTCTTTTTTCTTTAGATTTCTTTTCTCACTTCATTTTATTCATTTGGTCCTCAATCGCTGATACTCTTTCTTCCAGTTGATCAAGTCTGTTACTGAAGCTTGTGCATTTGTCACGTATTTCTTGTGTCATGGTTTTCATCTCTGTCATTTCCTTTATGGCCTTCTCTGCATTAATTATTCTGGTTATCAATTCTTCCAGTCTTTTTTCAAGATTTTTAGTTTCTTTGCACTGGGTATATAGTTCCTCCTTTAGCTCTGAGACGTTTGATTGTCTGAAGCCTTCTTCTCTCATCTCATCAAAGTCATTCTCCGTCCAGCTTTGATCCGTGGCTGGGGATGAGCTGCCTTCCTTTGGAGGGGGAGATGTGCTCTTATTTTTTGAATTTCCAGCTTTTCTGCCCTGCTTTTCCCCCATCTTTGTAGTTTTATCTGCCTCTGGTCATTGATGATGGTGACGTGCTGATGGGGTTTTGGTTTGGGTGTCCTTCCTATTTGTTAGTTTTCCTTCTAACAGTCAGGACCCTCAGCTGTCTGTCTGTTGGAGATTTCCTGAGGTCCACTCCAGACCCTGTTTGCCTGGGTGTCAGCAGCAGAGGCTTCAGAAGATAGAATATTGCTGAACAGTGAGTGTACCTGTCTGATTCTTGCTTTGGAACCTTCCTCTCAGGAGTGTACTCTGCCATGTGAGGTGTGGGATGTCGGTCTTCCCCTAGTGGAGGATGTCTCCCAGTTAGGCTACTCAGAGGTCAGGGACCCACTTGAACAGGCAGTCTGTCCATTCTCAGATCTCAACCTCCATGTCGGGAGATCCACTTCTCTCTTCAAAGGTGTCAAACAGAGTCGTTTGCATCTGCAGAAGTTTCTGCTGCTTTTCCTTGTTGTTGTTTAGCTGTGCCCTGTCCCCAGAGGTGGAGTCTACAGAGACTAGCAGGCCTCCTTGAGCTGCTGTGAGCTCCACCATGTTCGACCTTCCCAGGGCTTTGTTTACCTACTTAAGCCTCAGCAAAGGCGGGCACCCCTCCCCCAGCCTCTCTGCTGCCTTGCAATTAGATTGCAGACTGCTGTGCTGGCAATGAGGAAGATGCTGTGAGTGTGGGACCCTCCCAGCCAGGTGTGGGATATAATCTCCTGGTGTGCCCATTTTCTTAAAGCACAGTATTGGGGTGGGAGTTACCTGATTTTCCAGGTGTTATGTGTCTCAGTTCCCCAGGCTAGGAAAAGGGATTCCCTTCCTCCTTGCACTTCCCAGGTGAGGGAAGCTCTCGCTGGTCAGGCTGCAACAGCTGATCAGCACTGATTGTCCGGCACTCCCTAGTGAGATAAATCCAGTACCTCAGTTGAAAATGCAGAAATCACCTATCTTCTGTGTCGCTCGTGCTGGGATCTGGAGACTGGAGCTGTTCCTATTTGGCCATCTTGCTCCGCTGCCGTGAAACACTCCTTTTGGAGAATGTGTGAAGGGACATTTTGACATCTGTTGAGGTCTATGGGTATAAACAGAATATTCCCAGATAGAAACTAGAAAGAAGTTATCTGTGAAACTGCTTTGTGTTATGTGGACTCATGTCACTGAGTTTAAACTTTCTTTTTATTTAGCTCTTTGGAAACACCCTTTTTGCACTATCTGTGAAGAGACATTTTGAAGTCCACTGATGTCCATGAGACAAAACTGAATATCACCTGATAAGAACTATAAGGAAGCTATCTCTGAAACTGCTTTGTGATTGGTTGGTTCATCTCAAAGAATTACAATTTTCTTTTAATTCCGAAGGTTGGAAGCACTCTTTTTGGAGAATCTGCAAAGGGACATTTGGGAGCCCATTCTGGTCTATGGAAAAAAAAAAAAACAATTCTTCTCATAAAAACTAGAGAGAAACTATCTTTGAAACTGCTTTGTGATGTGTGGATTTATCTCACAGAGTTAAAATTTTGATTCAGCAGGTTGGAAACACTTTTGGAGAATCTGTGAAGGACATTTGGGAGTCCATTGAGGACTGTGGGATAAAACCGAATATTCCCAGATATAAACAGGAAAGAAACTATCTATGAAACTGCTTTGTGATATGTGTATTCATCTCACAGTGTTAAACCTTCCATTTGATTCAGCAGGTTGGGAACACTCTTTTGGAGAATCTGTGAAGGGACATTTGGAGCCCATTGAGGCCTATGGGAAAAACTGAATATCCCCAGATAAAAACTAGAAAGAAGCTATCTGTGAAACTGCTTTGTGATGTTTGGATTCATCTCACAGAGTTAAACCTTTCTTTTTATTCAGCAGGTTGGAAACACTCTTTTTGGAGAATCTGTGAAGGGACATTTGGGAGATCTTTGAGGCCAATGGGAAAAATTGAATATGCTCAGATAAAAACTAGAAAGAAGCTATCTGTGAAACTGCTTTGTGATGTGTGGATTCATCTCACAGAGTTAAACCTTTCTTTTGATTCAGCAGGTTGAAACACCCTTTTTGGAGAATCTGAAAGGACATTTGGAGCCCATTGAGGCCTATGGGAAAAACTGAATATCCCAGATAAAAACTAGAAAGAAGCTATCTGTGAAACTGCTTTGTGATGTGGATTCATCACAGAGTTAAAACTTTCTTTTGATTCAGCAGGTTGGAAACACTCTTTTGGAGAATCTGTGAAGGGACATTTGGGAGCCCATTGAGGCCTATGGGAAAAACTGAATATCCCCAGATAAAAACTAGAAAGAAGCTATCTGAAACTGCTTTGTGATGTGGATTCATCACAGAGTTAAAACTTTCTTTTGATTCAGCAGGTTGGAAACACTGTTTTGGAGAATCTGTGAAGGGACATTTGGGAGCCCATTGAGGCCTATGGGAAAAACTGAATATCCCAGATAAAAACTAGAAAGAAGCTATCTGTGAAACTTCTTTGTGATGTGTGGATTCATCTCACAGAGTTAAAACTTTCTTCTGATTCATCAGTTTGGAAACACTTTTGAGAATCTGTGAAGGACATTTGGAGCCATTGAGGCCTATGGGAAAAACTGAATATCCCAGATAAAAACTAGAAAGAAGCTATCTGTGAAACTGCTTTGTGATGTGTGGATTCATCTCACAGAGTTAAAGCTTTCTTTTGATTCAGCAGGTTGGAAACACTCTTTTGGAGAATCTGCAAAGGACATTTGGAGCCATTGAGGCCTATGGGAAAAACTGAATATCCCCAGATAAAAACTAGAAAGAAGCTATCTGTGAAACTGCTTTGTGATGTGTGGATTCATCTCACAGAGTTAAAACTTTCTTTTGATTCAGCAGGTTGGAAACACTTTTGGAGAATCTGCAAAGGGACATTTGGAGCCCATTGAGGCCTATGGGAAAAACTGAATATCCCAGATAAAAACTAGAAAGAAGCTATCTGTGAAACTGCTTTGTGATGTGGATTCATCTCACAGAGTTAAACCTTCTTTTATTCAGCAGGTTGGAAACACTCTTTTGTAGAATCTGTGAAGGACATTTGGGAGCCATTGAGGCCTATGGGGAAAAACAAATATCCCAGATAAAACTAGAAAGAAGCTATCTGTGAAACTGCTTTGTGATGTGGATTCATCTCACAGTTAAACCTTTCTTTTGATTCAGCAGGTTGGAAACACTCTTTTGGAGAATCTGTGAAGGACATTTGGAGCCATTGAGGCCTATGGGGAAAAACAAATATCCCAGATAAAACTAGAAAGAAGCTATCTGAAACTGCTTTTGATGTGTGGATTCATCTCACAGAGTTAAACTTTCTTTTGATTCAGCAGTTGGAAACACTCTTTTGAGAATCTGTGAAGGACATTTGGAGCCATTGAGGCCTATGGGAAAACAGAATATCCCCAGATAAAACTAGAAAGAAGCTATCTGAAACTGCTTTGTGATGTGTGGATTCATCACAGAGTTAAACCTTCTTTGATTCAGCAGGTTGGAAACACTCTTTTGGAGAATCTGTGAAGGACATTTGGAGCCCATTGAGGCCTATGGGGAAAACCAAATATCCCAGATAAAAACTAGAAGAAGCTATCTGTGAAACTGCTTTGTGATGTGTGGATTCATCTCACAGAGTTAAACCTTCTTTGATTCAGCAGGTTGGAACACTTTTGGAGAATCTGTGAAGGACATTTGAGCCATTGAGGCCTATGGAAAATATCCAGATAAAAACTGGAAAGAAGCTATCTGTGAAACTGCTTTGTGATGTGTGGATTCATCTCACAGAGTTAAACATTTCTTTTGATTCAGTAGGTTGGAAACACTCTTTTGGAATCTGTGAAGGGACATTTGGGAGCTCATTGAGGCCTATGGGAAAACCAAATATCCCCAGATAAAAACTAGAAAGAAGCTATCTGTGAAACTGCTTTGTGATGTGGATTCATCTCACAGAGTTAAACTCTTTGATTCAGCAGGTTGGAAACACTCTTTTTGGAGAATCTGCAAAGGACATTTGGAGCCATTGAGGCCTATGGAAAACAAATATCCCAGATAAAAACTAGAAGAAGCTATCTGAAACTTTGTGATGTGTGGATTCATCTCACGAGTTAAACCTTTTTTGATTCAGCAGGTTGGAAACACTTTTGGAGAATCTGTGAAGGGACATTTGGAGCCATTGAGGCCTATGGGAAAAACAATATCAGATAAAACTAGAAAGAAGCTATCTGTGAAACTGCTTTGTGATGTGTGGATTCATCTCACAGAGTTAAACTTTCTTTTTATTCAGCAGGTTGGAAACACTCTTTTTGGAGAATCTGTGAAGGACATTTGAGCCATTGAGGCCTATGGGAAAACAGAATATCCAGATAAAACTAGAAAGAAGCTATCTGTGAAACTGCTTTGTGATGTGTGGATTCATCTCACAGTTAAAACTTTCTTTTGATTCAGCAGGTTGGAAACACTTTTTTGGAGAATCTGCAAAGGACATTTGGGAGCCATTGAGGCCTGAAAGAATATCCTCAGATAAAACTAGAAAGAAGTTATCTGTGAAACTGCTTTGTGATGTGGATTCATCTCAGAGTTAAACCTTTTTTGATTCAGCAGGTTGGAAACACTCTTTTTGGAGAATCTGTGAAGGGACATTTGGGAGCCATTGAGGCCTATGGGAAAAACCAAATATCCAGATAAAACTAGAAAGAAGCTATCTGTGAAACTGCTTTGTGATGTGGATTCATCTCACAGAGTTAAACTTTCTTTTGATTCAGCAGGTTGGAAACACTCTTTTGAGAATCTGCAAAGGACATTTGGAGCCATTGAGGCCTATGGAAAAACTGAATATCCCAGATAAAACTAGAAAGAAGCTATCTGAAACTGCTTTGTGATGTGTGATTCATCTCACAGAGTTAAACCTTTTTTGATTCAGCAGGTTGAAAACACTCTTTTTGGAGAATCTGTGAAGGGACATTTGGAGCCATTGAGGCCTATGGAAAAACAAATATCCCAGATAAAACTAGAAGAAGCTATCTGAAACTGCTTTGTGATGTGGATTCATCTCAGAGTTAAACCTTTTTTGATTCAGCAGTTGGAAACACTCTTTTTGGAGAATCTGCAAAGGACATTTGGAGCCATTGAGGCCTATGGGAAAACAAATGATCAACTGATGGAAAGCAGCTCAAGAAACTGTCTCTGTGAGTAAAACTCAGCTAAAAAATAACAGGGGAAACTGATTGTGGAGAAGACTCTGTCTGACAACTTTGAAGAGAGCAGTGGATCTCCCAGATTGAGATCTGAGAAGGGACAGACTGCCTGCTCAAGTGGGTTGATAGTAACTAACAGAGACATCTGGGGCAGTCTGACTTATTCAATGGAGTACATGAGGAAGCTTCAAAGTAAAAATCAGACAGGTAACTCCTTTCAGAATATTCTATCTTCTGCAACCTCTGCTGCTGATACCCAGGCAAACAGGGTCTGGAGTGGACCTCAAGCAATCTCCAACAGACCTATAGCTGATTGCAGAAGGAAAACTATCAAACAGGAAGGACACCTATGAAAACATGTCTGATCATCAAAGACCAGAGACAGATAAAACCACAAAGATAAAAACAGGGCAGAAAAGCTAATTCAAAAATGCATCTTGAAAGAGATCAAACAACAGATCAAACAGACACTTTGATAGAAAAGAAGAAGAACTTCAGATCAAACTTCTCAGAGCTGGAGGAATTCATAGCGAAACACTCTTGAAAAAAGATGGAAGAATTGACAGCTGACTAATTAATGAAGGTCATCTCTGACAGAGATGAAAACCATGACACAGAAATCTGACAAATGCACCTTCAGTAACCGACTCGATCAACTGGAAGAAAAGTATCAGCGATTGAGGATCAAATGAATGAAATGAAGCAGAAGAGAAACCAAAGAAAAAAAGAAGAAAAATGAAAAGCCTGCAAGAAGTATGGGATTATGTAAAAGACCAAATCTAACTTTTTTGAAAGTGAAGAATGAAACAAGTTGGAAAACACTCTTGATATCATGGAACTTCAACCTAGTAAGGAAAAATTCAAATTCAGGAAATACAGAGGATACAAGATACTCCTGAAGGGCAACTCAAGACACATAATTGCCAGATTCACAGTTGAAATGGAAAAATCTTAAGGGCACAGAGAGAAAGGTGGGTTACCCACAAAGCCCATCAGACTAACAGAATCTCGGAGAAACTCTACAACAGAAGAGTGGGGGAATATTCAACGTTCTTAAAGAAAAATTTAACCCAAATTTCATATCCAGAAACTAAGTTTCATCAGTGAAGGAGAAATAAAATCCTTTACAGATAAGCAAATGTGAGATTTGTCAGAGGCCTGCCTTACAAAGAGACCTGAAGGAAGCCCTAAACATGGAAAGGAACAATACCAGCCATTGCAAAAACAAGAAAATGTAAATCAACTAATGAGCAAAATAACAGTTAATATCATAATGGCAGGATTAAGTTCACACATAACTGTTAAATGTTAATGGACTAAATGCTCAATTAAGACACAGACTGCAAACTGGATCAACAAGAGCCATCAGTCTGCTGTATTCAGGAGAATCTCACATGCAGAGACATACATAGGCTCAAAAAGATGGAGGAAGATCTCCAAGAAAATGGAGAACAAAAAGCAGTTGCAATCCTAGTCTCTGATAAATAGACTTTAAACCATCAAATCAAAGAGAGACAAAAGGCCATTACATAATGGTAAAGGGATCAATTCAACAGGAAACTATCTTATATGCACCCAATGAAATTGATTCAGAGCAAATCTTGGACTTACAAAACTTGACTCCCATACAATAATAATGAACTTCAACACTCCACTGTCAACATTAGACAGATCAAACAGAAAGTTAACAAGGATATCCAGAATTGAACTCATCTCTGTAGACCTGATGAACATCTATAGAATCTCCAAAATCAACAGAATATACATTCTTCTCAGCACCACATCGGTTATTCAAATTGACCACATAATTGGAGTAAAGCACTCCTCAAAAATGTAAAGAACAGAAATTGTAACAAACTGTCTCTCAGACCACAGTGCAATCAAACTAGAACTCAGGACTAAACTCAATCAAAAGCTCAACTACATGGAAACTGAACAACCTGCTGAATGACTACTGGGTACATAACGAAATGAGCAGAAATAAGATGTTCTTTGAAACCAATGAGAACAAAGATACAACATAAGAATCTGGGACACATTTAAAGCAGTGTGTGAAATTTATCTAAATTCCCACAGAGAAAGCAAGATCTAAAATTGACACTCTAACATCACAATTAAAAAAGAATTAGAGAGAGAAACACACTGAAAAGCTAGCAGAGGCAAGAAATAACTAAGATCAGAGCAGAACTGAAGGAGATAGAAACACAAAAACCCTCAAAAATCAATGAATCCAGGGTTGGTTTTTGAAAAAGATCAACAGGACAGACTAGCAAGACTAATGAAAAGAGAGAATCAAATAGATGCAATAAAAATGAATATCACCACCAAATACAAAATACAAACTACCATCAGAATACTATAAACACCTTTTTGAAATCAAGTGAAAATTTGAAGAAATGGATAATTTTGGACACTTATCTCAAGACTAAACCAGGAAAACTTGAATCTGAATAGACCAATGCAGGCTCTGAAATTGAGGCAACAATTAATATAAAAAAGTAGGACCTGATGGATTCACAGCTGAATTCTACAGGTACAAGGAAGCTGGTACCATTCAGTGAAACTATTCAATCAATAGAAGGAATCCTCCTAACTTTTTATGAAAAACATCATCCTGATAAAAGCCTGGCAGAGAACAACAAAAAGAAATTTTAGACCAATATCCTGATGAACATCGATGCAAAATCCTCAATAAAATACTGTAAACCATTCAGCAGCACATCAAAAACTTATTGATCAAGTGGGCTTCATTGGGATGCAAGGCTGGTTCAACATGAAATCAATAAACGTAATCCAGCATATAAACAGAAAAGACAAGAACCACATTATCTCAATAGATGCAGAAAAGGCTTTTGACAAAATTCATTTCATAAAAACTCAAAATTGGTATTGATGGACGTCTCAAAATAATGAGCTGTTTATGACAAACCCACAGCTAACATCATTGAATGGGTGAAAACTGGAAAAATTCCTTTGAAAACTGGCACAAGACAGGGATATCTCATCTATTCAACATGTTGGAAGTTCTGGAGGCAATCAGGCAAGAAAAATCAATATTCAGTTAGGAAAAGAAAGTCAAATTGTCCCTGTTTGCAGATGACATGATTGTATATTTAGAAAACTCATTGTCTCAGAAATCTCCTTAAGCTGATAAGCAACTGGAGTCTCAGGATACAAAATTAATGAAAAATCACAAGCATTCTTGACCAGTAACAGACAAACAGCCAAATCAGAATGAACTTCATTCAATTGCTTCAAAGAGAATAAATACCTAGGAATCCAACTTACATTAAGGACCTCTTGGAGAACTACAAACTGCTCAGTGAAATGAAGACACTCAAATGGAAGAACATACCATGCTCATGGATAAGAATCAATATCGTGAAAATGGATACTGAGGTTATCTATAGATTCAATCATCATCAAGCTAAATGATTTCTTCACAAATTGGAAAAAAACTTCTTTAAAGTTCATATGGAAAAAAAGACTGAAAGATATCCTAAGTCAAAAGGAAAAACTGGGCATCTATGACTAAACTATACTACAAGGCTACAGTGAAACAGCATGGTACTGGTACCAAAACAGAGCTATAGACCAATGGAACAGAACAGGTCCTCAGAAATAATAACACATCTACCTGATCTTTGATAAACCTGAGAGAAACAAGATGGAAAATTCTATTTAATAAATGGTGAAAATTAAAAACTAAGTGAAAGCTGAAACTGGATCCTTTCTTACTCATACGAAGATTAATTCAAGATGGATTAGAGACTTAAATGTTGACCTAATTAAAAACTGAAAATCTAGGTAGTACCATTCAGGAAACATGGGAAGGACTTCATGTCTAAAACACCAAAAGCAAGAAAAAGCCAAAATTGACAAATGGGATCTCATTAAACTGAGCTACAGGAAAAGAAACTACCATCAGAGTGAACAGGCAACCTACAGAATGGGAGAAAATTTTGCAATCTACTGTGACAAGGGCTAATATCCAGAATCTACAAAGAACTCAAACAAATATACAAGAAAAAAACAAACAACCCCATCAAAAGTGGAAAGGATATGAACAGACATTTCTCAAGGACATTCATACAGCCAACAGACACATGAAAAAGTTTCATCACAGATCAGAGAAATGCAAATCAAAACCACAATGAGATACCATCTCACACCAGTTAGAATGGCCATCATTAAAAATCAGGAAACAACAAGTGTTGAGAGGATGTGGAGAAATAGGAACACTTTTACACTGTTGGTGGGATTAAACTAGTTCAACCATTATGGAAAACAGTATGGCGATTCCTGGGATCTAGAACTAGATGTACCATATGAGAGCCATTACTGGCCCAAGGATTATAAATTATTCTACTACAAAGACACATGCACACGTATGTTTATTCTTGCACTATTCAGCAAAGACTTAAACCCAAATGTCCATCTGTGACAGACTGGATTGAAAATGTCACATATACACCATGGAATACTATGCAGCCATAAAGGATGAGTTGCGTCCTTTGTAGGGACATGGATGCAGCTGAAACCATCATTCTTAGCAAACTATCACAAGAAGAGAAACCAAACACATGTTCTCACTCATGGGTGGGAACTGAACAATGAGATCACTTGGACTCAGGGAACATCACACACTGGGCTATCATGGGGAGGGGAGGGAATTGTGGAGTTATACCTGATATAAATGATGAATTGATGGGTGCTGACAGTTGATGGGTGCAACACCAACTGAAAGTATACATATGCAAACACGTTATGTGTACCCTAGAACTTAAAGTATAATAAAAAAAAAAAAACTAGAAGAAGCTATCTGTGAAACTGCTTTGTGATGTGGATTCATCTCAGAGTTAAACTTTCTTTGATTCAGCAGGTTGGAAACACTCTTTTTGGAGAATCTGAAGGACATTTGGAGCCATTGAGGCCTATGGGAAAAACTGAATATCCCAGATAAAAACTAGAAAAAGCTATCTGTGAAACTGCTTTGTGATGTGTGATTCATCTCACAGAGTTAAATTTCTTTTGATTCAGCAGGTTGGAAACACTCTTTTGAGAATCTGAAGGACATTTGGAGCCATTGAGGCCTATGGGAAAACAGAATATCCCAGATAAAACTAGAAAGAAGCTATCTGTGAAACTGCTTTGTGATGTGTGATTCATCTCACAGAGTTAAACCTTTCTTTGATTCAGCAGGTTGGAAACACTCTTTTTGGAGAATCTGAAGGACATTTGGGAGCCATTGAGGCCTATGGGAAAAAAACAAATATCCCAGATAAAAACTAGAAAGAAGCTATCTGTGAAACTGCTTTGTGATGTGTGGATTCATCTCACAGAGTTAAACCTTTCTTTTGATTCAGCAGGTTGGAAACACTCTTTTTGGAGAATCTGCAAAGGACATTTGGAGCCATTGAGGCCTATGGGAAAACAGAATATCCCCAGATAAAACTAGAAAGAAGCTATCTGTGAAACTGCTTTGTGATGTGGATTCATCTCAGAGTTAAACTTTCTTTGATTCAGCAGGTTGGAAACACTCTTTTTGGAGAATCTGAAGGACATTTGAGCCCATTGAGGCCTATGGGAAAACAGAATATCAGATAAAAACTAGAAAGAAGCTATCTGTGAAACTGCTTTGTGATGTGGATTCATCTCACAGAGTTAAACCTTTCTTTGATTCAGCAGGTTGGAAACACTCTTTTTGGAGAATCTGCAAAGGACATTTGGAGCCATTGAGGCCTATGGGAAAAACAAATATCCCAGATAAAACTAGAAAGAAGCTATCTGAAACTGCTTTGTGATGTGTGGATTCATCTCACAGAGTTAAACTTTCTTTGATTCAGCAGGTTGGAAACACTCTTTTTGGAGAATCTGCAAAGGACATTTGGAGCCATTGAGGCCTATGGGAAAACAAATATCCAGATAAAAACTAGAAAGAAGCTATCTGAAACTGCTTTGTGATGTGTGGATTCATCTCACAGAGTTAAACTTTCTTTTGATTCAGCAGGTTGGAAACACTCTTTTGGAGAATCTGAAGGACATTTGGAGCCATTGAGGCCTATGGGAAAACAGAATATCCCAGATAAAAACTAGAAGAAGCTATCTGTGAAACTGCTTGTGATGTGATTCATCTCACAGAGTTAAACCTTTCTTTTGATTCAGCAGGTTGGAAACACTCTTTTGAGAATCTGTGAAGGACATTTGAGCCCATTGAGGCCTATGGGAAAACAGAATATCCCAGATAAAAACTAGAAAGAAGCTATCTGTGAAACTGCTTTGTGATGTGGATTCATCTCACAGAGTTAAATTTTCTTTTGATTCAGCAGGTTGGAAACACTCTTTTGAGAATCTGCAAAGGACATTTGGAGCCATTGAGGCCTATGGGAAAACAAATATCCAGATAAAAACTAGAAGAAGCTATCTGTGAAACTGCTTTGTGTGGATTCATCACAGAGTTAAACTTTCTTTTGATTCAGCAGGTTGGAAACACTCTTTTGAGAATCTGTGAAGGGACATTTGGAGCCATTGAGGCCTATGGGAAAACAAATATCCCAGATAAAAACTAGAAAGAAGCTATCTGTGAAACTGCTTTGTGATGTGTGGATTCATCTCAGAGTTAAACCTTTTTTGATTCAGCAGGTTGAAAACACTCTTTTGGAGAATCTGAAGGGACATTTGGGAGCCATTGAGGCCTATGGGAAAACAAATATCCCAGATAAAAACTAGAAAGAAACTATCTGTGAAACTGCTTTGTGTGTGGATTCATCTCACAGAGTTAAACTTCTTTTGATTCAGCAGGTTGGAAACACTCTTTTGGAGAATCTGTGAAGGACATTTGGGAGCCATTGAGGCCTATGGGAAAAACAAATATCCCAGATAAAAACTAGAAAGAAACTATCTGTGAAACTGCTTTGTGATGTGGATTCATCTCACAGAGTTAAACTTCTTTTGATTCAGCAGGTTGGAAACACTCTTTTGGAGAATCTGAAGGACATTTGAGCCATTGAGGCCTATGGGTAAAAACAGAATATCCCAGATAAAAACTAGAAAGAAGCTATCTGTGAAACTGCTTGTGATGTGGATTCATCTCACAGAGTTAAACCTTTCTTTTGATTCAGCAGGTTGGAAACACTCTTTTTGGAGAATCTGAAGGGACATTTGGGAGCCATTGAGGCCTATGGGTAAAAACAGAATATCCCAGATAAAAACTAGAAAGAAGCTATCTGTGAAACTGCTTGTGATGTGTGGATTCATCACAGAGTTAAACTTTTTTTGATTCAGCAGGTTGGAAACACTCTTTTTGGAGAATCTGTGAAGGACATTTGGGAGCCATTGAGGCCTATGGGAAAACAAATATCCCAGATAAAAACTAGAAGAAGCTATCTGTGAAACTGCTTTGTGATGTGTGGATTCATCTCACAGAGTTAAACTTTCTTTTGATTCAGCAGGTTGGAAACACTCTTTTGGAGAATCTGTGAAGGGACATTTGAGCCCATTGAGGCCTATGGGTAAAACAGAATAATCCCAGATAAAAACTAGAAAGAAGCTATCTGTGAAACTGCTTGTGATGTGGATTCATCTCACAGAGTTAAACCTTTCTTTTGATTCAGCAGGTTGGAAACACTCTTTTTGGAGAATCTGTGAAGGGACATTTGGAGCCCATTGAGGCCTATGGGAAAACAAATATCCCAGATAAAAACTAGAAGAAGCTATCTGTGAAACTGCTTTGTGATGTGATTCATCTCACAGAGTTAAACTTTCTTTTGATTCAGCAGGTTGGAACACTCTTTTGGAGAATCTGTGAAGGACATTTGAGCCATTGAGGCCTATGGGAAAACAAATATCCCAGATAAAAATAGAAAGAAGTCATCTGTGAATCTGCTTTGTGATTTGTGGATTAAGCTCACATAATTAAACCTTTCTTTTCATTTATCAGGTTGGAAACACTCTTCTTGTAGCAGCGGTGACAAGACATTTTGGAGCACATTTACATTTATGGGAAAAAATAGAATACCCTCAGGTAAAAGCTAGGAAAAAGCTACTAATAAAACTGCTTTGTGATTCATCTTGTAGAGTTAAAAGTTTTCTTTGGCTCAGTAGGTTTGAAATACTCTTTTTGGAGAATCTGTGAAGGGACATTTCAGAGCCCATTGAGGCCTATGGGTAAAAACAGAATATTCTCTAATAAAAACTGGAAAGAAACTATCTCTGAAACTGCTTTGTGAGGTGTGGATTCATCTCTTCGAGCTTGACCTTTCCTTTGACTCAGCAGGTTGAAAACACTCTTTTTTGAGAATATGCAAAGATGCATTTCTGGCCCTGTGAGTCCTATGGTAAAAAACAAATATTCCTAGATAGAAACTAGAAAGAAGATATCTGTAAAAGTGTTTTGTGATGTGTGGATTTATCTCACAGAGTTAAACCTTTATTTTGATTCAGCAGTTTGGAAACTCTTTCTGGAGAACCTGCAAAGGGACAGTATTGAGCCCATTGAGGCCTATTGGACAAATCTGAATATTGTCAGAGAAAAACTAGAAAGAAACTATCTGGAAAAGTACATTGTGGAGTGTGGATTCATCTCAAAGAGTTTAAACTGTCCTTTTTTTTCAACAGGTTGGGAACTCTCTTTTTTTTTCAGAACGTGTGAAAAGACATTTTGGAGCCCATGGATGCCTGTGAGGCAAAACTGAATATCTCTCAAGAAAAACTAGAAAGAAACTGTCTGTGAAACTGCTTTGGGATGTGTGGATTCATCTCCCAGAGTTAAAACATTTTGGTTTATTTTGATACAGCATGTTGGAAACACTCTTATTCCAGTATCTGCAAATGGATATTTGGGTGCCCATTGTGTCCTATGGAGAAAAACGGAATATGCCCCTCATAAAATTTAGATAGAATCTGCCTGTGAAACTGCTTTGTGGTGTATGGATACATCCCACAGAATTATCCCTTTTTTTGATTCAGTAGGGTGGTAACACTCTTTATGGACAATGTGTGAAGGGACATTTGAGAGCTTATTGAGGCCTATGAGTAGGCCTCACTAGACAGAAGGCATACCTGAAATTGTTTTGTGATGTGTTAGTTCATCTCCTATGGTGAAACCTTTGTTTTAATTCAGGAGGTTGAAAACACTCTTAGGAGAATCTGCGAAGGGACATTTGGGAGCCCCTTAAGGCCTATGGGGCAAAACAAAACATCCCCAAATAAAAACTAAAATTAAACTATCTGTGAAACTTCTTTGTGATGTGTGGATTCATCTCACAGAGTAAAAATTTTCTTTTGATTCAGCCAGTTGGAAACACTCTATTTGGAGCATCTGTGAAGGGACTTTTGGGAGCCCATGAGGACAATGGTAAAAAACTGAACATTCCCAGATAAAAACTGGAAAAACACTATCTGTGAAACTGCTTTGTGATACGTGGATTCATCTCACAGAGTAAAATCTTTCTTTTGATTCATTGGGTTTGAAACACTTCTTTTGGAGGATTCATGAAGGGACATTTAGGAGCCCATTCAGACAAAACTGAATGTCCCCAGATGAAAACTAGGAAGAAGCTATCTGTGAAACTGGTATGTGATGGGTGGGTGCATTTTACAGAGAAAAACCTTCCTTTTTATGCAGAAGGTTGGAAACACTCTTTTTGGAGAATCTGCAAAGGTACGTTCGGGAGCCAATTGAGGCTTATGGGAAAAAACGAATATCCCCAGATAAAACCTAGAAAGAAGCTATCTGTGAAACTGTCTTGTAATATGTAAATTAATCACAAATAACTAAAGCTTTTTTTTTTAATTCTACAGGTTAGAACACTTTATTTGGAGAATCTTTGAATGGACATTTTGGAGTTCATTGAGGTTTATGGGAAAAATCAAATGTCCCCAGATAAAAACTAGAAATAAGCTATCTGTGAAACTGCTTTGTGATATGTGGATTCATCTTACAGAGTAAAAACATTCTTTTGATTCAGTATGTCGGAAATACTCTTTCTGGAGAATATGTGAAGGGATATTTGGGAGCCCATTGAGGTCTATGAGAAAAAACGGAATATCCCAATATAAAAACTGGAAAGAAGATATCTTTGAGTCTGCTTCGTGTGTGGACTCACCTCACAGAGTTAAACCTTTCTTTTGATTCAGAAGGTTGAACACTTTTTTTGGATAGTTTGTGATGGGCCATTTGGGAGCCCATTGAGGCCTATGGAGAAAAACATAATATTCCCAGATAGAAACTAGTAAGAAGCTATCTGTGAAACTTCTTTCTGAAGCGTGTATTCACCTATCAGAGTTACAACTTTCCTTTGATTCAGCAGGTTGGAAACAGTCTTTTGGAGAATCTGTGAAGGGACATATCAGAGTCCATTTTGGCCTGTGGGTATAAGTGAGTATCCCCAGATAAAAATGAGAAAGAAGCTGTCTATGAAACTGCTTTGCGATTTGTGGATTCATCTTACAGAGTTAAAACTTTCTTTTGACTCAGCAGGTTGGAAACACTCATTTTGGAGAATCTGCAAAACTATATTCTGGAGCCCATTGAAGCCTAGGAGGCAAAACCAAATATCCCCAGATAAAAACTAGAAAGAAGCTATCTGTGAAATTGGTTTGTGATATGTGGATTAATTTCACACAGTTAAACTTTTCTCTTGATTCAGCAGGTTGGAACACTCTTTTTGGAGAACCTGTGAAGGGACATTTGAGAGCCCATTGAGGCTTTTCATTAAAAACTGAATATCCCAAGATAAAAGCTACAAGTAAGCTATCTGTGAAACTGCTTTGTGATGTGTGGATTCATCTCACAGAGTTGAAACTTTCCTTTCATTCAACAGGTTGAAAACACTCTTTTTAGAGAATCTGCAAAAGGACGTTTGGAAGCCCCTTAAAGTCATAGGGAAGACTCAAATATGCCCAGATAGAAACTAGAAGGAAGCTCTCTGTGAAACTGATTTGTGGTGTGTGGATTCATCTCACAGAGGCAAATCTTTCTCTTGATTAAGAAGGTTTGAAACATATTTTGGGGGGAATTCTTTTGATTCAGCAGTTTGGAAACACTCTTTTTGGAGTATCTGCTAAAGGTCATTTCAGAGACCATGGAGGCCTATGAAGAAAAGCAGTATATCCCCAGATAAAAACTGGAAAGAAGATATCTGTGAAAATGCTTTGTGATGTGTGGAATCAACTTGCAGAATTTCTTTTTTTTTTCAATTCAGCATGTTGGAAACACTCCTTGGAGAATCTGTGAACGGAGATTTCGCAGCCCATTGAGTCCTAAGGGCAAAAATAAAATATTCCCAAATAAAAACTAGAAAAAAACAATCTCTGAAACGGCTTTGTGATGTGTGGATTCATCTCAGAGTTTAACCTTTCCTTTAATTCAGCAGATTGGAAACACTCTTTTAAGAGAATCTGTGAAGGGATATTTCAGAACCCATAGAGGCTTATGGGGATAAGTGAATATCCCCAGAAAAATACCAGAAAGAAGCTATCTGTTAAACTGCTTTGTGATGTGTGGATTCTTCACACAGAGCTAAAACTTTGATTCAGCAGGTTAGAAACACTCTTCTTGCAGAATCTGCTACATGATATTTTGGAGCCCTCTGAAGCCTACAGGGCAAAATTGAATGTCCCCAGATAAAAACTAGAAAGAATCTATCTGTGAAACTGCTTTGTGATGTGGGTATTCATCTCACTTAGCTAAATTTTCCTTTGATTCAGCAAGATGGAAAAAGTCTTTCTAGAGAATCTCTGTAGGGAAATTTGGCACCCCATTGATGTCTATGGTGAAAAACTGAATATCCCCAGAGAAAAACTATAAAGAATCTCTCTGTGAAGCTGTGTTGTGATGGGTGGACTCATATCACAGAGTTTAACCTTTGCTCTGATTCAGCAGGTAGGAACACTCCTTTTCTAGAATCTTCAAAGGGACATTTGGAGCCCCTTGTGTCATATGAGGGAAAATCATATATTCCCATAGAATATTCCCAGATAAAAACTAGAAAGAAACAATCTGCGAAACTGCTTTGTGATGTGTGGATTCCTCTCACAGAGTTAAATCTTTCTTTTTATTCCACAGATTAGACAGACTCCTTTCTCGAATCTGTGTGTGAAAATTTGAGGGCCTTTTCAGTCTATGGGGAAAACCAAATATCCCCAGAAAACATCTAGAAAAAAGCTATCTAAGAAACTGCTTTGTAATATGTGTGTTCATCTCACAGAGTTAAAGTTTCCTTTTGACTCAGAAGGTCGAAAACACTCCTTTTGGAGAAACTGTGAAGGGACATTTGGGTGCTCTTTGAGGCCTAGGGGCAGAAACAGAATATCCCCAGATAAAACTAGAAAGAATTTATCTGTGAAACTGTTTTGTGATGGTCGGTTTTATCTCACAGAGTTAAAAATTTCTTTTGATTCAGCGGGTTGGAAAC
Source organism: Colobus guereza (assembly GCA_030247045.1). NCBI lineage: Eukaryota > Metazoa > Chordata > Mammalia > Primates > Cercopithecidae > Colobus > Colobus guereza. The sequence continues at coordinate 139,610,741 of CM058082.1, forward strand.
ACTCTTTTTGGGGAATTTGCAAATGTACATATAGGAGCCCATTGTGGCCTATGGGAAGAAACTGAATATCCCCAGAAAAAAAACTAGTAAGAATATATCTGTGAAACTTATTTGTGGTGTATGGATTCATTTCACAGAATTAAACCTTCCTTTTAATTCAGCAGGTTGGACACACACTTTTTGGAGAATCTACAAAGGGAAATTTGGGAGCCCATCGAGGCTTGTGGGGAAAAACTGAATATACCCAGATAAAAACTATAAAAACTAGAACAATCTATCTGTGAGACTAAACTGAATATACCCAGATAAAAACTAGAAGAATCTATCTGTGAGACTAAACTGAATTAACCCAGATAAAAACTAGAAGAACCTATCTGTGAGACTGCTTTGTGATGTGTGGATTCATCTCACAGAGTTAAAGTTTTCTTTTTATTCAATTGTAGGAAACACTGTTTCTGGAGAATCTGTGAAAAGATATTTGGGTGCTATTGAGGCCTACAGGAAAAAACTGAATATCCCCAGATAAAAACAAGAATGAAGTTATCTGTGAAACTGCTTTGGGATATGTGGATTCATCTCATAGAGTTAAACCTTTCTTTTGATTAAACATCTTGAAAACACTCTTTTTGGAGAATCTGCAAAGGGACATTTGGAATCACAGGATTAATACTAGAAATAAGCTATCAGTGAAACTTCTTTGTGATGTCTAGATCCACTCCAAAGAGTTACACCTTTTCTTTCATTCAGCAGAATGGAAACACTTTTTTGCACAATCTGAGAAGGGACATTTGGGAGCCCATAGAAGTTTAAAAGATAATATTTCCAGATAAAAACTAGAAAGAAGCTGTCTGTGAAAGTGCTATGAGATGTGTGGATTCATCTCAGAGAGATAACACTAGCTTTTGATTCAGCAGTTTGGAAATACTCTTTTTGAAGGATCTCTGGAGGAAAATTTCGGTGCTTATGTATTCCAATGGGGAAATACAGAATATCCAGATAAAAACTAAAAGCAACTATCTGTGAAACTGCTTTGTGATGTGTGGATTTATCTCACAAAGCTAAATTCTTCTTCTGATTCAGAGATTGGAAAGACACTTTTTGCAGAATCTGTGAAGGGACATTTGGGATCTCATTGAGACCTATGGGGAAAATGGAATATCCCAAGTGAAAAACTACACAGTAGCTATCTGTGAAACTGCTTTGTAACGTGTGGATTCATCTCAGATATTTAAATCTCTCTTTTAATTCAACAGGTTGTAACCACTGCTTTCGGAGAATCTATGAAGGGACATGTTGGAGCCCATTGAGGTATAAGGGGAAAAACAGAATATCCCCAGATAAAAACTAGAAAGATGATATATCTGAAAGTGCTTTGCGATGTGTGGATTCTTCTCTCAGGGTTAATCCTTTCTTTTGATTCAACAAGGTGGCAACACTGTTTTTTGTAGAATCTGCAAAGGGACATTTGGGAGCTTATTGAGGTCTATAGGGAAAAACCGAATATCCCCAGATAAAAACTAAAAAGAACCTATCTGTGAAACTGCTTTGTGATATGCAGATTCACTTCACAGAGTAATTTTTTCTTTTGATTCAGTGGGTTGAAAACACCCTTTTAGAAAATCTGTGAATAGATATTTGGAAACACATTGATGTCTACAAGGAAAATCCAAATATTCCCAGATAAAAATTAGAAAGAAGTATATGAGAAATTCTTTTGTGATGTGTGAGTTCCTCCAACTGAGTTAAAACTTCCCTTTTGTTCAGCAGTTTAGAAACACTGTTTTTGTAGAATCTGCAAAGAGACATTTGGGAGCCCATTGAGTCCTATAGGGAAAATCAGAATATCCCCAAATTAAAACTAGAAAGAAGCTATCTGTAAAACTGCTTTGTAATGTTGGACTCATCTCAGTGTTAAACTTTCTTTTGATTCAGCAGTTGAAAACACTCTTTTGGAGAATCTGAAGGACATTTGGAGCCATTGAGGCCTATGGGGAAAACAGAATATCCCCAGATAAAAACTAGAAAGAAGCTTTATGTGAAACTGCTTTGTGATGTGTGGATTCAACTCACAACATTAAAACTTTCTTTTGATTCAGCAAGTTTGAAGCAGTCTTTTTGAAGAATCTGCAAATGGACATTTGGGAGACCATTGAGGTCTATGGGGAAAACAGAATATCCCCAGATAAAAACTACAAAGAATGCACCTATCTTTGTAACTGCTTTGTGATGTGTGGATTCATAACACAGAGTTAAACCTTTCCTTTGATTCAGCAGGTTGGAAACACTCTCTTTGGGGAATCTGCAAAGGGACATTTAAGATCCCATTGAGACCTAAGGGAAAAAAAACAAATATCCCTAGATATAAACTACAAAGAAGCTATCTGAGAAGCGGCTCTGTGATGTGTGGATTCATCTCACAAAGTAAAATTTTTCTTTTGATTCAGCAAGTTTGAAGCAGTCTTTTGAAGAATCTTTGAATGGACATTTGGAAAATTATTGAGGCCTATGGGGAAAAACTGAATATCCCCAGATAAAAACTAAAAGAACCTATCTGTGAAACTGCTTGGTGATGTGTGGGTTCATCTCACAAAGTTAAACCTTTCTTTTGATTCAGCAGGTTGGAAACACTCTTTTGGAGAATCTGTAAAGGGACATTTTAGAGCCCATTGAGGCCTATGGGGAAAACAAATATCCCTAGATATAAACTACAAAGAAGCTATCTGAGAAGCGGCTCTGTGATGTGTGGATTCATCTCACAAAGTAAAATTTTTCTTTTGATTCAGCAAGTTTGAAGCAGTCTTTTTGAAGAATCTTTGAATGGACATTTGGAAAATTATTGAGGAGTATGGGGAAAACTGAATGTCCCCAGATAAAAACTAGAAATTACCCATCTGTGAAACTGCTTGGTGATGTGTGGGTTCATCTCACAAAGTTAAACCTTTCTTTTCATTCAACAGGTTGGAAACACTCTTTTTGGAGAATCTGTAAAGGGACATTTTAGAGCCCATTGAGGCCAATTGGGAAAAATCAAATATCTCCAGAAAAAAAAAAAAAACTAGAAAGAAACTATCTGAGTAACTGTTTTATTCTGTGTGTATTCACCTCACAGAGTTAAACCTTTCTATTGTTCCAGCATGTTGGAAACACTCTTTTTGTAGAATCTGTGAAGGGACATCTGGGAGCCCAATTAAGCCTATAAGTTAAAATGAAATATCCTCAGATAAAAACTAGAAAGAAGTTATCTGTAAAACGGATTTGTGATGTATCAATGTATCTCACAGAGAAAAACCTTTCTTTTGATCTAGCAGGTTGGAAACACTCTTTTTGTAGAATCTGTGAAGGGACATTTGAGCCCATTGAGATCTATAAGTAAAACTGAATATTCCCAGATAAAATGAGAAAGAAACTATCTGTGAAGCTGCTTTGTGATGAGAGGATTTATCTCACAGAGTTAAACTTTCTTTTGATTCAGCAGGTTGAAACACTCTTTTGGAGAATCTGCCAATGGATGTTTTGGAGTCTATTGAGGCCTATGGGAAAAATTGAATATATCCAGATAAAAACTAGAAAGAAGCTATCTGTGAAATTGCTTTGTGATGTGTGGATTCATCTCACAGAGTTAAAATTTTTCTTTTGATTCAGCAGGTTGGAAACACTCTTTTAGAATCTGTGAAGGGACATCTGGGAGCCCAATTAAGCCTATAAGTTAAAATGAAATATCCTCAGATAAAAACTAGAAAGAAGTTATCTGTAAAACGGATTTGTGATGTATCAATGTATCTCACAGAGAAAAACCTTTCTTTTGATCTAGCAGGTTGGAAACACTCTTTTTGTAGAATCTGTGAAGGGACATTTGGGAGCCCATTGAGATCTATAAGTAAAAACTGAATATTCCCAGATAAAATGAGAAAGAAACTATCTGTGAAGCTGCTTTGTGATGAGAGGATTTATCTCACAGAGTTAAGCCCTTCTTTTCATCCAGCAGGTTGCAGGCACTCTTTTTGGAGAATCTGCCAATGGATGTTTTGGAGTCTATTGAGGCCTATGGGGAAAAATTGAATATATCCAGATAAAAACTAGAAAGAAGCTATCTGTGAAATTGCTTGGTGATGTATAGATTCTTCTCACACAGTTAAATTTTTATTTTAGTCCAGCAGGTTGGAAACACTTTTTCTGTAGAATCTGCAAAGGGACATTTGGGAGCCCATTGAGGTATGTGGGTAAAAACAAAGTCTCCGAGGTTAAAAACTATAAAGCAGATAGCTCTGAAATTGCTTTGTGATGTGTGGATTAATCTCACAGAGTTAAACCTTTCTTTCAATACAACAGGTTGGAAACACACTTTTTTGGGAATCTTTGAGAGGACATTTGGAAGCCCATTGCAGCCTATGGAGAAAAAAAGAATATACCCACACAAAAACAAGAAAGTAGCTATCTGTAAAACTGCTTTGTGAAGTGTGGATTCATCTCACATAGTTAAGCCTTTCTTTTGATTCAGCAGGTTGGAAACACTTTTAGAGAATCTGTGAAGGGACATTTTGGATCCCATTAAGGTCTATGGAAAAACACTGAGTATTTCCTGACACAAATGAGAAAGAAGCTATCTGTGAAACTTCTTTTCGTGGTGTGCATTTATCTTGCAGAGATACACCTTTGTTTTGATTCAGTAGGTTGGAAACACTGTTTCCAAAGAATCTGTGATGGGATATTTGAAAACTGAATATCCGTAGATAAAACCTAGAAGAAGCTATCTATGAAACTGCTTTGTGATGTGTGGATTAATCTCAGAGGTAATGTTTCTTGTTATCCAGAAGGTTGGAAACACTCCTTTTGGAGGATCAGTGAAGAAACATTTGGGAGACCATTGAGGCTATAAGTAATATGGAATATCCACAAATAAAAAGTAGAATAAAGATGTCTTTGAAACTGTTTCCTGATCTGTGAATTCATCTCACAGAATCAAACCTTTCTTTGGATTCAGCAGGTTAAAAACACTCTTTCTGGAGAATCTCCAAGGGGACATTTGTGAGACCACTGAGGTACACAGGAAGAAAATGAGTATTCCTAGAGAAGAACTAGAAATAATCTAGCTGTAAAACTGGTTTTTGATGTGTGGATTCATCTCACAGAATTAAACAGTTCTTTTGATTCAGCAGGATTGAAACACTCTTTAGAAAAAATCTATCAAGCAACATTTAGGAGTCATTTTGGCCTATAATTAAAAACCGAATACCCCCACATAAAAACTAGAAGAAAAAGCCATCTGTGAAATTGTTTTGGGTGGTGTGGATTCATCTCAAAGATATATACTTTTCCTTTGATCCAGCAGAAAGGGAATACTCTTTTTAAAGAATGCGTGAAAGGACATTTGAGAGCTCATTGAGGCTTACAATGAAAAAGTGAATATCCACAGATGAAAACTACAAAGAAGCTCTCTGTGAAACTGCTTTGTGATGCATGGATTCATCTCACAGAGGTAAACTTTTCTTATCATTCAGCAGGTTAGAAACACTCTATTTGGAGAATCTGCAAAGGACATTTGGGAGAACATTGAGGCCTATGGTGAAAACCGAATATCCCCAAGTAAAAACTAGAAAGAAGTTGTCTGTGAACGTGCTTTGTGATGTGTGGATTCACGTCACAGAGTGAAACCACTCTTTTGATTCAACAGCTTGGAAATACACTTTTTGGAGTGTCTGCAAAGGGACATTTGGGAGACCATTGAGGTGTAGGGGGCTAAACAAAACATCCCCAGATAAAAACAACAAAGAAGCTATATGTGAAACTGTTTCACAATATGTGGATTTATCTCACAAATTTAAACGTTTCTTTTGATTCAGCCGTTTGTAAACACCCTGTTTGGAACATCTGCAAATGGACATTTGGGAGCCCTTGAGCCCTTTGGGAAAAAATGGAATATACCCAGATATAAACAAGAAAAAAGGTATCCATGAAACTTATTTGTGATGTGTGGATTCATCTCACAAAGTTAACCTTTGTTTTGATTTGGCTGGTTGGAAAAACTTTTTTTGGAGGATCTGTGAAGAAACATTTGGGCCCCACTGAGGCCTATGAGTAAAAACCGAATATCCCAAGATAAATTTAGGAATAAGCAATCTGTGAAACTGCTTCTCAATGTGTGGATTCATCTCAAAAATTGAAAACTTTATTTTCACTCAGCAGGTTGAAAACACTGTTTTTGGAGAAACTGCAAAGGAAAACTTGGGAGCCCATTGAGGCCAATGTAAAAAAACTGAATATTCCCAGATTAAAGCTAGAAAGAAGCTATTTGTGAAACTGCTTTGTGATGTATGGATTCATCTCAAAGAGTAAAACATTTGCTTGGATTCAGTAGGTTAAAAACACTCCTTATGTATAATCTATGAAGAGGCCTGTGGGAACCCATTGAGGCCCATAAATAAAACCAACATATCCCCCAGAAAAAAACCAGAAGGAAGCTATCTGTGAAACTAATTTGTGATGTGTGAATTCATCTCACAGAGTTAAACATTTCGTTTGATCCAGCAGGTGGAAATACTCTTTTTGGAGCCCTGCAAAGGGACATTTGGGAGCCCATTGTGGTATATGGGAAAGAACAGAATAACTGCTGATAAAAGTAAAAACAAACTGTCTGTGAAAACGTTTTTTCACATATGGATTCATCTCACAGAGTTAAACTTTTCTTTTGATTCAGCAGTGTGGAAACACTCTTTTTAGATAATCTGTGAAGGGACATTTGGGAGCCCATTCAGGCTTACATGGAAAAAGTCACGTATTTCTAGATACAAACTAGAAAAGCTATCTGTGAAACTGCTTTTGGATGTGTCTATTCATTGAACAAAATTAAGCATTTCCTTTGATTCAGTAGGTTGGAAATAATATTTTTATGGAATCCACGAAATGACATTTTACAGCCCTTTGGGTCCTGTGGAGAGAAATCAAATATCCCTGCTGAAAACTAGAAATGAACTATCTGTGAAACTGCTTTGTGATGTTGGGATTCACCTCAAAGAGTTAAACCTTTATTTTTATCGAGCAGGTTGCAAACACTTTTTTTGTAGAATATGTGAAGAGAAATTTGGAAGCCCATTGAGGCCTACAAGTAAAACTCAAATATCTACAGATAAAAACTAGAAAGAAGCTATCTGTGAAACTGCTTTGTCTTGCATGGATTCATCTCCCAGAGTTAAACCTTTCTTTTGGTTCAGCAGATTTTAAACACTCTTTTTAGAAAATTTGTGATGGGGGGGGCGGAGCAAGATGGCCGAATAGGAACAGCTGCAGTCTCCAACTGCCAGCGCGAAGGACACAGAAGACCGGTGATTTCTGCATTTTCAACTGAGGTACTGGAGTCATCTCACTAGTGAGTGCCGGACATTCGGTGCTGGTCAGCTGTTGCGGCCCGACCAGCGAGAGCTGAACCAGGCGAGGCATCGCCTCACCTGGGAAGCGCAAGGGGAAGGGAATCCTTTTCCTAACCAGGGAACTGAGACACACAACACCTGGAAAATCGGGTAACTCCACCCCAATACTGCGCTATGGGATAACGGGCACACCAGGAGAATATACCCCACGCCTGGCCGGGAGGGTCCCAAGCCCCGGAGCCTCCCTCCTTGCTAACACAGCAGTCTGCGGCGATCTAACCGCAGGGCAGCAGCGAGGCTGGGGAGGCGCCCGCCATTGCTGAGGCTTAAGTAGGTAAACAAAGCCGCTGGGAAGCTCCAACTGGGTGGAGCTCACAGCAGCTCAAGGAAACCTGCCTGTCTCTGTAGACTCCGCCTCTGGGGACAGCTCAGCTAAAAAATAACAGGGAAGCAGCAGAGACTTGTGCAGGCGCGAACGACTCTGTCTGACAACTTTGAAGAGAGCAGTGGATCTCCCAACACGGAGGTTGAGATCTGAGAAGGGACAGACTGCCTGCTCAAGTGGGTCCCTGACCCCTGAGTAGCCTAACTGGGAGACATCCCCACTAGGGGCAGTCTGACACCCACACCTCACAGGGTGGAGTACACCCCTGAGAGGAAGCTTCCAAAGTAAGAATCAGACAGGTACATTCGCTGTTCAGCAATATTCTATCTTCTGCAACCTCTGCTGCTGATACCCAGGCAAACAGGGTCTGGAGTGGACCTCAAGCAATCTCCAACAGACCTATAGCTGAGGGTTCTGACTGGCAGAAGGAAAACTATCAAACAGGAAGGACACCTATACCAAAACCCCATCAGTGCGTCACCATCATCAAAGACCAGAGACAGATAAAACCACAAAGATGGGGAAAAAGCAGGGCAGAAAAGCTGGGAATTCAAAAATAAGAGCGCATCTCCCTGCAAAGGAGCACAGCCCATCACCAGCAACGGATCAAAGCTGGTCAGAGAATGACTTTGATGAGAAGAGAGAAGAAGGCTTCAGTCCATCAAACTTCTCAGAGCTAAAGGAGGAATTACGTACCCAGCGCAAAGAAACGAAAAATCTTGAAAAAGAGTGGAAGAATTGACAGCTAGACTAATTAATGCAGAGAAGGTCATAAACGACATGACAGAGATGAAAACCATGACACGAGAAATACGTGACAAATGCACAAGCTTCAGTAACCGACTCGATCAACTGGAAGAAAGAGTATCAGCGATTGAGGATCAAATGAATGAAATGAAGCGAGAAGAGAAACCAAAAGAAAAAGAAGAAAAGAAATGAACAAAGCCTGCAAGAAGTATGGGATTATGTAAAAGACCAAATCTACGTCTGATTGGGGTGCCTGAAAGTGAGGGGAGAATGGAAACAAGTTGGAAAACACTCTTCAGGATATCATCCAGGAGAACTTCCCCAACCTAGTAGGGCAGGCCAACATTCAAATTCAGGAAATACAGAGAACGCCACAAAGATACTCCTCCAGAAGGGCAACTCCAAGACACATAATTGCCAGATTCACCAAAGTTGAAATGAAGGAAAAATCTTAAGGGCAGCCAGAGAGAAAGGTCGGGTTACCCACAAAGGGAAGCCCATCAGACTAACAGCAGATCTCTCGGCAGAAACTCTACAAGCCAGAAGAGAGTGGGGCCAATATTCAACGTTCTTAAAGAAAAGAATTTTAAACCCAGAATTTCATATCCAGCCAAACTAAGTTTCATCAGTGAAGGAGAAATAAAATCCTTTACAGATAAGCAAATGCTTAGAGATTTTGTCACTACCAGGCCTGCCTTACAAGAGACCCTGAAGGAAGCCCTAAACATGGAAAGGAACAACGGTACCAGCCATTGCAAAAACAAGCCAAAATGTAAATCAACTAATGAGCAAAATAACCAGTTAATATCATAATGGCAGGATTAAGTTCACACATAACAATATTAACCTTAAATGTTAATGGACTAAATGCTCCAATTAAAAGACACAGACTGGCAAACTGGATCAAGCGTCAAGACCCATCAGTCTGCTGTATTCAGGAGACCCATCTCACATGCAGAGACATACATAGGCTCAAAATAAAGGGATGGAGGAAGATCTACCAAGCAAATGGAGAACAAAAAAAGCAGGGGTTGCAATCCTAGTCTCTGATAAAATAGACTTTAAACCATCAAAGATCAAAAGAGACAAAGAAGGCCATTACATAATGGTAAAGGGATCAATTCAACAGGAAGAGCTAACTATCCTAAATATATATGCACCCAATACAGGAGCACCCAGATTCATAAAGCAAGTCCTTGGAGACTTACAAAGAGACTTAGACTCCCATACAATAATAATGGGAGACTTCAACACTCCACTGTCAACATTAGACAGATCAACGAGACAGAAAGTTAACAAGGATATCCAGGAATTGAACTCATCTCTGCACCAAGCAGACCTGATGAACATCTATAGAACTCTCCACCCCAAATCAACAGAATATACATTCTTCTCAGCACCATCGCACTTATTCCAAAATTGACCACATAATTGGAAGTAAAGCACTCCTCAGCAAATGTAAAGAACAGAAATTATAACAAACTGTCTCTCAGACCACAGTGCAATCAAACTAGAACTCAGGACTAAGAAACTCAATCAAAACCGCTCAACTACATGGAAACTGAACAACCTGCTCCTGAATGACTACTGGGTACATAACGAAATGAAAGCAGAAATAAAGATGTTCTTTGAAACCAATGAGAACAAAGATACAACATACCAGAATCTCTGGGACACATTTAAAGCAGTGTGTAGAGGAAATTTATAGCACTAAATGCCCACAAGAGAAAGCAGGAAAGATCTAAAATTGACACTCTAACATCACAATTAAAAGAATTAGAGGGAAGAGCAAACACACTCAAAAGCTAGCAGAAGGCAAGAAATAACTAAGATCAGAGCAGAACTGAAGGAGATAGAAACACAAAAACCCTCAAAAATCAATGAATCCAGGAGTTGGTTTTGAAAAGATCAACAAAATTGACAGACCGCTAGCAAGACTAATAAAGAAGAAGAAAGAGAGGAATCAAATAGATGCAATAAAAATGATAAAGGGATATCACCACCGACCCCACAGAAATACAAACTACCATCAGAATACTATAAACACCTTCAAATCAACTAGAAAATTTAGAAGAAATGGATAATTTCCTGGACACTTACACTCTCCCAAGACTAAACCAGGAAGAAGTTGAATCCTGAATAGACCAATAGCAGGCTCTGAAATTGAGGCAACAATTAATAGCCTGCCCACCAAAAAGTCCAGGACCAGACGGATTCACAGCTGAATTCTACCAGAGGTACAAGGAGGAGCTGGTACCATTCCTTCTGAAACTATTCCAATCAATAGAAAAAGAATCCTCCTAACTCATTTTATGAGGCCAACATCATCCTGATACCAAAGCCTGGCAGAGACACAACAAAAAGAAATTTTAGACCAATATCCTGATGAACATCGATGCAAAATCCTCAATAAAATACTGGCAAACCAGTTCAGCAGCACATCAAAAAGCTTATCCACCCTGATCAAGTGGGCTTCATCCCTGGGATGCAAGGCTGGTTCAACATTCGCAAATCAATAAACGTAATCCAGCATATAAACAGAACCAAAGACAAGAACCACATGATTATCTCAATAGATGCAGAAAAGGCTTTTGACAAAATTCAACAGCCCTTCATGCTAAAACGCTCAATAAATTGGTATTGATGGCGTACCTCAAAATAATAAGAGCTATTTATGACAAACCCACAGCTAATATCATACTGAATGGGCAAAAACTGGAAAAATTCCTTTGAAAACTGGCACAAGACAGGGATGCCCTCTCACCACTCCTATTCAACATAGTGTTGGAAGTTCTGGCTAGGGCAATCAGGCAAGAGAAAGAAATCAAGGGTATTCAGTTAGGAAAGAAGAAGTCAAATTGTCCCTGTTTGCAGATGACATGATTGTATATTTAGAAAACCCCATTGTCTCAGCCCAAAATCTCCTTAAGCTGATAAGCAACTTCAGCAAAGTCTCAGGATACAAAATTAATGTGCAAAATCACAAGCATTCTTATACACCAGTAACAGACAAGCAGAGAGCCAAATCAGGAATGAACTTCCATTCACAATTGCTTCAAAGAGAATAAAATACCTAGGAATCCAACTTACAAGGGATGTAAAGGACCTCTTCAAGGAGAACTACAAACCACTGCTCAGTGAAATCAAAGAGGACACAAACAAATGGAAGAACATACCATGCTCATGGATAGGAAGAATCAATATCATGAAAATGGCCATACTGCCCAAGGTTATTTATAGATTCAATGCCATCCCCATCAAGCTACCAATGTGTTTCTTCACAGAATTGGAAAAAACTGCTTTAAAGTTCATATGGAACCAAAAAAGAGCCCGCATTGCCAAGACAATCCTAAGTCAAAAGGACAAAGCTGGAGGCGTCACGCTACCTGACTTCAAACTATACTACAAGGCTACAGTAACCAAAACAGCATGGTACTGGTACCAAAACAGAGCTATAGACCAATGGAACAGAACAGAGGCCTCAGAAATAATACCACACATCTACAGCTGTCTGATCTTTGATAAACCTGAGAGAAACGAGAAATGGGGAAAGGATTCCCTATTTAATAAATGGTGCTGGGAAAATTGGCTAGCCATAAGTAGAAAGCTGAAACTGGATCCTTTCCTTACTCCTTATACGAAGATTAATTCAAGATGGATTAGAGACTTAAATGTTAGACCTAATACCATAAAAACCCTAGAAGAAAATCTAGGTAGTACCATTCAGGACATAGGCATGGGCAAGGACTTCATGTCTAAAACACCAAAAGCAACGGCAGCAAAAGCCAAAATTGACAAATGTGATCTCATTAAACTAAAGAGCTTCTGCACAGCAAAAGAAACTACCATCAGAGAATACTATAAACACCTTTACGCAAATCAACTAGAAAATTTAGAAGAAATGGATAATTTCCTGGACACTTACACTCCCAAGACTAAACCAGGAAGAAGTTGAATCCTGAATAGACCAATAGCAGGCTCTGAAATTGAGGCAACAATTAATAGCCTGCCCACCAAAAAGTCCAGGACCAGACGGATTCACAGCTGAATTCTACCAGAGGTACAAGGAGGAGCTGGTACCATTCCTTCTGAAACTATTCCAATCAATAGAAAAGAGGGAATCCTCCTAACTCATTTTATGAGGCCAACATCATCCTGATACCAAAGCCTGGCAGAGACACAAAAAAAAAAGAGAATTTTAGACCAATATCCCTGATGAACATCGATGCAAAATCCTCAATAAAATACTGGCAAACCGGATTCAGCAGCACATCAAAAGCTTATCCACCCTGATCAAGTGGGCTTCATCCCTGGGATGCAAGGCTGGTTCAACATTCGCAAATCAATAAACGTAATCCAGCATATAAACAGAACCAAAGACAAGAACCACATGATTATCTCAATAGATGCAGAAAAGGCTTTTGACAAAATTCAACAGCCCTTCATGCTAAAAACGCTCAATAAATTTGGTATTGATGGAACGTACCTCAAAATAATAAGAGCTATTTATGACAAACCCACAGCTAATATCATACTGAATGGGCAAAACTGGAAAAATTCCCTTTGAAAACTGGTACAAGACAGGGATGCCCTCTCACCACTCCTATTCAACATAGTGTTGGAAGTTCTGGCTAGGGCAATCAGGCAAGAGAAAGAAATCAAGGGTATTCAGTTAGGAAAAGAAGAAGTCAAATTGTCCCTGTTGCAGATGACATGATTGTATATTTAGAAAACCCCATGTCTCAGCCCAAAATCTCCTTAAGCTGATAAGCAACTTCAGCAAAGTCTCAGGATACAAAATTAATGTGCAAAAATCACAAGCATTCTTATACACCAGTAACAGACAAGCAGAGAGCCAAATCAGGAATGAACTTCCATTCACAATTGCTTCAAAGAGAATAAAATACCTAGGAATCCAACACAAGGGATGTAAAGGACCTCTTCAAGGAGAACTACAAACCACTGCTCAGTGAAATCAAAGAGGACACAAACAAATGGAAGAACATACCATGCTCATGGATAGGAAGAATCAATATCGTGAAAATGGCCATACTGCCCAAGGTTATTTATAGATTCAATGCCATCCCCATCAAGCTACCAATGAGTTTCTTCACAGAATTGGAAAAACTGCTTTAAAGTTCATATGGAACCAAAAAGAGCCCGCATTGCCAAGACAATCCTAAGTCAAAAGGACAAAGCTGGAGGCGCCACGCTACCTGACTTCAAACTATACTACAAGGCTACAGTAACCAAAACAGCATGGTACTGGTACCAAAACAGAGCTATAGACCAATGGAACAGAACAGAGTCCTCAGAAATAATACCACACATCTACAGCCGTCTGATCTTTGATAAACCTGAGAGAAACAAGAAATGGGGAAAGGATTCCTATTTAATAAATGGTGCTGGGAAAATTGGCTAGCCATAAGTAGAAAGCTGAAACTGGATCCTTTCCTTACTCCTTATACGAAGATTAATTCAAGATGGATTAGAGACTTAAATGTTAGACCTAATACCATAAAAACCCTAGAAGAAAATCTAGGTAGTACCATTCAGGACATAGGCATGGGCAAGGACTTCATGTCTAAAACACCAAAAGCAACGGCAGCAAAAGCCAAAATTGACAAATGGGATCTCATTAAACTAAAGAGCTTCTGCACAGCAAAAGAAACTACCATCAGAGTGAACAGGCAACCTACAGAATGGGAGAAAATTTTGCAATCTACTCGTCTGACAAAGGGCTAATATCCAGAATCTACAAAGAACTCAAACAAATATACAAGAAAACAAACAACCCCATCAAAAAGTGGGCAAAGGATATGAACAGACATTTCTCAAAAGAAGACATTCATACAGCCAACAGACACATGAAAAATGCTCATCATCACCGCCATCAGAGAAATGCAAATCAAAACCACAATGAGATACCATCTCACACCAGTTAGAATGGCCATCATTAAAAATCAGGAAACAACAAGTGTTGGAGAGGATGTGGAGAAATAGGAACACTTTTACACTGTTGGTGGGATTGTAAACTAGTTCAACCATTATGGAAAACAGTATGGCGATTCCTCAAGGATCTAGAACTAGATGTACCATATGACCCAGCCATCCCACTACTGGGTATATACCCAAAGGATTATAAATTATTCTACTACAAAGACACATGCACACGTATGTTTATTGCGGCACTATTCACAATAGCAAAGACTTGAATCAACCCAAATGTCCATCTGTGACAGACTGGATTAAGAAAATGTGGCACATATACACCATGGAATACTATGCAGCCATAAAAAAGGATGAGTTTGCGTCCTTTGTAGGGACATGGATGCAGCTGGAAACCATCATTCTTAGCAAACTATCACAAGAAGAGAAAACCAAACACCGCATGTTCTCACTCATAGGTGGAACTGAACAATGAGATCACTTGGACTCGGGAAGGGGAACATCACACACTGGGCTTATCATGGGGAGGGGAGGGGAGGGATTGCATTGGGGAGTTATACCTGATATAAATGATGAATTGATGGGTGCTGACGAGTTGATGGGTGCAGCACACCAACATGGCACAAGTATACATATGTAACAAACCTGCACGTTATGCACATGTACCCTAGAACTTAAAGTATAATAAAAAAAAAAAAAAAAAAAGAATTTGGATTCATGTCAAAGAGTTAAACTCTTCTTTGGATTCAGCAGGTTGGAAACTCTTTTTTCAGAGAATCTGTGAAAAGACATTTTGGAGCCCATTGAGGCCTATGAGGTATATGAGGATATAAAAACCAAATATCCTCAGATAAAAACTAGAAAAATGGTATCTGTGATACTGCTTTGTGATATTTGTGTTCATCTCACAGAGCTAAAGCTTTCTTTTGATGTGGCAGGTTGGAAACACTCTTTTTGGAAAATCTGAGATGGGACACATGGGTATTCATATTGGCCTAAGAGAAAAACCAAATATCCTTAGATAAAAACTAGAAAAAATCTATTTGTGAAACTTCTTTGTGATAGCTTGATTCATCTCACTGAGATAAAACTTTCTTTTGATTGAGCAGGTTGGAAACTCTCTTTTTGGATAATCTACAATGGGACATTTTGGAGCCCATTGTGCCTTAGGGGAAAAAAAATCATCAGGCAAAAATTAGAAAGAAGCTATCTGGGAAAGTGTTTTTTGATGTGTTCATTCATCTCACAGAGTTCAACCTTTTTCATTTAGCAGGTTGCAATCACTCTTTTTGGAAAATCTGCGAAGGGACATTTGGGATCCCATTCAGGCCTATGAAGAAAATGGAATATATCCAGATAAAAACTAGAAAGAAGCTATATGTGCAACCACTCTGGAATGTGTGGGTTCATCTCACAGAGTTAAACCTTTCTTTTGATTGAGCAGGTTGGAAACACTCTTTTGGAGAATCTGTGAAGGGACATTTGGGAGCCATTGAGGCCTAAGAAGAAAAACCAAATATCCTTAGATAAAAACTAGAAAAATCTATTTGTGAAACTTCTTTGTGATAGCTTGATTCATCTCACTGAGATAAAACTTTCTTTTGATTGAGCAGGTTGGAAACTCTCTTTTTGGATAATCTACAATGGGACATTTTGGAGCCCATTGTGCCTTAGGGGAAAAAAAATCATCAGGCAAAAATTAGAAAGAAGCTATCTGGGAAAGTGTTTTTTGATGTGTTCATTCATCTCACAGAGTTCAACCTTTTCATTTAGCAGGTTGGAAACACTCTTTTGGAGAATCTGTGAAGGGACATTTGGGATCCCATTCAGGCCTATGAAGAAAATGGAATATATCCAGATAAAAACTAGAAAGAAGCTATATGTGCAACCACTCTGGAATGTGTGGGTTCATCTCAGAGATAAATCTTTCTTTTGAATCAGCAGGTTAGAAATACTCTTTTTGGAGAATCTGCAAAGGGATATTGGAGAGAACATCGTGGCCTATGTGAAATAAATGAATATACCTAAGTAAAAACTAGAAAGAAGCTACCTGTGAAACTGCTTTGTGATGTATGGACTCATCTCACAAAGTTAAACCTTTCTTTTGATTCAGCAGATTGGAAACACTCTTTTTGGAGATCCTGTGAAGGGATATTTGGGAGCCCATTGAGGCCTAAGAAGAAAAACCAAATATCTTCAGGTAAAAACTACAAAGAAGCTATCTGTGAAACTGCTTTGTGATGTGTGGATACATCTCACAGAGCTAAACCTCTGTTTATATTCAGTAGGTTGTAAACCCTCTTTTGGAAAATCAGCAGAGAGACATTTGGAAACCCAATAAAGCAAATAGGAAAAAAGCATATATCCACAGGTAAAAACTACAGAGAAACTATCTGTGTAACTGCTTCGTGATATGTGGATTCATGTCACAGATGTAAGCCATTGTTTTTATTCAGCTAGTTGGAAAACCCTCTTTTTGTTGAATAAGCGAAGGGACATTTGGGAGCTCATTGAGTACTATGGTTAAAAATCGAATATCACCAGATAAAAATTAGAAAGAAGCTATCTGTGAAACTGCTTCGTGAAGTGTGCATACACCATCACTCAGTTAAACCTTTCTTTTGATTCAGCAGTTTGGAAACATTCTTTTGGGGGATTCTGCAAATAAACATTTGGGAGCCCATTGAGACTGATGTGAAAAACATAATCTCCAGGTAAAACTTACAAAGAAACTATCTGTATAACAGATAGTTTATTTGTGAACCAATTGAGACCAATTAAAAAATATTCCTAGGTAAAAACCAGAAAGAAACTATCTGTGAAACTGCTTTGTGATATGTTGATTCATCTCACAAAGTTAAACGTTTCTTCTGATTCAGCAGGTTGGATACACTTTTTCTGGAGAATCTGTAAAGGGACATTTGGGATCCCAATGAGACCTATGGGGAAAACCAAATATCTTCATGTAGAATCTAGAAAGAAGCTGTCTGTGAAACTGCTTTGTAATGTATGGATTGATCTCACAGTGATGAAACTTTCTTTGATTTAGCAGGTTGGAAACATTCTTTTTGGAGAATCTGTGAAGGGACATTTGGGAAACCATTGAAGCCTATGTGAAAAAAAAAACGAATATACCCATGTTAAATCTAGAAGGAAGTTATCTGTGAAACTGCATTGTGATGTGTGGATTCATCTCACAGAGTTAAATCTTCCTTTTGATTCAGAAGGTTGGAAGCACTTCTTTTGGAAAATTTGTAAAGCGACATTTGGGAGCCCATTGAGGTCAATGTGAAAAACAAAATATCCCCAGGTGAAAACGAGAAAGAATGTATGTGTGAAACTGTTTCATAATGTTTGGATTCGTTTCACAGTGTTAAAGATTTCATTTTGATCAGCACGTTGGAAATACACTGTATGGAGAATCTGTGAAGTGTCATTTGGGAGCCCACTGAGGACTGGGGAAAAGTTAAATAACCGCAGCAAAAAGATAGAAAGAAGCTATTTGTGAAATTGCTTTGTGATGTGTTGATTCATCTCACAGAGTTAATTTTTCTTTTGAGTTAGCAGTTTTGAAATTCTCTTTTTGGAGAATTTGCTAAGGGACATTTCGGAGCCCATTGAGGCCTACGGAAAATAAATAAATATTGTATTGCCAGATAAAAAATAGAACAAAACTGGAGCAAGATGGTCGAATAGGAAGAGCTCCAGTCTCCAACTCCCAGCGCGAAGGACACAGAAGACCGGTGATTTCTGCATTTTCAACTGAGGTACTGGGGTCATATCACTAGTGAGTGCCGGACAATCGGTGCTGGTCAGCTGTTGCAGCCCGACCAGCGAGAGCTGAAGCAGGGCGAGGCATCGCCTCACCTGGGAAGTGCAAGGGGGAAGGGAATCCCTTTTCCTAACCAGGGGAACTGAGACACACAACACCTGGAAAATTGGGTAACTCCCACCCCAATACTGCGCTGTAGGCTAATGGGCACACCAGGAGAATATACCCCACGCCTGGCCAGGAGGGTCCCACGCACGTGGACCCACCCTCCTGGCTAACACAGCAGTCTGCGGCAATCTAACTGCAGGGTAGCAGCGAGGCTGGGGGAGGGGCGCCCACCATTGCTGAGGCTTAAGTAGGTAAACAAAGCCGCTGGGAAGCTACAACTGGGTGGAGCTCACAGCAGCTCAAGGAAACCTGCCTGTCTCTGTAGACTCCGCCTCTAGGGACAAGGCTCAGCTAAAAAAATAACAGGGGAGCAGCAGAGGCCTGTGCGTGAATGACTCTCTCTGACAACTTTGAAGAGAGCAGTGGATCTCCCAACACGGAGGTTGAGATCTGAGAAGGGACAGACTGCCTGCTCAAGTGGGTCCCTAACCCCTGAGTAGCCTAACTGGGAGACATCCCCCGCTAGGGGCAGACTGACACTCCACACCTCACAGGGTGGAGTACACCCTGAGAGGAGGCTTCCAAAGTAAGAATCAGACAGGTACACTCGCTGTTCAGCAATATTCTATCTTCTGCAACCTCTGCTGCTGATTCCCAGGCAAACAGGGTCTGGAGTGGACATCAAGCAATATCCAACAGACCTATAGCTGAGGGTTCTGACTGTAAGAAGGAAAATTATCAAACAGAAAGGACACCTATACCAAAACCCCATCAGTGCGCCACCATCATCAAAGACCAGAGACAGATAAAACCACAAAGATGGGGAAAAAGCAGGGCAGAAAAGCTGGGAATTCAAAAATAAGCGCATCTCCCCTGCAAAGGAGCGCAGCCCATCGCCAGCAACAGATCAAAGCTGGTCAGAGAATGACTTTGATGAGATGAGAGAAGAAGGCTTCAGTCCATCAAACTTCTCAGAGCTAAAGGAGGAATTACGTACCCAGCACAAAGAAACGAAAAATCTTGAAAAAGAGTGGAAGAATTGACAGCTAGACTAATTAATGCAGAGAAGGTCATAAACGACATGACAGAGATAAAAACCATGACACGAGAAATACGTGACAAATGCACAAGCTTCAGTAACTGACTCGATCAACTGGAAGAAAGAGTATCAGCGATTGAGGATCAAATGAATGAAACAAAGCAAGAAGAGAAACCAAAAGAAAAAGAAGAAAAGAAATGAACAAAGCCTGCAAGAAGTATGGGATTATGTCAAAAGACCAAATCTACGTCTGATTGGGGTGCCTGAAAGTGAGGGGAGAATGGAAACAAGTTGGAAAACACTCTTCAGGATATCATCCAGGAGAACTTCCCCAACCTAGTAGGGCAGGCCAACATTCAAATTCAGGAAATACAGAGAACGCCACAAAGATACTCCTCCAGAAGGGCAACTCCAAGACACATAATTGCCAGATTCACCAAAGTTGAAATGAAGGAAAAATCTTAAGGGCAGCCAGAGAGAAAGGTCAGGTTACCCACAAAGGAAGCCCATCAGACTAACAGCAGATCTCTCGGCAGAAACTCTACAAGCCAGAAGAGAGTGGGGCCAATATTCAACGTTCTTAAAGAAAAGAATTTTAAACCCAGAATTTCATATCCAGCCAAACTAAGTTTCATCAGTGAAGGAGAAATAAAATCCTTTACAGATAAGCAAATGCTTAGAGATTTTGTCACCACCAGGCCTGCCTTACAAGAGACCCTGAAGGAAGCCCTAAACATGGAAAGGAACAACCGGTACCAGCCATTGCAAAACAAGCCAAAATGTAAATCAACTAATGAGCAAAATAACCAGTTAATATCATAATGGCAGGATCAAGTTCACACATAACAATATTAACCTTAAATGTTAATGGACTAAATGCTCCAATTAAAAGACACAGACTGGCAAACTGGATCAAGAGTCAAGACCCATCAGTCTGCTGTATTCAGGAGACCCATCTCACATGCAGAGACATACATAGGCTCAAAATAAAGGGATGGAGGAAGATCTACCAAGCAAATGGAGAAAAAAAGCAGGTTGCAATCCTAGTCTCTGATAAAATAGACTTTAAACCATCAAAGATCAAAAGAGACAAAGAAGGCCATTACATAATGGTAAAGGGATCAATTCAACAGGAAGAGCTAACTATCCTAAATATATATGCACCCAATACAGGAGCACCCAGATTCATAAAGCAAGTCCTTGAGACTTACAAAGAGACTTAGACTCTATACAATAATAATGGGAGACTTCAACACTCCACTGTCAACATTAGACAGATCAACGAGACAGAAAGTTAACAAGGATATCCAGGAATTGAACTCATCTCTGCACCAAGCAGACCTGATAGACATCTATAGAACTCTCCACCCCAAATCAACAGAATATACATTCTTCTCAGCACCACATCGCACTTATTCCAAAATTGACCACATAATTGGAAGTAAAGCACTCAGCAAATGTAAAGAACAGAAATTATAACAAACTGTCTCTCAGACCACAGTGCAATCAAACTAGAACTCAGGACTAAGAAACTCAATCAAAACCGCTCAACTACATGGAAACTGAACAACCTGCTCCTGAATGACTACTGGGTACATAACGAAATGAAAGCAGAAATAAAGATGTTCTTTGAAACCAATGAGAACAAAGATACAACATACCAGAATCTCTGGGACACATTTAAAGCAGTGTGTAGAGGAAATTTATAGCACTAAATGCCCACAAGAGAAAGCAGGAAAGATCTAAAATTGACACTCTAACATCACAATTAAAAGAACTAGAGAGGAAGAGCAAACACACTCAAAAGCTAGCAGAAGGCAAGAAATAACTAAGATCAGAGCAGAACTGAAGGAGATAGAAACACAAAAACCCTCAAAAATCAATGAATCCAGGAGTTGGTTTTGAAAAGATCAACAAAATTGACAGACCGCTAGCAAGACTAATAAAGAAGAAAAGAGAGGAATCAAATAGATGCAATAAAAATGATAAAGGGATATCACCACTGACCCACAGAAATACAAACTACCATCAGAGAATACTATAAACACCTCTACGCAAATCAACTAGAAAATTTAGAAGAAATGGATAATTTCCTGGACACTTACACTCTCCCAAGACTAAACCAGGAAGAAGTTGAATCCTGAATAGACCAATAGCAGGCTCTGAAATTGAGGCAACAATTAATAGCCTACCACCAAAAAGTCCAGGACCAGATGGATTCACAGCTGAATTCTACCAGAGGTACAAGGAGGAGCTGGTACCATTCCTTCTGAAACTATTCAATCAATAGAAAAGAGAATCCTCCTAACTCATTTTATGAGGCCAACATCATCCTGATACCAAAGCCTGGCAGAGACACAACAAAAAAGAGAATTTTAGACCAATATCCTGATGAACATCGATGCAAAATCCTCAATAAAATACTGGCAAACCGGATTCAGCAGCACATCAAAAGCTTATCCACCCTGATCAAGTGGGCTTCATCCCTGGGATGCAAGGCTGGTTCAACATTCGCAAATCAATAAACGTAATCCAGCATATAAACAGAACCAAAGACAAGAACCACATGATTATCTCAATAGATGCAGAAAAGGCTTTTGACAAAATTCAACAGCCCTTCATGCTAAAAACGCTCAATAAATTGGTATTGATGGAATGCACCTCAAAATAATAAGAGCTATTTATGACAAACCCACAGCTAATATCATACTGAATGGGCAAAAACTGGAAAAATTCCTTTGAAAACTGGCACAAGACAGGGATGCCCTCTCTCACCACTCCTATTCAACATAGTGTTGGAAGTTCTGGCTAGGGCAATCAGGCAAGAGAAAGAAATCAAGGGTATTCAGTTAGGAAAAGAAGAAGTCAAATTGTCCCTGTTTGCAGATGACATGATTGTATATTTAGAAAACCCCATTGTCTCAGCCCAAAATCTCCTTAAGCTGATAAGCAACTTCAGCAAAGTCTCAGGATACAAAATTAATGTGCAAAAATCACAAGCATTCTTATACACCAGTAACAGACAAGCAGAGGCCAAATCAGGAATGAACTTCCATTCACAATTGCTTCAAAGAGAATAAAATACCTAGGAATCCAACTTACAAGGGATGTAAAGGACCTCTTCAAGGAGAACTACAAACCACTGCTCAGTGAAATCAAAGAGGACACAAACAAATGGAAGAACATACCATGCTCATGGATAGGAAGAATCAATATCGTGAAAATGGCCATACTGCCCAAGGTTATTTATAGATTCAATGCCATCCCCATCAAGCTACCAATGAGTTTCTTCACAGAATTGGAAAAACTGCTTTAAAGTTCATATGGAACCAAAAGAGCCCGCATTGCCAAGACAATCCTAAGTCAAAAGGACAAAGCTGGAGCTGTCACGCTACCTGACTTCAAACTATACTACATGGCTACAGTAACCAAAACAGCATGGTACTGGTACCAAAACAGAGATATAGACCAATGGAACAGAACAGAGTCCTCAGAAATAATACCACACATCTACAGCCATCTGATCTTTGACAAACCTGAGAGAAACAAGAAATGGGGAAAGGATTCCTATTTAATAAATGGTGCTGGGAAAATTGGCTAGCCATAAGTAGAAAGCTGAAACTGGATCCTTTCCTTACTCCTTATACGAAGATTAATTCAAGATGGATTAGAGACTTAAATGTTAGACCTAATACCATAAAACCCTAGAAGAAAATCTAGGTAGTACCATTCAGGACATAGGCATGGGCAAGGACTTCATGTCTAAAACACCAAAAGCAACGGCAGCAAAAGCCAAAATTGACAAATGGGATCTAATTAAACTAAAGAGCTTCTGCACAGCAAAAGAAACTACCATCAGAGTGAACAGGCAACCTACAGAATGGGAGAAAATTTTTGCAATCTACTCATCTGACAAAGGGCTAATATCCAGAATCTACAAAGAACTCAAACAAATATACAAGAAAAACAAACAACCCCATCAAAAGTGGGCAAAGGATATGAACAGACATTTCTCAAAAGAAGACATTCATACAGCCAACAGACACATGAAAAATGCTCATCATCACTCGCCATCAGAGAAATGCAAATCAAAACCACAATGAGATACCATCTCACACCAGTTAGAATGGCCATCATTAAAAATCAGGAAACAACAGGTGTTGGAGAGGATGTGGAGAACTACAAACCACTGCTCAGTGAAATCAAAGAGGACACAAACAAATGGAAGAACATACCATGCTCATGGATAGGAAGAATCAATATCGTGAAAATGGCCATACTGCCCAAGGTTATTTATAGATTCAATGCCATCCCCATCAAGCTACCAATGAGTTTCTTCACAGAATTGGAAAAACTGCTTTAAAGTTCATATGGAACCAAAAGAGCCCGCATTGCCAAGACAATCCTAAGTCAAAAGGACAAAGCTGGAGCTGTCACGCTACCTGACTTCAAACTATACTACAAGGCTACAGTAACCAAAACAGCATGGTACTGGTACCAAAACAGAGCTATAGACCAATGGAACAGAACAGAGTCCTCAGAAATAATACCACACATCTACAGCCATCTGATCTTTGACAAACCTGAGAGAAACAAGAAATGGGGAAAGGATTCCTATTTAATAAATGGTGCTGGGAAAATTGGCTAGCCATAAGTAGAAAGCTGAAACTGGATCCTTTCCTTACTCCTTATACGAAGATTAATTCAAGATGGATTAGAGACTTAAATGTTAGACCTAATACCATAAAAACCCTAGAAGAAAATCTAGGTAGTACCATTCAGGACATAGGCATGGGCAAGGACTTCATGTCTAAAACACCAAAAGCAACGGCAGCAAAAGCCAAAATTGACAAATGGGATCTAATTAAACTAAAGAGCTTCTGCACAGCAAAAGAAACTACCATCAGAGTGAACAGGCAACCTACAGAATGGGAGAAAATTTTTGCAATCTACTCATCTGACAAAGGGCTAATATCCAGAATCTACAAAGAACTCAAACAAATATACAAGAAAAAACAAACAACCCCATCAAAAGTGGGCAAAGGATATGAACAGACATTTCTCAAAAGAAGACATTCATACAGCCAACAGACACATGAAAAATGCTCATCATCACCGCCATCAGAGAAATGCAAATCAAAACCACAATGAGATACCATCTCACACCAGTTAGAATGGCCATCATTAAAAATCAGGAAACAACAGGTGTTGGAGAGGATGTGGAGAAATAGGAACACTTTTACACTGTTGGTGGGATTGTAAACTAGTTCAACCATTATGGAAAACAGTATGGCGATTCCTCAAGGATCTAGAACTAGATGTACCATATGACCCAGCCATCCCACTACTGGGTATATACCCAAAGGATTATAAATTATTCTACTACAAAGACACATGCACACGTATGTTTATTGCGGCACTATTCACAATAGCAAAGACTTGAATCAACCCAAATGTCCATCTGTGACAGACTGGATTAAGAAAATGTGGCACATATACACCATGGAATACTATGCAGCCATAAAAAGGATGAGTTTGTGTCCTTTGTAGGGACATGGATGCAGCTGGAAACCATCATTCTTAGCAAACTATCACAAGAAGAGAAAACCAAACACCGCATGTTCTCACTCATAGGTGGAACTGAACAATGAGATCACTTGGACTCGGGAAGGGAACATCACACACTGGGGCCTATCATGGGAGGGGAGGGATTGCATTGGGGAGTTATGCCTGATATAAATGATGAATTGATGGATGCTGAGGAGTTGGTGGGTGCAGCACACCAACATGGCACAAGTATACATATGTAACAAACCTGCACGCTATGCACATGTACCCTAGAACTTAAAGTGTAATAAAAAAAATAAAGAACAGAACTGTACGTGAAACTGCTTTCTGATGTGTATATTCATCTCATAGAGTAAAACTTTTCTTTTGATTCATCAGGTTGAAAACACTCTTTTTGGAAAATCAGTGATGGGACGTTTGGGAGTCCATTGTTTTCCATGTGGAAAAAACTGGTATCTCCAGTAGAAAACTAGAAAGAAGGTATCTGTATAACAGCTTTGTAGTTTGTGGATTTGTCTCACAGAGTTAAATGTTTCCTTTGATTCAGCAGGTTGGAAACACTCTTCTTGGAGAATCTGTGAAGGGATATTTGGAAACCCTTTCAGACCTATAAGGAAAGAAACAATATTTCCAGGTAAGACTTGAAAGAAGCTTTCTGTGAAGATGTTTCGTGACATTAGGATTCATTGCACAGAGTTAAACTTTTCTTCTGATCTAGTAGTTTGGAAGAACTTATTTTGGAGAATCTGTGAAGGGGCATTTGGGAGACCATTGAGGCTCATGGGGATAAAGTGAATATCACCAGGTAAAAACTAAAAGAACCCATCTGTGTAACTGCTTTGTAATGTGAGGTTTCATCTCATGGAGTTAAAGTTTCTTTTGATCAAGCAGGTTTGAAACACTGTTTTTGGGGAATGTGTGATGGGACATTTGGAAGTTAATCTGGGGACATGGGGACCAACTGAATATCCCCAGATAAATACTAGAAAGAAGCTGTCTGTGAAAATGTTTTTTGATATGTAGATTCATTTCACAGTGTTAAATTTTCCTTTGATTCAGCAGGTTATAAATATTGTTTTTTATGTTTTAATTATTATTATACTTTAAATTCTAGGGTACATGTGCACAACGTGCAGGTTTATTACTTATGTATACATGTGCCATGATGATGTGCTGCACTCATTAACTCTTTATTTACATTAGGTATATCTCCTAATGCTATCATTCCCCCTACCCCCACCCCATGACAGGCCCCAGTGTGTGATGTTACCCTTCCTGTGTCCAAGCGCTCTCATTGTTCAATTCCCACCTATCAGTGAGAACATGCGGTGTTTGGTTTTCTGTCCTTGCAAAAGTTTGCTGAGAATGATGGTTTCCATCTTCATCCATGTCCCTACAAAGGACATGAACTCATCCTTTTTATGGCTGCATAGTATTCCATGGTGTAAATGTGTCACATTTTCTTAATCCAGTCGATCATTGATGGACATTTGGGTTGGTTCCAAGTCTTTGCTACTGTGAATAGTGCTGCAATAAACATACATGTGCATGTGTCTTTATAGCAGCATGATTTATAAACTTTTGGGTATATACCCAGTAATAGGATGGCTGGGTCAAATGGTATTTTGGATTCTAGATCCTTGAGGAATTGCCACACTGTCTTCAACAATGGTTGAACCAGTTAACAGTCCCACCAACAGTGTAAAAGTGTTCCTAATTCTCCACATCCTCTCAAGCACCTGTTGTTTCCTGACTTTTTAATGGTCGCCATTCTAACTGGTGTGAGATGGTATCTCATGGTGCTTTTGGTTTGCATTTCTCTGATGGTCAGTGATGAGCATTTTTTCACGTGTCTGATGGCTGCATAAATGTCTTCTTTTGAGAAGTGTCTGTCTGTATAATTTGCCCACTTTTTGATGGGGTCGTTTGATTTTTTTCTTGTAAATTTGTTTAATTTATTTGTAGATTCTGTATATCAGCCCTTTGTCAGATGAGTAGATTGCAAAAATTTTCTCCCATTCTGAAGGTTGCCTGTTCACTCTGATGGTAGGTTATTTTGCTGTGCAGAAGCTCTTTGGTTTAATTAGATCCCATTTGCCAATTTTGGCTTTTGTTGCCATCACTTTTTTTGTTTTAGCCACGAAGTCCTTGCCTTGCCTATGTCCTGAGTGGTAGCCCTAGGTTTGCTTCCAGGGTTTTTATGGTTTTAGGTTTAACATTTAAGTCTTTAATCCATTTTGAATTAATTTTTGCATAAGGTGTAAGGAAGGGATCCAGTTTCAGCTTTCTACATATGGCCAGCCAGTTTTCCCACTACCATTTATTAAATAGGAAATCCTTTCCCCATTTCTGTCAGGTTTGTCAAAGATCAGATGTTTGTAGATGTGTAGTATTATTTCTGAGGACTCTTATCTGTTCCATTGCTCAATATGTCTGTTTTGGTACCAGTTTCATGCTGTTTTGGCTACTGTAGCCTTGTAGTATAGTTTGAAGTCAGGTAGCATGATGCCTCCTCCAGCTTTGCTATTTTGACTTAGGATTGTCTTGGCTATGTGGACTCTTTTTCGGTTCCATATGAGCTTTAAAGTTTTTTCCAATTCTACGAGGAAAGTCATTGGTAGCCTGATGAGGATAGCACTGGGCCTAAATGAACTCTCAAATATTTTTTTGCAGATTCTCCAAAAAGAGTCTTTCCAACCTACAGAATAAAAGAAAGGTTTGACTCTGTTAGATGAATCCACACATCACAAAGCAGTTTCACAGATAGCTTCTTTCTTGTCTTTATCTGGGAATATTCGACTTTTCCCTATAGGCCTCAATTGGCTCCCAAATATCCATTTGCAGATTCTTCAGAGTGTTTCCAACCTGATGAATAAAACAATGGTTTCACACTGTGAGATGAATCCACACATCACAAAACAGTTTCACAAAGAGATTATTTCTAGTTTTTATCTGAGTATATTCTGTTTTCCTGCATTTCACCAGGTTGGAAACACTCTTTTTGGAGAATCTATGATAGGATATTTAGGACAATTTAGGCCTAAGAAGAAAAACAGAGTGTCACCAGATAAAACTAGAAGTAAGTTATCTATAAGACTGCTTTTCGATGTATGGATTCATCTCACATCGTTAAACCTTCCCTTTTATTCAGCAGTTTGGAAACACTCTTTTTATAGAATATGTGAAGGAATGTTTGTGAGCCCATTGAGGTCTCTGGAGAAAAACCGAATATCCCCAGACAAAAACTGGAAAGAAGCTATCTGCGAAACTGCTTTGTGATGTTTATTCATGTCACTGGGTTAAAATTTCCTTTTCATTCAGCAGTTTGGAAGCATCCTTTTTGGAGAATCTATGAAGGGATATTAGGGAGCCATTTGAGGCCTATGGGGAAAAACCAAATGCCCCTAGACAAAAACTGGAAAGAAGCTGTCTTTGGAACTACTTTGTGACTTGTGGATTCATCTCACAAAGTTAAACATTTCTTTTAACTCAGCAGATCGGAAACACACATTTTGGAGAACAGTGTAGGGATATTTGGGAGCCCACTGAGGCCTTGGGGAAAAACAGAATATCCTCAGATAAAAACTAGGAAGAAGTTATCTGAGAAAATGCTTTGTGACGTGTTGATTCCCATTGCAGAGGTAAACATTTCTTTTGTTTCAGCAGATTGGAAACACTCTTTTTGGAGAATCTGCAGAGAGTCCTTTGGGAGCCCATTGAAGCCTATGGGGAAAAACCAAATATCCCTAGATAAAAACTAGAAAGGTGCTACCTGAGAAACTGTGTTGTTATGTGTGGATTCATCCTACAGAGTTAAACATTTCTTTTGATTCAGCAGTTTGGAACCACTTTTATTGGAGAATCAGAGAACAGATATTTGAAAACTCATTAAGGCCTAAGAATAAAAACAGAATACCCCCAGATAAAAACT
Source organism: Colobus guereza (assembly GCA_030247045.1). Lineage (NCBI taxonomy): Eukaryota > Metazoa > Chordata > Mammalia > Primates > Cercopithecidae > Colobus > Colobus guereza. The sequence continues at coordinate 139,639,604 of CM058082.1, forward strand.
AGGAAACTACTTTCTTATGTGTGAATTGATCTCACAGAGTTAAAACTTTCTGTTGATTCAGTAGGTTGGAAACACTATTTTTGGAGAATCTGCAAAGAGTCATTTGGGAGCCCATTGAGGTCTACGGGGAAAAATCGAATATCCCTAGATAAAAACTAGAAAGATGCTATCTGAGAAACTGCATTGTGATGTGTGGATTCATCCTACAGAGTCAAACATTTCTTTTGATTCAGCAGTTTGGAACCACTTTTATTGGAGAATCAGAGAACAGATATTTGAAAGTTCATTGAGGCCTAAGAATAAAAACAGAATATCCCCAGACAAAAACTGGAAAGAAGCTATCTGTGAAACTGCTTTGTGATGTGGATTCATCTCACAGAGTTAAAACTTTCTTTTGATTCAGCAGGTTGGAAACACTCTTTTGGAGAATCTATGAAGGGATATTAGGAGCCATTTGAGGCCTATGGGGAAAACCAAATATCCTAGATAAAAACTAGAAAGATGCTATCTGAGAAACTGCATTGTGATGTGTGGATTCATCTCACAGAGTTAAAACTTTCTTTTGATTCAGCAGGTTGAAAACACTCTTTTGGAGAATCTGCAGAGAGTCCTTTGGGAGCCCATTGAAGCCTATGGGGAAAACCAAATATCCTAGATAAAAACTAGAAAGGTGCTACCTGAGAAACTGTGTTGTTATGTGTGGATTCATCCTACAGAGTTAAACATTTCTTTTGATTCAGCAGTTTGGAACCACTTTTATTGGAGAATCAGAGAACAGATATTTGAAAGTTCATTGAGGCCTAAGAATAAAAACAGAATACCCCAGATAAAACTAGGAAACTACTTTCTTATGTGTGAATTGATCTCACAGAGTTAAAACTTTCTGTTGATTCAGTAGGTTGGAAACACTATTTTTGGAGAATCTGCAAAGAGTCATTTGGGAGCCCATTGAGGTCTACGGGGAAAAATCGAATATCCCTAGATAAAAACTAGAAAGATGCTATCTGAGAAACTGCATTGTGATGTGTGGATTCATCCTACAGAGTCAAACATTTCTTTTGATTCAGCAGTTTGGAACCACTTTTATTGGAGAATCAGAGAACAGATATTTGAAAGTTCATTGAGGCCTAAGAATAAAAACAGAATACCCCCAGATAAAAACTAGAAAAATACTATCTCTGAAACTACTTTCTTATATGTGGATACATCTCACAGAATTAAAACTTTATGTTGATTCTGTAGGTTGGAAACACTATTTTTGGAAAATCTGCAAAGGGACATTTGGGAGCCCATTGAGGACAATGGGGAAAAACCGAATATCCCTAGATAATAATCAGAAAGAAGCTATTAGTGAAACTCCTTTGTGATGTCTGCATTAATCTCACAGAGATGAAGCTTTGTTTTTATTTAGAAGGTTGGAAACACTGTTCTTGGAGAATCCGCAACAAGACATTTAGGAGACCATTGAGGCCTAGGGAGAAAAACAGAATATCAACAGATTAAAAACTAGGAAGAAGCTATCTGTAAAACTGCTTTCCAATGTGTGGATTTATCTCACAGAGTTAAACCTTTCTTTGGATTCAGCAGGTTGAAAACACTCTTTTTGGAGAATGTGTGAAGGAACACTTATGAGCAAATTGAGGTCTATTGGGAAAACAGAATATCCCCAGATAATAACTAGAAATAAGCTATCTGTGAAACTCATTTGTGATTTGTGGATTGATCTCACAGAGTTAAACCCTTCTTTTGATTCAGTAGGTAGGAAGAAGTCTTTTTGGTGAATGTTGGAAAAGACATTTGGGTGCTTATTGAGGCCTATAAGGAAAAAAGGGAAATGCCACATAAAAATTAGAAAGAAACTATCTACGAAGCAGTTTTGTGATTTCTGGACCCATCTCACATAATTAAACCTTTACTTTGATCCAGCAGGTTGGAAACTCTCTATTTGTGGTGTCTTCGAAAGGACTTTTTGAAACCCATTGGGATGTATTGAAAAAAACAAATATACCCAGATAAAAACCAGAAATAAGCTATCTGTGAATCTGCTTTGTCAAATGTGGATTCATCTCCCACAGTTAAACCTTTCTTTTGATTCAGCAGGTTGGATAAACAGTCTTGGAGAATCTGTGAGTGACATTTGGGAGCTGAATGAGGCCTAGGGTAAAAACCCAAATATTCCGAGACAAAAACTAGATAGAAGCTATCTGTGAAACTGCTTTGTGATGTGTGGATACACCTCACCGAGTTAAAACTTTCTTTTGATTCAGCAGGTTGGAAATACTCTTTTTGGAGAATCTGTGATGAAACATTTGAGATACCATTGAGGTCTATGGGGAAAAACTGAATATCTGCAGATAAAAACTAGAAAGTAGCTATCTGTGAAACTGCTTTGTGATATGTGGATTCATCTCACAGAGTTAAACCTTTCTTTTGATTCAGCAGGTTGGAAACTCTCTATTTGTGGTGTCTTCGAAAGGACTTTTGAAACCCATTGGGATGTATTGAAAAACCAAATATCCCCAGATAAAAACCAGAAATAAGCTATCTGTGAATCTGCTTTGTCAAATGTGGATTCATCTCACAGTTAAACCTTTCTTTTGATTCAGCAGGTTGGAAACACTCTTTTGGAGAATCTGTGAGTGACATTTGGGAGCCCCTGAGGCCTAAGGGAAAAACTGAATATCTCAGATAAAAACTAGAAAGAAGCTATCTGTGAAACTGCTTTGTGATGTGTGGATACACCTCACCGAGTTAAAACTTTCTTTTGATTCAGCAGGTTGGAAATACTCTTTTTGGAGAATCTGTGATGAAACATTTGAGATACCATTGAGGTCTATGGGGAAAAACTGAATATCTGCAGATAAAAACTAGAAAGTAGCTATCTGTGAAACTGCTTTGTGATATGGGGATTCATCTCACAGGGTTAAAACCGTCTTTTGATTCAGATGTTAGAAATGCTATTTTTGGAGAATCTGCAAAAAGACATTTGGGAGCCCCTGAGGCCTAAGGGAAAAAACTGAATATCTTCAGAAAAAAACTAGAAAGAATCTATCTATAAAACTGCTTTCTGATGTGTAGATTCATCTAACTGAGTTAAACCTTCCCTTTCATTCTGCAGTTGTAAGCACTCTTTTTGTGGAATCTGCAAAGGCACGTATTGGAACTCAGTGAACCATATGGTAAAAAACCAAATATCCCCAGATAAAAACTAGAAAGAAGCTACCTGTGAAACTGCTTAGTAATGTTTGGATTCCTCTCACAGAGTTAAACCTTTCTTTTGATTCAGTAGGCTGGAAACATTATTTTTAAAGAATCTGCAAAGGGACATTTTTGAGCCCACTGAGCCCTTGGGGAGAAACTGAATAGTCACTTGTGAAAACTAGAAAGAAGTTATCTGTGAAACTGCTTTGTAATGTGTGGATTCATGTCACAGAATTAAAATTTTCTTTTTATTCAGTAGGTTGGAAACACTCTTTTTGGAGAATCTGCAAAGAGGCATTTGGGAGCCCTTTGAGTTTTATGGGGAAAAAAAAAATCACCAGATAAAAACTAGAAAGAAGTTATTTTTGAAACTGCTTTGTGACTTGTGGAGTCACCTCTCAGAGTTAAAACTTTCTGTTTATTCAGCAGGTTGAAAACACTCTTTTAGGAGAATCTGTGATGAAACATTTGGGAGTCCATTGAGCCTTATGGAGAGAAAGCGAATACCTCCAGTTAAAAACTAGAAAGAAGTGAGGGACTGATCCAAGTTAGCCAAATAGGAACAGTTCCTGTCTACAGCTGCCAGTGTGAGTGAAACAGAAGACAGGTGATATCTGCATTTCCAACTGAGGTATGGGGTTCATCTCTCTGGGACTTGTTGGACAGTGGGTGCAGACCATGGAGTGTGAGCCAAAGCAGGGTGGAGCATTGCCTCGCTTGGGAAGTGCAAGGGGTAGGGGAATTCCCTTCCCTAGCCAAAGGAAGCCATGACAGACGGTCCCCGGAAATTAGGACACTCCCGCCCTAATATTGCACTTTTCCAACAGTCTTCACAAACAGCACAGCAGGTGATTATATCCCCTGCCTGGCTCGAAAATCCCCGTGTCCATGGAGCCTTGCTCACTGCTAGCACAGCAGTCCGAGATCGAGCTGCAAGGCAGCAGTGAGGCTGGGGGAGGGTCGTGCACCGTAGCTGAGGCTTGAGTAGGTAAACAAAGCAGGCAGGAACCTGGAACTGAGAGGAGTCCAACGCAGCCTAATGAGGCCTGCTTGTTACTGTAGACTCCACCTCTGGGGGCAGGGTATAGCTGAACAAAAGGCAGCAGAAACTTCTGCAGATGTAAACGTCCCTGTCTGACAACTTGAAGAGAGTAGTGGTTCTCCCAGTATGGGGTTTGAGATCTGAGAACAAACAGACTGCCTCCTCAAGTGGGTCCCTGACCCCCAGTTAGCCTAACTGGGAGACACCTTCCAGTAGGGGCAGAGTGACACCTTATACAGCTGGGTGTCCCTCCGACATGCAGCTTCCAGAGGAAGGATCAGGCAGCAACATTTCATGTTGTGCAATATTTGCTGTTCTGCAACCTCTGCTGGTGGTACCCAGACCAGGAGGGTCTGAAGTGTACCTCCAGCAAATTCCAAGAGAATTAAAGCTGAGGGTCCTGACTGTCAGAAGGAAAACTAACAAACAGAAAGAAATAGCATCAAAATCAACAAAAAGGACATTGATATCAAAGTCCCATCTGAAGGTCACCATCATCAAAGACCAATGGTAGATAAAACCACAAAGATGGGGAGAAAACACAGCAGAAAATCTGAAAATTCTAAAAATCAGTGTGCCTTTTCTCCTCCAAAGGAACACAGCTCCTTGCCAGCAATGGAACAAAACTGGATGGAGAATGACTTTGATTATTTGACAGAAGTAGGCTTCAGAAGATCAGTAATGACAAAATTCTCCCAGCTAAAGAAGGATGTTTGAACCCATTGCAAAGAAGCTAAAAATCTTGATAAAAGAGTAGACAAATGGGTAACTAGAATAAACAGCATACAGAAGACCTTAAGTGATGTGATGGAGCTGAAAACCATCACATGAGAACTACGTGATGCATGCAAAAGCTTCAGTAGCTGATTCAATCAAGTAGAAGAAAGGGTATCAGTGACTGAATGTCAAATGAATAAAATGAAGTGAGAAGAGAAGTTTAGAGAAAAATGAGTAAAAAGAAATGAACAAAGCATCCAAGAAATACGGGACTATGTGAAAAGACCAAATCTACATTTGATTGGTGTACTTAAAAGTGATGGGGAGAATGGAACCAAGCTGGAAAACACGCTTCAGGATATTATCCAGGAGAGCTTCCCTAATCTAGCTAGGCAGGCCAACATTCAAATTCAGGAAATACAGAGAACACCACAAGGATGCTCCTCATGAAGAGCAAACCCAAGACACATAATTGTCAGAATCACCTAGGTTGAAATGAAAGAAAAAATGTTATGGGCAACCAGAGAGAAAGATTGGGTTACACACAAAGGGAAGCCCATCTGATTAATAACAGATCTCTCAGCAGAAACTCTACAAGCCAGAAGAGAGAGGGGGCCAATATTCAACGTTCTTAAAGAAAAGATTGTTCGACCCAGAATTTCATATCCAGGCAAACTAAGTTTCATAAGTGAGGGAGAAATAAAATCCTTTACAGACAAGAAAATGTTGAGAGATGTCACCACCAGGCCTGTCTTACAAGAGCTCCTGAAGGAAGCACCAAACATGGGAAGAAAAAACCTGTACCAGCCACTGCAAAAACATGTCAAATTGTAAACACCATCAATGGTAGGAAGAAACTGCATCAACAAACCAGCAAAATAACAAGCCAATATCATAATGACAGGATCAAATTCACACATAACAATATTAATCTTACATGTAAATTGGATGATTTCCCCATTTAAAAGACACAGACTGGCAAATTGGATAAAGTGTCAAAACCCATCAGTGTGCTGTATTCAGGAGACCCATCTCACGTGCAGAGACACACATAGGCTCAAAATAAAGGGATGGAGGAAGATCTACCAAGCAAACGGAAAACAAACAAACAAAAAAATCAGGGGTTGCAATCCTAGTCTCTGATAAAACAGACTTTAAACCAACAAAGATCAAAACAGACAAAGAAGGTCATTACATAGTGGTAAAGGGAACATTTCAAGAAGAAGATCTAACTATCCTAAATATATATGCAACCAATACAGCAGCACCCAGTTTCATAAGGTAAGTCCTTAGAGACCTACAAAGAGATTTAGACTCCCATGCAGTAACAATGGGAGACTTTATCACCCCACTGTCAACATTAGACAGATCAACAAGACAGAAAGTTAACAAGGCTATCCAGGACTTGAACTCAGTTGTGAACCAAGTGACCCCAATAGATATCAACAGAATTCTCCACCTCAAATTAACAGAATATGCATTCTCCTCAGCATCATATCACACATATTCCAAAACTGACCACATAGTTGGAAGTAAAGTGCTCCTCAGTAAATGTAGAAGAATAAAAATTGTAACAAACTGTCTCTCAGACCACAGTGCAATCAAATTAGAACTCAGGATTAAGAAACTCACACAAAACTGCTCAACCACATGGAAACTGAATAACCTGCTCTTGAATGACTACTGGCTACATATAAAAATGAAGGCAGAAATAAAGATGTTATTTGAAACCAATGAGAACAAAGACACAACATACCAGAATCTCTGGAACACATTTAGGGCAGTGTCTAGAGAGAAATTTATAGCACTAAATGTCCACAAGAGAAAGCAGGAAAGATCTAAAATTGACACCCTAACATCAAAATTAAAAGAAATAGAGAACCAAGAGCAAACACATTCAAAAGCTAGCAGAAGGCAAGAAATAATTAAGATCAGAGCAGAAATGAAGGAAATAGGGATGTAAAAACCCTTAAAAAAAAATCAATGAATCCAGGAGTTGATTTTTTTGCAATGATCAGCAAAATTGATAGACAGGTAGCAAGACTAATAAAGAAGAAAAGGGAGAAGAATTAAATAGATGCAATAAAAAATGATAAAGGGGATTCAGAGAATACTATAGACACCTCTAAGGAAATAAATAGGAAAATCTAGAAGAAATGGATAAATTCGTGGACACATACAACTTCCAAAGACTAAATCAAGAAGAAGCTGATTTCCTGAATAGACCAATAACAGGCTCTGAAATTGAGGCAATAATTAGTAGCCTACTAACAAAACAAAGTCTAGGACCAGATGTATTCACAGTCGAATTCTACCAGAGGTACAAAGAGGAGTTGGTAACATTCCTTCTGAAACTATTACAATAAAAAAAAGAGGGAATCTTCCCTAACGCATTTTATGAGGCTAGCATCATCCTGATACCAAAGCCTGGCAGAGACACAACAAAAAAGAGAATTTTAGACCAATATTCTTGATGAACATTGATGCAAAAATCCTCAATAAAATACCGGCAAACCAAATCCAGCAGCACATCAAAAAGCTTTTCCATCATGCTCAAGTTGGCTTCATCCCTGAGATGCAAGGCTAGTTCAACATACACAAATCAATAAACATAATCCATCATATAAATAGAACCAGAGAAAAAAACTGCATGTTTATCTCAATAGATGCAGAAAAGGCCTTTGACAAAATTAAACAGCCTTCATGAAAAAACTCTCGATAAACTAGGTATTGATGGGACGTATCTCAAAATAATAAGAGCTATTTATGACAAACCCACAGCCAATATCATAATTAATGGGCAAAAACTGGAAGCATTCCGTTTGACAACTGGCACAAGACAGAGATGCCTTCTCTCACCACTCCTATTCAACATAGTGTTGGAAGTTCTGGCCAGGGCAATCAGGCAGGAGAAAGAAATAAATGTTATTCAATAAGGAAAAGAGGAAGTTAAATTGTCCCTGTTTTCAGATTACATGATTGTACACTTGTAAAGCCCTATTGTCTCAGTCCAAAATCTCCTTAAGCTGATAAGCAACATCAGCAATGTCTCAGGACACAAAATCAATGTGTAAAAATCACAAGCATTCCTATACACCAATAACAGACAAATAGAGGCCCAAATCACGAGTGAACTCCCATTCACAATTGCTTCAAAAGGAATAAAATACATAGGAATCCAACTTACAAGAGATGTGAAGGACCTCTTCAAGGAGAACTGCAAACCACTGCTCAACGAAATAAAAGATGACACAAACAAATGGAAGAACATTCTGTGCTCATGGATAGGAAGAACTGATATCATGAAACTGGCCGTACTGCTCAAGGTAATTTATAGATTCAGTGCCATCCTTATCACGCTACCAATGACTTTCTTCACAGAATTGGAGAAAACTACTTTAAAATTCATATAGAACCAAAAAAGAGCCCATGTAGCCAAGACAATCCTAAGCCAAAAGAACAAAGCTGGAGGAGTCATCAAGCTACCTGACTTCAAACTCTACTACAAGGCTACAGTAACCAAAACAGCATGGTACTGGTACCAAAACAGAGATATAGACCAATGGAACAGAACAGAGCCCTCAGAAAAAATACCACACATCTACAACCATCTAATTTATAGATTCAGTGCCATCCTTATCACGCTACCAATGACTTTCTTCACAGAATTGGAGAAAACTACTTTAAAATTCATATAGAACCAAAAAAGAGCCCATGTAGCCAAGACAATCCTAAGCCAAAAGAACAAAGCTGGAGGAGTCATCAAGCTACCTGACTTCAAACTCTACTACAAGGCTACAGTAACCAAAACAGCATGGTACTGGTACCAAAACAGAGATATAGACCAATGGAACAGAACAGAGCCCTCAGAAAAAATACCACACATCTACAACCATCTGACCTTTGACAAACCTCGCAGATGCAAGAAACGAGGAAAGGATTCCTTATTTAATAAATGGTGCTGGGAAAACTGGCTAGCCATATGTAGGAAGCTGAGGTTGGATCCCTTTCTTACACTTTGTACAAAAATTAATTCAAGATGGATTAAAGACTTACATGTTAGACCTAAAATCATAAAAAGCCTTGAAGTAAACCTAGGCAATACCATTAAGGACATAGGCATGGCAAGGAATTCATGACTAAAACACCAAAAGCAATGGTAACAAAAGCCAACATAGACAACTGGGATTTAATTAAACTATGAGCTTCTGCACAGCAAAAGACACTACCATCAGAGTGAACAGGCAACCTACAGAGTGGGAGAAAATATTTGCAATCTACCCATCTGACAAAGGGCTAGTATCCAGAATCTAAAAATTACTTAAATTTATAAGAAAAACAAACAATGCTATCAAAAAGTAGGTGAACAGACACTTCTCAAACGAAGACATTTATGCAGCCAACAGACATGGGAAAAATGCTCATCATCACTGGTTATCAGAGAAATGCAAATCAAATCTACAATGAGATACCATCTCATACCAGTTAGAATGGCGATCATTAAAACATCAGGAAACAACAGGTGCTGGAGAGGATGTGGAGAAATAAGAACGCCTTTACACTGTTGGAGGGAGTGTAAACTAGTTCAACCATTGTGGAAGACTGTGTAGCCAATTCTTAAGGATCTAGAACTAGAAATATCATTTGACCCAGCAGTCCCACTATGGATATATGCCCAAAGGTTTATAAATCATGCTACTATCAAGACACATGCACATGTATGTTTATTAAGGCATTATTCACAATAGCAAAGACTTCGAATCAACCCAAATATCCATCAATGATAGACTGAATTAAGAAAATGTAGCACATATACACTATGGAATACTACACAGCCATAGAAAAAGATGAATTCATGTCTTAAATAGATATATGAACGAAGCTGGAAACCATCATTCTGAACAAACTATCGCAAGGACAGAAAACCGAACACCACATGTTCTCACTGATAGGTGGGAATTGAACAATGAAAACACATAGACACAGGGCAGGGAACATCACACATGGGGGCCTGTCATGGGGTGAATGGAGGAGGTAGGGAGGGCATTAAGAGAAATACCTATTGTAAATGGTGAGTTAATGGGTGCAGCACAGCAACATGGCACATGTATACCTATGTAACAAACCTGCACATTGTGCACATGTACCATAGAACTTAAAGAATAATAATAGTAATAATAATAATAATAATAATAGATCAAGAAAGCAGCTATCTGTGAAACTATTGGTGATAGGCAGATTCATCTCACAGGAATAAACCTTTCTATTGATTCAGAAGGTTGGATACACTATTTTTGGAGAATCTGCAAAGGATATTTGGGAGCCCATTGAGGCCTATGGGAAAAAACAGAATATCTCCAGGTAAAAACTAGAAAGAACCTATCTGTGTAACTGTTATGTGATGTGGGGATTCATCTCACAAAGTTTAAGCTTTCTTTTGATTCAGCAGGTTGGAAACACTCTTTCTGGAGAATCAACAAAGGGACATTTTAAAGCTTATGGAGGCCTATGAGGAAACCCGAATATCCCCAGATAAAAACTACAAGGAAGATATCTGTGAAATGATTTATTATGTGTGGATTCTTCTCACAGTTTTAGACATTTCTTTTAATTCAGTAGGTTGGGAACACTCTTTTTAAAGAATCTGCAAAGGGACATTTGTGAGCCAATTGAGCCCTTGTAGAAAAACAAAATATCCCTAGATAAATACAAGAAAGAAGCAATTGATATGTAGATTCATGTCACAGAATTAAAATTTTCTTTTGATTCAGCAGGTTGGAAAGACTCTTTTTGGAGAATCTGAAAAGGGACATTTGGGAGCCGTTTGAGTCCTCCAGGGAAAAACAGAATATGCCCAGATGAAAACAAGAAAGAAGCTATTGGTGAAACTGCTTTCTGACTTCTGGATTCATCTCATAGAGTTAAAACTTTCTTTTTATTCAGCAGGTTGGAAACATTCTTTTTGGAGAACCAGTGAAGAGACATTTGGGAGCCCATTGAGATCTATGGGGAAAAACAGAATATCCCAAAATAGAAACAAGAAAGATGCTGTGAAACTGCTTTCTGATGTGTGGATTTACACCACAGAGTTGAAACATCCTTTTGACTCAGCAGGTTGGATAAACTCTTGAAGAATCTGCAAAGAGCCACTTGGGAGCCCATTGAGGCCTTAAGGAAAAACCAAATGTCCCCAGATAAAAACTGGAAAGATGTTATCTGTGAAACTCTTTGTAGTGGGTAGATTGATCTCACAGAGTTAAACCTGTCTTTTAATTTAACAGGTTGGAAACACTTATTGGAGAATTGGTGAAGGGACATTTGAAAGCCCATTGATACCTATGGGAAGAAAACAAATATCCCCAGATACAAAGAAGAAAGAAGCTGTCTGTGAAACTGGTTTGTGATGGGTGGATTCATCTCACAGAGTTAAACATTTTTTTGATTCATCAGGATGGAAACACTCTTTTAGGAGAATCTGCAATAAGACATTTGGGAGACTATGGAGGCCTAAGAAGAAAAACAGAATATTCCCAGATAATCTATGAAGGGATACTTAGGAGTTTATTGAGGCCATTTGGGAAAAACCGAATATCCAAAGATAATAACTAGAAAGAAGTTATCTGTGACACTCCTTTGTAATCTGTAAATTCATCTCAGAGTTAAACCTTTCTCTTGGTTCAGTCCATTGGAAATACTCTTTTTGCAGAATCTACAAAAAGACATTTGAGTGCCCCATTGGATCCTATAAGGAAAAACGAAAAACCCCAGATCAAAATTAGAAAGAAACTATCTGTGAAACTGCTTTGGAATTTGTGGATTGTTCTCACATATTTAAACCTTAGTTTTGATCCAGCACGTTGAAAACTCCCTCTTTGTAGAGTCTGAATAGGTTCTTTTGAAGCCCATTGAGGTATATTGGAAAAATCAAATATCCCCAGATAAAAACTAGAAAGAAGCTGTCTGTGAAAATTTTTTGTGATGTGTAAATTCATCTCACAGAGTTCAACCATTCTCTTGATTCAACAGGTTAGTTAAACTTTCTTTGCAGAATCTGTGAAAAAAACATTTGGGAGCCTGATGAGGCCTATGCGGAAAACCTGAAAATCCCCAGATAAAAACTCGAAAGAACTATCAATACAACTGCTGTGTGATGTGTGGGTTCATCTCACAGAGTCAGACTTTTTTTTGATTCAGCAGATTGGAAACACTTTTTTTGGAGAATCGGCAAAGGCACATTTTGGAGCCCATTGAGGTCTATGGGGAAAAGCAGAATATCCACAGATACAAACTAGAAAGATGCTATTTGTGAAACTGCTTTGTGATGTGTGGATTCACACCACAGAAGTAAAACCTTCTTTTGATTCAGCACGTTGGAAACAGTCTTTTTAGAGAACCTGAAAAGAGCCCCTTGGGAGCCCATTGAGGCCCTGGGGAAAAACAGAATGTACCCAGATAAAAATTAGAAAGATGCTATGTGTAAAACTCCTTCGTGGTATGTAGATTCCTCTCACAGAGTTAAACCTTTCCTTTGAATCAGTAGGTTGGAAACACTCTCATTGGAGAATCAGTGAAGGGACATTTGAAAGCCCATTGAGGCCTATGGGGAAAAATAATATCCCCAGATAAAAAGAAGAAAAAAGCTATTAGTGAAGCTACTTTGTGATGGGTGGATTCATCTCACAGAGTTAAAACTTTCTTTTGATTCAGCAGGTTGGAAAATCCCCAGATAAAAACTAAAAAGAAGCTATCTGTGAAACTGCTTTCTGATGCATGGATTCACCTCACAGAGTTAAACATTTCTTTTGATTCAGCAGGTTGGAAACACACCTTTTGGAGAATCTGTAGAAGTACATATGGAAGCCCATTGAGACCTATCAGAAAAACCGAATTTCCCCAGATAAAAACTAGAGAGAAGCTATCTGTGATGTGTGGATTCATCTAACACCATTAAACCTTTCTTTTGACTCAGCAGGTTGGAAAGAACTGTTTTTGGAGAATCTCTGAAGGGACATTTTGGAGCCTGGTGAGACCTATGGGAAAAATAGAATATTTCCATAAAAAAACTAGAAAGTATCTATCTGTGAAACTCCTTCGAGACATGTTGATTCATCTCATAGGGTTAAACTTTTGTATTGATTCAGAAGGTTGGACACACTATTTTTGGAGAATCTGCAAAGGGACATTTGGGATCCCATTGAGACATATAGAAAAAACCAGAATATCTCCCAATAAAAACTAGAAAGAAGCTATCTGTGAAACTGCTTTGTGATGTGTGGATTCATCTGACAGAGTTAAACCTTTAGTTTCATTCAGCAGATTGTAAACACTCTTTTTGTGGAATCTGTGAAGGCATATATGGGAGCCCACTGAGGTCTATAGTGAAAAACAAAATATCCCCACATAAAAATTATAAAGAAGCAATATGTGAAACTGATTTGTAATTAATAGATTCATCTCATAGAATTTAACCTTTCTGTTGATTCAGCAGGTTGAAAAAAGTCTTACTGGAGAATTGGCAAAGAGACATTTAGGAGCCCATTGAGGACTATGGGGAAAAACCACGTATCCCCAGAGAAAAAGAAGAAAGAAATTATTAATGAAACTGCTTTGTGATGTGTGGATTTATATCACAGAATTAAACCTTTGTTTTTATTCGACAGGCTGGAAAAACTGTTCTTGGAGAATCTGCAATGGGACATTTGTGAGACCACTGAGGTGTATGGGGAAAAACTGAATATCCCCAGGTAAAAACTAGAAAGAAGCTATCTGTGAAACTGTTGTGTGATGTGTGGATTAATCTCACAGAGTTAAATCTTTTCTTGATACAGCAGGTTGGAAACAATTTTTTTGGAGAAACTGTGAAGGGAAATTTGGCAGCCCTTTGAGGCCTACAGGGATAAACCAAATATCCCTAGGTGAAAACTAGAAAAAAGCTATCTGTAAAACTGTTTTTTGATGTGTAGTTTAGTCTCACTGAGTTAAACTGTTTTTTTTTTTCAGCAGATTAGAAACACTCTTTTTGTAGTATCTGCAAAAAAGCAACGGAAAGTCCAGTTGGGCCTATTGGAAAAAACCAAAAATGCTAAGATTAAACATAGAAAGCTATCTGTGAAATTGCTTTCTGAAGTGTGGATTCACCTCAGAGAGTCAAAACTTCTTTTTATTCAGCAGGTTGAAAACACTCTTTTTGAAGAAATTGCAAGGGAACATTTGAGAGCACACTTAGGTGTATAAGGAAAACAGAATATTCCCAGATAAAAACTAGAAGGAAGCTATCTGTGAACCTGCTTTGTGATACGTGGATTCATCTCACAGAGTTAAACCTTTGTTTTGATTCAGCAGGTTGGAAACACTCTTTGCAGAATCTGCAAATGGACATTTTAAAGCTTATTGAGGACTATGAGGGAAACCCGAGTATACCCTGATAAAAACTAGAAATAAGTTATCTGTGAGACTGCTTTGTTAAGTGTGGATTCATCTCACAGAGTTAAACATTTCTTTTGATTCAGCAGGTTGGAAACACTTTTTTTCAAAGAATCTGTGAAGGGATGCTTGTGAGCCCATTGAGGCCTATGGGGAAAAACTGAATATCCCCAGATATAAACTTGAAAGAAGCTATTTGTGAAACTGCTTTGTGATATGTGGGTTCAGATCACCGAGTAAAATTTTTCTTTTGATTCAGCAGGTCGGAAACACTTTTTTTGGAGATTCTGTGAAGGAACACAGAATCTTGGGAGCCCTTTGAGGCCTATGGGGAAAAACTGAATATCCCTTGATAAAAACTAGAAAAAAAGCTACTTGTGAACCTGTTTTGTGACTTGTGGATTCGTCTCACATATTAAACTGTTCTTTTGATTTAGCAGGTTGGAAACACTCTTTCTGGTGAATCAGCGAAGGGATATTTGGGAACCCATTGAGGTTTATTGGGAAAAACAGAATATCTCTAGATAGAAAATAGAAAGAAGCTATTTCTGAAATTGCTCTGTGATGTGGATTCACTTCCCAGGGTTAAAAGTTCCTTTTGATTCAGCAGATTGGAAACAGTCTTTTTGAAGAATCTGCAAGGACATTTGGAGCCATGAGGCTCTGAGGAAAAACAGAATGCCCCCAGATGAAAACTAGAAAGAACCTATCTGTGAAACTGCTTTGTGATGTTTAGATTCTTCTCACAAAGTTAAAACTTTCTTTTGAGTCAGTAGGTTGGAAACACTCTTATTAGCAAATCAGCTAAGGGACATTTCAAAGCCCATTGAAGCCTATGGGTAAAAACAAATGTCCTCAGATAAAAAGAAGAAAGAAACTATCGTGAAACTACTCTGTTATGTGTGGATTCATCTCACTGAGCTAAAGCTTTCTTTTGATTCAGCAGATTGGAAAAACTCTTTTTGGAGAATCTGCAATAAGATATTTGAGGAACAATTGATGTCTAAGAAGAAAAAGAGAATATCCCCAGATAAAAACTAGACAGACACCGTCTATGAAACTGCTTTGTGATGTGTGGATTCATCTCACACTGTTAAACCTTTGTTTTGATTCAGTAGGTTGGAAAATCTTTCTTTGGAGAATCTATGAAGGGACATTTGGCAGCCCTTTAAGGTCTATGGGAAAAAACCATGATGTCCCAGATAAAAACTAAAAAGAAGCTATCTGTGAAACTGCTTTGTGATGTGTGAATTCATTTCACTGAGTTAAACTTTTCTTTTGATTCAGCGGGTTGGAAACACTTTTCTTAGAGAATCTGCAAAGGGATATTTGGGAGCCCCTTGAGGCCTAGGGGGAATACTGAATATCCCCAGATAAAAACTAGAAAGAAGTTAACTGTGAACCTACATGGTGAATTGTGAATACATTTCACAGAGTTAATTCTTTCTTTTGATCCTTCAGGTTGGAATCACTCTTTTTGGAGAATCTGCAAAAAAACATGAATATTTCCAGATTAAAAATAGAAAGAATCTATCAGTGAAACTGCTTTGTGATGTGTGGATTCGTCTCACAGTTAAACTTTTTTGATTCAGGTTGGAAACACTCTTTTGGAGAATCTGAAGGGACATTTGGGAGCCCATTGAGGCCTATGGGAAAAACAAATATCACCAGATAAAAACTAAAAAGATGCTTTTGTGAAACTGTTTTGTGATGTGGATTCATCTCACAGAGTTAAACTTTTCTTTTGATTCAGGTTGGAAACACTCTTTTGGAGAATCTGAAGGGACATTTGAGCCCATTGAGGCCTATGGGAAAACAGAATATCCCCAGATAAAACTAGAAAGAAGCTATCTGTGAAACTGCTTTGTGATGTGGATTCATCACAGAGTTAAAACTTTTCTTTTGATTCAGCAAGTTGGAAACACTTTTTCTGGTGAATCTGTGAAAGAACATTTGGGTGCTCATTGAGGCCTATGATTAAAAAACAAGGAATATCCCCAGAGAAAAACTAGACAGAAGCTATCTGTGAAACTGCTTTGTGATGTGTGGATTCATCTCACAGAGTTAAATCTTTTCTTTTGATTCAGCAGGTTGGAAGCACTCTTTTCAGAATCTGCAAACGGACATTTTAAAGCTTATTGAGGACTATGAGGAAAACCTGAGTATACCCTGATAAAAACTAGAATAAGCCTTCTGTGAAACTGCTTTGTGTTTTGTGGGCTCATCTCACAGGGTTAAACCTTTTCATTCAGTATTTTGGAAACACTCTTGAGTCTCAAAGGGACATTGGGAGCAATTGATTCTAAAAACAAATATCCCCAGATAAAAACTAGAAAGAAGCTATCTGAAACTGCTTTGTGATGTGTGATTCATCTCACCAAGTTAAAATTTCATTTGATTCACCAGGTTGGAAGCACACTATTTGGAGTATCTGTGAAAGGGCAATTGGGAGCCCAATGAGGCCTGAAGGAAAATCCGAATATCCACACATAAAAACTAGAATGATCAGAGCAAGATCAATAGAACAGCTCCATTCCAAATCAATTTTTACAGAACCAGTGATTTTATTTTTTTTTTTTTTTTTATTATACTTTAAGTTCTAGGGTACATGTGCATAACGTGCAGGTTTGTTACATATGTATACTTGTGCCATGTTGGTGTGCTGCACCCATCAACTCGTCAGCACCCATCAATTCATCATTTATATCAGGTATAACTCCCCAATGCAATCCCTCCCCTCCCCTCCCCATGATAAGCCCCAGTGTGTGATGTTCCCTTCCCGAGTCCAAGTGATCTCATTGTTCAGTTCCCACCTATGAGTGAGAACATGCGGTGTTTGGTTTTCTGTTCTTGTGATAGTTTGCTAAGAATGATGGTTTCAGCTGCATCCATGTCCCTACAAAGGATGCAAACTCATCCTTTTTATGGCTGCATAGTATTCCATGGTGTATATGTGCCACATTTTCTTAATCCAGTCTGTCACAGATGGACATTTGGGTTGATTCCAAGTCTTTGCTATTGTGAATAGTGCCGCAATAAACATATGTGTGCATGTGTCTTTGTAGTAGAATAATTTATAATCCTTGGGTATATACCCAGTAGTGGGATGGCTGGGTCATATGGTACATCTAGTTCTAGATCCTTGAGGAATCGCCATACTGTTTTCCATAATGGTTGAACTAGTTTACAATCCCACCAACAGTGTAAAAGTGTTCCTATTTCTCCACATCCTCCAACACCTGTTGTTTCCTGATTTTTAATGATGGCCATTCTAACTGGTGTGAGATGGTATCTCATTGTGGTTTTGATTTGCATTTCTGTGATAGCCAGGATGGTCTATTTTGATGAATAGTTAGTAAAGTGCTGATTACAGGAAAGAATAATAGACTTCTTTTGATTCAGCAGGTTGGAAACACTCTTTTGGAGAATCTGTGAAGGACATTTGGAGCCCATTGAGGCCTATGGAAAAACAAATATCCCCAGATAAAAACTAGAAAGAAGCTATCTGTGAAACTGCTTTGTGATGTGGATTCATCTCACAGAGTTAAACCTTTCTTTTCATTCAGTATTTTGGAAACACTCTTTTGGAGAATCTGCAAAGGGACATTGGGAGCCAATTGATTCTTATGGGAAAAACAAATATCCCCAGATAAAAACTAGAAAGAAGCTATCTGTGAAACTGCTTTGTGTTTTGTGGGCTCATCTCACAGGGTTAAACCTTTCTTTTCATTCAGTATTTTGGAAACACTCTTTTGGAGTCTCTGCAAAGGGACATTGGGAGCCAATTGATTCTTATGGGAAAAACAAATATCCCCAGATAAAAACTAGAAGAAGCTATCTGTGAAACTGCTTTGTGATGTGGATTCATCTCACCAAGTTAAAATTTCATTTGATTCACCAGGTTGGAAGCACACTATTTGGAGTATCTGTGAAAGGGCAATTGGGAGCCCAATGAGGCCTGAAGGAAAATCCGAATATCCACACATAAAAACTAGAATGATAACATAAGATCATAGGAAACTATTTCAAATGCACATAACCAGTGATTTCTGCATTTTCTTTTTTTTTTTTTTTTTTTTTTATACTTTAAGTTCTAGGGTACATGTGCATAACGTGCAGGTTTGTTACATATGTATACTTGTGCCATGTTGGTGTACTGCACCCATCAACTCGTCAGCACCCATCAATTCATCATTTATATCAGGTATAACTCCCCAATGCAATCCCTCCCCTCCCCCTCCCATGATAGGCCCCAGTGTGTGATGTTCCCTTCCGAGTCAAGTGATCTCATTGTTCAGTTCCACCTGAGTGAGAACATCGGTGTTTGGTTTTCTCTTCTTGTGATAGTTTGCTAAGAATGATGGTTTCCAGCTGCATCCATGTCCCTACAAAGGATGCAAACTCATCCTTTTTATGGCTGCATAGTATTCCATGGTGTATATGTGCCACATTTTCTTAATCAGTCTGTCACAGATGGACATTTGGGTTGATTCAAGTCTTTGCTATTGTGAATAGTGCAATAAACATATGTGCATGTGTCTTTGTAGTAGAATAATTTATAATCCTTTGGGTATATACCCAGTAGTGGGATGGCTGGGTCATATGGTACATCTAGTTCTAGATCCTTGAGGAATCGCCATACTGTTTTCCATAATGGTTGAACTAGTTTACAATCCACCAACAGTGTAAAAGTGTTCTATTTCTCCACATCCTCTCCAACACCTGTTGTTTCCTGATTTTTAATGATGGCCATTCTAACTGGTGTGAGATGGTATCTCATTGTGGTTTTGATTTGCATTTCTCTGATGGCGATGATGAGCATTTTTCATGTGTCTGTTGGCTGTATGAATGTCTTCTTTTGAGAAATGTCTGTTCATATCCTTTGCCCACTTTTGATGGGGTTGTTTGTTTTTCTTGTATATTTGTTTGAGTTCTTTGTAGATTCTGGATATTAGCCCTTTGTCAGATGAGTAGATTGCAAAATTTTCTCCCATTCTGTAGGTTGCCTGTTCACTCTGATGGTAGTTTCTTTTGCTGTGCAGAAGCTCTTTAGTTTAATTAGATCCCATTTGTCAATTTTGGCTTTTGCTGCCGTTGCTTTTGGTGTTTTAGACATGAAGTCCTTGCCCATGCCTATGTCCTGAATGGTACTACCTAGATTTTCTTCTAGGGTTTTATGGTATTAGGTCTAACATTTAAGTCTCTAATCCATCTTGAATTAATCTTCGTATAAGGAGTAAGGAAAGGATCCAGTTTCAGCTTTCTACTTATGGCTAGCCAATTTTCCCAGCACCATTTATTAAATAGGAATCCTTTCCCCATTTCTTGTTTCTCTCAGGTTTATCAAAGATCAGATGGCTGTAGATGTGGTATTATTTCTGAGGACTCTGTTCTGTTCCATTGGTCTATAGCTCTGTTTTGGTACCAGTACCATGCTGTTTTGGTTACTGTAGCCTTGTAGTATAGTTTGAAGTCAGGTAGCGTGCGCCTCCAGCTTTGTCCTTTTGACTTAGGATTGTCTTGGCAATGCGGGCTTTTTGGTTCCATATGAACTTTAAAGCAGTTTTTCCAATTCTGTGAAGAAACTCATTGGTAGCTTGATGGGGATGGCATTGAATCTATAAATAACCTTGGGCAGTATGGCCATTTTCACGATATTGATTCTTCCTATCCATGAGCATGGTATGTTCTTCCATTTGTTTGTGTCCTCTTTGATTTCACTGAGCAGTGGTTTGTAGTTCTCCTTGAAGAGGTCCTTTACATCCCTTGTAAGTTGGATTCCTAGGATTTTATTCTCTTTGAAGCAATTGTGAATGGAAGTTCATTCCTGATTTGGCTCTCTGCTTGTCTGTTACTGGTGTATAAGAATGCTTGTGATTTTTGCACATTAATTTTGTATCCTGAGACTTTGCTGAAGTTGCTTATCAGCTTAAGGAGATTTTGGGCTGAGACAATGGGGTTTTCTAAATATACAATCATGTCATCTGCAAACAGGGACAATTTGACTTCTTCTTTTCCTAACTGAATACCCTTGATTTCTTTCTCTTGCCTGATTGCCCTAGCCAGAACTTCCAACACTATGTTGAATAGGAGTGGTGAGAGGGCATCCCTGTCTTGTGCCAGTTTTCAAAGGAATTTTTCCAGTTTTGCCCATTCAGTATGATATTAGCTGTGGGTTTGTCATAAATAGCTCTTATTATTTTGAGGTACGTTCCATCAATACCAAATTTATTGAGCGTTTTAGCATGAAGGGCTGTTGAATTTTGTCAAAAGCCTTTTCTGCATCTATTGAGATAATCATGTGGTTCTTGTCTTTGGTTCTGTTTATATGCTGGATTACGTTTATTGATTTGCGAATGTTGAACCAACCTTGCATCCCAGGGATGAAGCCCACTTGATCAGGGTGGATAAGCTTTTGATGTGCTGCTGAATCCGGTTTGCCAGTATTTTATTGAGGATTTTGCATCGATGTTCATCAGGGATATTGGTCTAAAATTCTCTTTTTGTTGTGTCTCTGCCAGGCTTTGGTATCAGGATGATGTTGGCCTCATAAAATGAGTTAGGAGGATTCCCTCTTTTTCTATTGATTGGAATAGTTTCAGAAGGAATGGTACCAGCTCCTTGTACCTCTGGTAGAATTCAGCTGTGAATCCATCTGGTCCTGGACTTTTTGGTGGTAGGCTATTAATTGTTGCCTCAATTTCAGAGCCTGCTATTGGTCTATTCAGGGATTCAACTTCTTCCTGGTTTAGTCTTGGGAGAGTGTAAGTGTCCAGGAAATTATCCATTTCTTCTAAATTTTCTAGTTGATTTGCGTAGAGGTGTTTATAGTATTCTCTGATGGTAGTTTGTATTTCTGTGGGGTCAGTGGTGATATCCCTTTATCATTTTTTATTGCATCTATTTGATTCCTCTCTCTTTTCTTCTTTATTAGTCTTGCTAGCGGTCTGTCAATTTTGTTGATCTTTTCAAAAACCAACTCCTGGATTCATTGATTTTTGGAGGGTTTTTGTGTCTCTATCTCCTTCAGTTCTGCTCTGATCTTAGTTATTTCTTGCCTTCTGCTAGCTTTTGAGTGTTTGCTCTTCCTCTCTAGTTCTTTAATTGTGATGTTAGAGTGTCAATTTTAGATCTTTCCTGCTTTCTCTTGTGGGCATTTAGTGCTATAAATTTCCCTCTACACACTGCTTTAAATGTGTCCCAGAGATTCTGGTATGTTGTATCTTTGTTCTCATTGGTTTCAAAGAACATCTTTATTTCTGCTTTCATTTCGTTATGTACCCAGTAGTCATTCAGGAGCAGGTTGTTCAGTTTCCATGTAGTTGAGCGGTTTTGATTGAGTTTCTTAGTCCTGAGTTCTAGTTTGATTGCACTGTGGTCTGAGAGACAGTTTGTTATAATTTCTGTTCTTTGACATTTGCTGAGGAGTGCTTTACTTCCAATTATGTGGTCAATTTTGGAATAAGTGCGATGTGGTGCTGAGAAGAATGTATATTCTGTTGATTTGGGGTGGAGAGTTCTATAGATGTCTATCAGGTCTGCTTGGTGCAGAGATGAGTTCAATTCCTGGATATCCTTGTTAACTTTCTGTCTCGTTGATCTGTCTAATGTTGACAGTGGAGTGTTGAAGTCTCCCATTATTATTGTATGGGAGTCTAAGTCTCTTTGTAAGTCTCAAGGACTTGCTTTATGAATCTGGGTGCTCCTGTATTGGGTGCATATATATTTAGGATAGTTAGCTCTTCCTGTTGAATTGATCCCTTTACCATTATGTAATGGCCTTCTTTGTCTCTTTTGATCTTTGATGGTTTAAAGTCTATTTTATCAGAGACTAGGATTGCAACCCCTGCTTTTTTTCTCCATTTGCTTGGTAGATCTTCCTCCATCCCTTTATTTTGAGCCTATGTATGTCTCTGCATGTGAGATGGGTCTCCTGAATACAGCAGACTGATGGGTCTTGACTCTTGATCCAGTTTGCCAGTCTGTGTCTTTTAATTGGAGCATTTAGTCCATTAACATTTAAGGTTAATATTGTTATGTGAACTTGATCCTGCCATTATGATATTAACTGGTTATTTTGCTCATTAGTTGATTTACATTTTGGCTTGTTTTTGCAATGGCTGGTACGGTTGTTCCTTTCCATGTTTAGGGCTTCCTTCAGGGTCTCTTGTAAGGCAGGCCTGGTGGTGACAAAATCTCTAAGCATTTGCTTATCTGTAAAGGATTTTATTTCTCCTTCACTGATGAAACTTAGTTTGGCTGGATATGAAATTCTGGGTTTAAAATTCTTTTCTTTAAGAACGTTGAATATTGGCCCCACTCTCTTCTGGCTTGTAGAGTTTCTGCCGAGAGATCTGCTGTTAGTCTGATGGGCTTCCCTTTGTGGGTAACCCGACCTTTCTCTCTGGCTGCCCTTAAGATTTTTCCTTCATTTCAACTTTGGTGAATCTGGCAATTATGTGTCTTGGGTTGCCCTTCTGGAGGAGTATCTTTGTGGCGTTCTCTGTATTTCCTGAATTTGAATGTTGGCCTGCCCTACTAGGTTGGGGAAGTTCTCCTGGATGATATCCTGAAGAGTGTTTTCCAACTTGTTTCCATTCTCCCCTCACTTTCAGGCACCCCAATCAGACGTAGATTTGGTCTTTTACATAATCCCATACTTCTTGCAGGCTTTGTTCATTTCTTTTCTTCTTTTTCTTTTGGTTTCTCTTCTCACTTCATTTCATTCATTTGATCCTCAATCGCTGATACTCTTTCTTCCAGTTGATCGAGACAGTTACTGAAGGTTGTGCATTTGTCACGTATTTCTCGTGTCATGGTTTTCATCTCTGTCATGTCGTTTATGACCTTCTCTGCATTAATTAGTCTAGCTGGCAAACTGAATAAAGAGTCAAGACCCATCAGTCTGCTGTATTCAGGAGACCCATCTCACATGCAGAGACATACATAGGCTCAAAATAAAGGGATGGAGGAAGATCTACCAAGCAAATGGAGAACAAAAAAAAGCAGTGGTTGCAATCCTAGTCTCTGATAAAATAGACTTTAAACCATCAAAGATCAAAAGAGACAAAGAAGGCCATTACATAATGGTAAAGGGATCAATTCAACAGGAAGAGCTAACTATCCTAAATATATATGCACCCAATACAGGAGCACCCAGATTCATAAAGCAAGTCCTTAGAGACTTACAAAGAGACTTAGACTCCCATGCAATAGT
This sequence comes from Colobus guereza, assembly GCA_030247045.1. NCBI lineage: Eukaryota > Metazoa > Chordata > Mammalia > Primates > Cercopithecidae > Colobus > Colobus guereza. The sequence goes on from CM058082.1 coordinate 139,663,204, forward strand.
AATGGGAGACTTCAACACTCCACTGTTAACATTAGACAGATCAACAAGACAGAAAGTTAACAAGGATATCCAGCACTTGAACTCATCTCTGACCAAGCGGACCTGATAGACATCTATAGAACTCTCCAGCCCAAATCAACAGAATATACATTCTTCTCAGCACCACATCGCACTTATTCCAAAATTGACCACATAATTGGAGGTAAACCACTTCTTAGCAAATGTAAAAGAACAGAAATTATAATAAACTGTCTCTCAGACCACAGTGCGATCAAACTGGAACTCAGGACAAAAAACTGAATCAAAACAGCTCAACTACATGGAAATTGAACGACCTGCTCCTGAATAACTACTGGGTACATAACGAAATGAAAGCAGAAATAAAGATGTTCTTTGAAACCAATGAGAACAAAGATACAACATACCAGAATCTCTGGGACACATTTAAAGCAGTGTGTAGAGGGAAATTTATAGCACAAATGCCCACAAGAGAAAGCTGGAAAGAGCTAAAATTAACCTCACATCACAATTGAAAGAACTGGAGAAACAGAGCAAACACATTCAAAAGCTAGCAGAAGGCAAGAAATAACTAAGATCAGAGCAGAACTCAAGGAGATAGAGACACGAAAAATCCTCCAAAAATCAATGAACTGAGTCGGTTTTTGAAAAGATCAACAAAATTGACAGACCGCTAGCAAGACTAATAAAGAAGAAAAGAGAGAAGAATCAAATATACACAATTAAAATGATAAAGGGGATATCACCACGGACCCCACAGAAATACAAACTACCATCAGAGAATACTATAAACACCTCTACGCAATCAACTAGAAAATCTAGAAGAAATGGATAATTTCCTGGACACTTACACTCTCCCAAGACTAAACAGGAAGAAGTTGAATCCCTGAATAGACCAATAGCAGGCTCTGAAATTGAGGCAACAATTAATAGCCTACCCACCAAAAGTCCAGGACCAGATGGATTCACAGCTGAATTCTACCAGAGGTACAAGGAGGAGCTGGTACCATTCCTTCTGAAACTATTCCAATCAATTGAAAAGAGGAATCCTCCTAACTCATTTTATGAGGCCAACATCATCCTGATACCAAAGCCTGGCAGAGACACACACAAAAAAAAATTTTAGACCAATATCCCTGATGAACATCGATGCAAAATCCTCAATAAAATACTGGCAAACCAGATTCAGCAGCACATCAAAAGCTTATCCACCTGATCAAGTGGGCTTCATCCCTGGGATGCAAGGCTGGTTCAACATGTGCAAATCAATAAATGTAATCCAGCATATAAACAGAACCAAAGACAAGAATCACATGATTATCTCAATAGATGCAGAAAAGGCTTTTGACAAAATTCAACAGCCCTTCATGCTAAAAACGCTCAATAAATTCGGTATTGATGGAACGTACCTCAAAATAATAAGAGCTATTTATGACAAACCCACAGCTAATATCATACTGAATGGGCAAAACTGAAAAGTTCCCTTTGATAAATGGCATAAGACAGGATGCCTCTCTCACCACTCCTATTCAACATAGTGTTGGAAGTTCTGGCTAGGGCAATCAGGCAAGAGAAAGAAATCAAGGGTATTCAGTTAGGAAAAGAAGAAGTCAAATTGTCCCTGTTTGCAGATGACATGATTGTATATTTAGAAAACCCCATCGTCTCAGCCCAAAATCTCCTTAAGCTGATAAGCAACTTCAGCAAAGTCTCAGGATACAAAATTAATGTGCAAAAATCACAAGCATTCTTATACACCAGTAACAGACAAACAGAGAGCCAAATCAGGAATGAACTTCCATTCACAATTGCTTCAAAGAGAATAAAATACCTAGGAATCCAACTTACAATGTAAAAGACCTCTTGAAGGAGAACTACAAACCACTGCTCAGTGAAATCAAAGAGGACACAACAAATGGAAGAACATACCATGCTCATGGATAGGAAGAATCAATATCGTGAAATGGCCATACTGCCCAAGGTTATTTATAGATTCAATGCCATCCCCATCAAGCTACCAATGAGTTTCTTCACAGTTGGAAAAAACGGCTTTAAAGTTCATATGGAACCAGAAAGAGCCCGCATTGCAAGACAATCCTAAGTCCAAAGAACAAAGCTGGAGGCATCACGCTACCTGACTTCAAACTATACTACAAGGCTACAGTACCCAAAACAGCATGGTACTGGTACCAAAACAGAGATATAGACCAATGGAACAGAACAGAGTCCTCAGAACAATACCACACATCTACAGCCAACTAATCTTTGACAAACCTGAGAAAACAAGCAATGGGGAAAGGTTTCCTATTTAATAAAATGGTGCTGGGAAAATTGGCTAGCCATAAGTAGAAAGCTGAAACTGGATCCTTTCCTTACTCCTTATACAAAAATTAATTCAAGATGGATTATAGACTTAAATGTTGGACCTAATACCATAAAAACACTAGAAGAAAACCTAGGTAGTACCATTCAGGGCATAGGCTTGGGCAAGGACTTCATGTCTAAATCACCAAAAGAAATGGCAGCAAAAGCCAAAATTGACAAATGGGATCTCATTAAACTAAAGAGCTTCTGCACAGCAAAAGAAACTACCATCAGAGTGAACAGGCGACCTACAGAATGGGAGAAAATTTTTGCAATCTACTCATCTGACAAAGGGCTAATATCCAGAATCTACAAAGAATTCAAATTTGCAAGAAAACAACAAACAACCCCATCAAAAAGCTGGGGAAAGGATATGAACAGACTTTCTCAAAAGAAGACATTCATACAGCCAACAGACACATGAAAAAATGTCAGCATCACTCGCCATCAGAGAAATGCAAATCAAAACCACAATGAGATAGCATCTCACACCAGTTAGAATGACAATCATTCAAAAGTCAGGAAACAATAGGTGCTGTAGAGGATGTGGAGAAATAGGAACACTTTTACACTGTTGGTGGATTTGTAAACTAGTTCAACCATTATGGGAAACAGTATGGCAATTCCTCAAGGATCTAGAACTAGATGTACCCTATGACCCAGCCATCCCACTACTGGGTATATACCCAAAGGATTATAAATCATGCTGCTATAAAGACACATGCACACGTATGTTTATTGCAGCACTATTCACAACAGCAAAGACTTGGAATCAACCCAAATGTCCATCTGTGACAGACTGGATTAAGAAAATGTGGCACATATACACCATGGAATATTATGCAGCCATAAAAAAGGATGAGTCTGCGTCCTTTGTAGGGACACGGATGCAGCTGGAAACCATTCTTACCAAACTATCACAAGAAGAGAAAACCAAACACCGCATGTTCTCACTCATATGTGGGAACTGAACAATGACATCACTTGGACTCGGGAAGGGGAACATCACACATCGGGGCCTATCATGGGGAGGGGGTAGGGTGGAGGGATGGCATTGGGAGTTATACCTGATATAAATGACGAATTGATGGGTGCTGACAGGTTAATGGGTGCAGCACACCAACATTGCACAAGTATACATATGTAACAAACCTGCACGTTATGCACATGTACCCTAGAACTTAAAGTACAATAAAAAAAAGAAACTAGAATGAAGCTATTTTTGAGACTGTTTTGTGACGTGTAGATTCAGCTCACAGAGTTAAACCATTCCTTTTTTTCAGCAAATTGGAAACACTCTTTTTGTATAATCTGTGAAGGGACTCATTTGGGCCCATTAAGGCCTATGGGTAAAACAAAACCGTATATTCCAGATAAAAGCTACAAAAAAGTTATCCATGAAACTGCTTTGTGATCTGTGTATTCACCTAACAAAGTTAAGCTTTTATTTTTTATTTTTTATTTTTTTTTTGAGACAGAGTCTTGCTCTGTCGCCCGTGCTGGAGTGCAGTGGCCGGATCTCAGCTCACTGCAAGCTCCGCCTCCCGGGTTTAGGCCATTCTCCTGCCTCAGCCTCCAGAGTAGCTGGGACTACAGGCACCCGCAACCCCGCCGGCTAGTTTTTGTATTTTTAGTAGAGACGGGGTTTCACTGTGTTAGCCAGGATGGTCTCGATCTCCCGACCTCGTGATCTGCCCTTCTCGGCCTCCCAAAGTGCTGGGATTACAGGCTTGAGCCACCGTTCCCGGCCCAAGCTTTTATTTTGATTCAGCAGTTTGGAAACACTCTTTTTGTAGAATCTGTGAAGGGATATTTCAGAGCTCACTGATGCTTATATTGAAAAACTGAATATCCTGCAATAAAAACAAGAAAGAAGTGGGCTGTGAAACTGCTTTGTGGTGTGTGCATACAGCTAACTGAGTTAAACCTTGATTTGATTCAGCTATTTGGAAACACTATTTTTGTAGAATGTGCGAAGGGACATATTGGAGGGCCTTAAGATTATATTGAAAACTGAATATCCTGCAATAAAAACAAGAAAGAAGTGGGCTGTGAAACTGCTTTGTGGTGTGTGCATACAGCTAACTGAGTTAAACCTTGATTTGATTCAGCTATTTGGAAACACTATTTTTGTAGAATGTGCGAAGGGACATATTGGAGGGCCTTAAGATTATAGTGAAAAACTGAATATACCTCGATACAAACTAGAAAGAAGCTATCTGTGAAATTGCGTTGTGATGCATGGATTAAACTATCAGAGTTAAACCTTTTTTTGATTTGGCATGTTGGGAACCCTCATTTTGTAGAATCTGTGAAGGGACATTTTGGAGCCCACTTAGGTCTACAGTGAAAAACAAAATGTCCCTGGAAAAAAACTAGAAATAAGCTATCTGTGAAACTGCTTTCTGATGTGTAGATACACCTCTAAGAGTTAAATTTTTCTACTGATTCAGCAGTTTGGAGAGACAGTTTTTGTAAAAGCTATGAAGGGAAATTTTGGAGTGCAGTGAGACCTACAGTGAAAACAGAATATCCCATGATAAAAACTATAAAGAAGCTATCTCTAAAACTGCTTTGTAATATGTGGATGCAGCTCACTGAGTTATAACTTTCTTTTTATTCAGAAGGTTAAAAATACTTTTTTTGTAGTATCCATGAGTGGACATTTTGGAGCCAACTGAGGACTTAGTGAAAAATAGAATATTCCTAGATAAAAACGAGAAAGAAACTATCTGTGAAACTGCTTTGTGAGTGTGGCTTCAGCTCATAGAGTTAAACATTCTCTTTGATTCAGCAGTTTGGAAACTTGTTTTTTGTAGAATCTGCAAAAGGACAATTTGGAGCGCAGTAAGGAATATTGTGAAAAATCAAATATCCCATGATAAAATCTATTAAAAAGCTATCTGTGAAACTGATTTTTGATGTGTGAATTCAACTTATGGAATTAAACCTATCTTGATTCTGAAGTTTGGTGACACATTTTTTGTAGAATTTGCAAAGGGACATTTTAAAGCCCACTGAGGCCTAGAGTGAAAAACCATATATCCCTAGATGAAAACTAGAAAGAAACTTTATTTGAAACTGCTTTGAGATGTGTCAATTCAGCTCACAGAGTTAAACTTTACTTTTGATTAAGCAGTTTGGAAACACTTTTTGTAACATTTACAAAGGGACATTTCAAATGGCATTGAGTCCTATTGTAAAAAATCTAATATCCCACAATAAAAACTAGAAAGAAGTTATATGTGAAACTGCTTTGTGTTGCCTGTATTCAGTTCACAGAGTTAAACCTTCCTTTTGATTCAGCAGGCCAGAAACACTCTTTTTGTAGAATCTGGGAAAGGACTATTCAGAGCACAATGATGCCTAGAGTGAAAAACTGAAACTCCAGGTATAAAACTAGAAAGAAGGGTTCTGTGAAACTACTTTGTGATGTGTGGATTCAGCTCACAGAGTTAAACCTTCCTTTTGATTCAGCAGTTTGAAACACTCTTTTGTAGAATCTGGAAAGGGACATTTCAGAGTGCAATGAAACCTTCAGCAAAAAACTGAATATCTCATGATAAAACTAGAAACAAGGTATCTGTGAAACTGCTTTTTGATGTGTGGATTCAGCTCACAGAGTTAAATCATTCTTTTAATTCAGCCATTTGGAAAATCCCTTTTTTCAAAATCTGTGAACAGACATTTTGGAGCAGTGGAAGGCCTATAGTGAAAAATCAAATATCCATAGATAGAAACTAGAAAGAAACTACGTGTCAAACTGCTTTGTGATGTGTGGATTCAGCTCACAGAGTTAAACTTTTGTTTTGATTCAACAGATTGGAAAATATGTTTTTGAGGAATCTGTGAAGAGACATTTCTGAGTGCTGTAAAGCCCAAAGTGAAAACTTCATATCCCACGATAAAAACTAGAAAGAAGCTATATGTGAAACTACTTTGTGATGTGTGAATTCAGCTCACAGAGTCAAACGTTATTTTGACTCAGAAGATTGGAAATATCTTTTTCTAGAATCTGCAAAGGGACTTTCAAAGAGTATTGAGGCATATAGTGAAAAATTGAATATCATGCAACAAAATCTGAAACACGCTTTTTGTAGAATCTGTGAAGGGACATTTCAGAGCCCTCTAGTCCTATAGTGAAAAACCAAATGTGCCAAGATAAAAACTAGAAAGACATTATCTGTAAAACTGCTTTCTGACGTGTGCATTCAGCTCACAAAGTTACACCTCTCTTCCTTGTTTCTTTTTTTTGTTTGTCTTTGAGATGGAGTTTTGCTTTTGTTTCCCAGGCTGGAGTGCCGTGGCACGATCTCAGCACACAGCAGCTTCTGCATTGTGGTTTCAAGTGATTCTTCTGCCTATGCCTACCGAGTAGCTGGGATTACAGGTGCCCACCACCATGTCCAACTAATTTTCTTTTTTGTATTTTTAGTAGACACGGGATTTCACCATATTGGCCAGGCTGGTCTCAAACTCCTGCCCTCATGATCTTCCTGCCTCGGCCTCCCAAAGTGCTGGGATAACAGGTGTGGGCCACCACATGTGGCCTAAACCTTTCTTTTGATTCAGCAGTTTGGAAACACTCTTTTTGTAGAATCTGTGAAGGGATATTTCAGAGCTCACTGATGCTTATATTGAAAAACTGAATATCCTGCAATAAAAAAAAGTGGGCTGTGAAACTGCTTTGTGATGTGTGAATTCAGCTCACAGAGTTAAACCTTTCTTTTTATTCAGCAGGTTGAAAACACTTTTGTTGTAGAATCTGTGAAGGGACATATTGGAGGGCCTTAAGATTATAGTGAAAACTGAATATACCTCGATAAAACTAGAAAGAAGCTATCTGAAATTGGTGTGATGCATGGATTAAACTATCAGAGTTAAACCTTTTTGATTTGGCATGTTGGGAACCCTCATTTGTAGAATCTGTGAAGGGACATTTTGGAGCCCACTTAGGTCTACAGTGAAAACAAAATGTCCCTGGAAAAAACTAGAAATAAGCTATCTGTGAAACTGCTTTCTGATGTGTAGATACACCTCTAAGAGTTAAATTTTTCTACTGATTCAGCAGTTTGGAGAGACAGTTTTGTAAAAGCTATGAAGAAATTTTGGAGTGCAGTGAGACCTACAGTGAAAAACAGAATATCCCATGATAAAAACTATAAAGAAGCTATCTAAAACTGCTTTGTAATATGTGGATGCAGCTCACTGAGTTATAACTTTCTTTTTATTCAGAAGGTTAAAAATACTTTTTGTAGTATCCATGAGTGGACATTTTGGAGCCAACTGAGGACTTAGTGAAAATAGAATATTCCTAGATAAAAACTAGAAAGAAGCTATCTGTGAAACTGCTTTGTGATGTGTTGATGCAGCTTGCAGAGTTAAACCTTTCTTTGATTCAGCAGTTTGGAAACTTGTTTTGTAGAATCTGTGAAGGGACATTTTGGAGCAGTGGAAGGCCTATAGTGAAAAATCAAATATCCCATGATAAAAACTAGAAAGAAGCTATCTGTGAAACTGCTTTGTGATGTGTGCATTAAACTTGCAGAGTTACACTGCACTTTTCATTCAGCAGTTTGGAAACACTTTTGTAGAATCTGTGAAGGGACATTTGAGAGCTCAGTGAAACCTATAGTGAAATACTGAATATTCTATGATAAAAACTAGAAAGAAACTTTATTTGAAACTGCTTTGTGATGTGTGAATTCAGCTCACAGAGTTAAACTTTATTTTGATTCAGCAGTTTGGAAACACTTTTGTAGAATCTGTGAAGGGACATTTCAAATGGCATTGAGTCCTATTGTAAAAATCTAATATCCCACAATAAAAACTAGAAAGAAGTTATATGTGAAACTGCTTTGTGTTGCCTGTATTCAGTTCACAGAGTTAAACCTTCCTTTTGATTCAGCAGGCCAGAAACACTCTTTTTGTAGAATCTGGGAAAGGACTATTCAGAGCACAATGATGCCTAGAGTGAAAAACTGAAACTCCAGGTATAAAAACTAGAAAGAAGGGTTCTGTGAAACTACTTTGCTATGTGTGCATTCAGCTAACAAAATTAAACCTTACTTTTGATTGAGTAGGCTGGAAACAATCTTTTTGTAGAATCTGGAAAGGGACATTTCAGAGTGCAATGAAACCTTCAGCAAAAAACTGAATATCTCATGATAAAACTAGAAACAAGGTATCTGTGAAACTGCTTTTTGATGTGTGGATTCAGCTCACAGAGTTAAATCATTCTTTTAATTCAGCCATTTGGAAAATCCCTTTTTTCAAAATCTGTGAACAGACATTTTGGAGCAGTGGAAGGCCTATAGTGAAAAATCAAATATCCATAGATAGAAACTAGAAAGAAACTACGTGTCAAACTGCTTTGTGATGTGTGGATTCAGCTCACAGAGTTAAACTTTTGTTTTGATTCAACAGATTGGAAAATATGTTTTTGAGGAATCTGCGAAGAGACATTTCTGAGTGCTGTAAAGCCCAAAGTGAAAAACTTCATATCCCACGATAAAAACTGGAAAGAAGCTATCTGTGAAACTACTTTGTGATGTGTGCATTAAACTTGCAGAGTTACACTGCACTTTTCATTCAGCAGTTTGAAACACTCTTTTTGTTTAATCTGCTAAGGGACACTCACAGCACACAAGGCCTATCATAAAAAAACAAATATCTCTAGTTAACAACTAGAAAGAAGCTATCTGTTAAATATCTTTGTAATGTGTTGATTCAGGTCACAGAGTTAAACCTTTCTATTAATTCAGTAGTTTTGAAACATTTGTTTTTGTAAGATCTGTGAAGGGACATTTGAGAGCTCAGTGAAACCTATAGTGAAATACTGAATATTCTATGATAAAAACTAGAATAAAGATGTCTCTGAAACTGCTTTGTGATGTGTGGATTCAACTCAAAGAGCTAAACTTTTCTTTTGATTCTGAGATTTGGAAACACTGTTTCTGTAGAATGTGCAAAAAGACATTTCAGAGCACAGAGAGACATACAGAGAAAAATGACATATCCCATGATAAAAACTAGAAAGACGCTATCTGTAAAACTGCTTTGTGATGTGTTGATGCAGCTTGCAGAGTTAAACCTTTCTTTTTATTCAGCAGGTTGAAAACACTTTTGTTGTAGAATCTGTGAAGAGACATTTCGGAGCCACTGAGGCTTATAGTGAATAACTAAACATACCATGATAAAAATTACAGGGAAGCCATCTGTGAAACTACCTTGTCATGTGTGAATTCAGCCCACAGAGTTAAAACTTTATTTTGATTCAGCAGATTTGAAATTTTTTTTTTATTATACTTTAAGTTCTAGGGTACATGTGCATAACGTGCAGGTTTGTTACATATGTATACTTGTGCCATGTTGGTGTGCTGCACCCATCAACTGGTGAGCACCCATCAATTCATCATTTATATCAGGTATAACTCCCCAATGCAATCCCTCCCCTCCCCCTCCCCATGATAAGCCCCAGTGTGTGATGTTCCTTCCCGAGTCCAAGTGATCTCATTGTTCAGTTCCCACCTATGAGTGAGAACATGCGGTGTTTGGTTTTCTGTTCTTGTGATAGTTTCCTAAGAATGATGGTTTCCAGCTGCATCCATGTCCCTACAAAGGACGCAAACTCATCCCTTTTTATGGTTGCATAGTATTCCATGGTGTATATGTGCCACATTTTCTTAATCCAGTCTGTCAGAGATGGACATTTGGGCTGATTCCAAGTCTGTGCTATTGTGAATAGTGCCGCAATAACCATATGTGTGTATGTGTCTTTGTAGTAGAATAATTTATAATCTTTGGGTATATACCCAGTAGTGGGATGGCTGGGTCATATGGTACATCTAGTTCTAGATCCTTGAGGAATCGCCATAATGTTTTCCATAATGGTTGAACTAGTTTACAATCCCACCAACAGTGTAAAAGTGCTCCTACTTTTCCACATCCTCTCCAACACCTGTTGTTTCCTGATTTTTTAATGATGGCCATTCTAACTGGTGTGAGATGGTCTCTCATTGCGGTTTTGATTTGCATTTCTCTGATGGCGAGTGATGATGAGCATTTTTTCATGTGTCTGTTGGCTGTATGAATGTCTTCTTTTGAGAAATGTTTGTTCATATCCTTTGCCCACTTTTTGATGGGGTTGTTTGTTTTTTCTTGTATATTTGTTGGAGTTCTTTGTAGATTCTGGATATTAGCCCTTTGTCAGTTGAGTAGATTGCAAAAATTTTCTCCCATTCTGTAGGTTGCCTGTTCACTCTGATGGTAGTTTCTTTTGCTGTGCAGAAGCTCTTTAGTTTAATGAGATCCCATTTGTCAATTTTGGCTTTTGCTGCCGTTGCTTTTGGTGTTTTAGACATGAAGTCCTTGCCATGCCTATGTCCTGAATGGTACTACCTAGATTTTCTTCTAGGGTTTTTATGGTATTAGGTCTAACATTTAAGTCTCTAATCCATCTTGAATTAATCTTCGTATAAGGAGTAAGGAAAGGATCCAGTTTCAGCTTTCTACTTATGGCTAGCCAATTTTCCCAGCACCATTTATTAAATAGGGAATCCTTTTCCCCATTTCTTGTTTCTCTCAGGTTTATCAAAGATCAGACGGCTGTAGATGTGTGGTATTATTTCTGAGGACTCTGTTCTGTTCCATTGGTCTATAGCTCTGTTTTGGTACCAGTACCATGCTGTTTTGGTTACTGTAGCCTTGTAGTATAGTTTGAAGTCAGGTAGCGTGACGCCCAGCTTTGTCCTTTTGACTTAGGATTGTCTTGGCAATGCGGGCTCTTTTTGGTTCCATATGAACTTTAAAGCAGTTTTTTCCAATTCTGTGAAGAAACTCATTGGTAGCTTGATGGGGATGGCATTGAATCTATAAATAACCTTGGGCAGTATGGCCATTTTCACGATATTGATTCTTCCTATCCATGAGCATGGTATGTTCTTCCATTTGTTAGTGTCCTCTTTGATTTCACTGAGCAGTGGTTTGTAGTTCTCCTTGAAGAGGTCCTTTACATCCCTTGTAAGTTGGATTCCTAGGTATTTTATTCTCTTTGAAGCAATTGTGAATGGAAGTTCATTCCTGATTTGGCTCTCTGCTTGTCTGTTACTGGTGTATAAGAATGCTTGTGATTTTTGCACATTAATTTTGTATCCTGAGACTTTGCTGAAGTTGCTTATCAGCTTAAGGAGATTTTGGGCTGAGACGATGGGGTTTTCTAAATAGACAATCATGTCATCTGCAAACAGGGACAATTTGACTTCTTCTTTTCCTAACTGAATACCTTGATTTCTTTCTCTTGCCTGATTGCCCTAGCCAGAACTTCCAACACTATGTTGAATAGGAGTGGTGAGAGAGGGCATCCCTGTCTTGTGCCAGTTTTCAAAGGAATTTTTCCAGTTTTGCCCATTCAGTATGATATTAGCTGTGGGTTTGTCATAAATAGCTCTTATTATTTTGAGGTACGTTCCATCAATACCGAATTTATTGAGCGTTTTTAGCATGAAGGGCTGTTGAATTTTGTCAAAAGCCTTTTCTGCATCTATTGAGATAATCATGTGGTTCTTGTCTTTGGTTCTGTTTATATGCTGGATTACGCTTATTGATTTGCGAATGTTGAACCAGCCTTGCATCCCAGGGATGAAGCCCACTTGATCAGGGTGGATAAGCTTTTTGATGTGCTGCTGAATCTGGTTTGCCAGTATTTTATTGAGGATTTTTGCATCGATGTTCATCAGGGATATTGGTCTAAAATTCTCTTTTTGTTGTGTCTCTGCCAGGCTTTGGTATCAGGATGATGTTGGCCTCATAAATGAGTTAGGAGGATTCTCTTTTCTATTGATTGGAATAGTTTCAGAAGGAATGGTACCAGCTCCTCCTTGTACCTCTGGTAGAATTCAGCTGTGAATCCGTCTGGTCCTGGACTTTTTGGTGGGTAGGTATTAATTGTTGCCTCAATTTCAGAGCCTGCTATTGGTCTATTCAGGATTCAACTTCTTCCTGGTTTAGTCTTGGGAGAGTGTAAGTGTCCAGGAAATTATCCATTTCTTCTAAATTTTCTAGTTGATTTGTAGAGGTGTTTATAGTATTCTCTGATGGTAGTTTGTATTTCTGTGGGGTCGGTGGTGATATCCCTTTATCATTTTTTATTGCATCTATTTGATTCTCTCTTTTCTTCTTTATTAGTCTTGCTAGCGGTCTGTCAATTTTGTTGATCTTTTCAAAACCAACTCCTGGATTCATTGATTTTTGAGGGTTTTTGTGTTTCTCCTTCAGTTCTGCTCTGATCTTAGTTATTTCTTGCCTTCTGCTAGCTTTTGAGTGTGTTTGCTCTCTCTAGTTCTTTAATTGTGATGTTAGAGTGTCAATTTTAGATCTTTCCTGCTTTCTCTTGTGGGCATTTAGTGCTATAAATTTCCTCTACACACTGCTTTAAATGTGTCCCAGAGATTCTGGTATGTTGTATCTTTGTTCTCATTGGTTTCAAAGAACATCTTTATTTCTGCATTTCTGCTTATGTTACCCAGTAGTCATTCAGGAGCAGGTTGTTCAGTTTCCATGTAGTTGAGCGGTTTTGATTGAGTTTCTTAGTCCTGAGTTCTAGTTTGATTGCACTGTGGTCTGAGAGACAGTTTGTTATAATTTCTGTTCTTTACATTTGCTGAGGAGTGCTTTACTTCCAATTATGTGGTCAATTTTGGAATAAGTGCGATGTGGTGCTGAGAAGAATGTATATTCTGTTGATTTGGGGTGGAGAGTTCTATAGATGTCTATCAGGTCTGCTTGGTGCAGAGATGAGTTCAATTCCTGGATATCCTTGTTAACTTTCTGTCTCGTTGATCTGTCTAATGTTGACAGTGGAGTGTTGAAGTCTCCCATTATTATTGTATGGGAGTCTAAGTCTCTTTGTAAGTCTCCAAGGACTTGCTTTATGAATCTGGGTGCTCCTGTATTGGGTGCATATATATTTAGGATAGTTAGCTCTTCCTGTTGAATTGATCCCTTTACCATTATGTAATGGCCTTCTTTGTCTCTTTTGATCTTTGATGGTTTAAAGTCTATTTTATCAGAGACTAGGATTGCAACCCCTGCTTTTTTTGTTCTCCATTTGCTTGGTAGATCTTCCTCCATCCCTTTATTTTGAGCCTATGTATGTCTCTGCATGTGAGATGGGTCTCCTGAATACAGCAGACTGATGGGTCTTGACGCTTGATCCAGTTTGCCAGTCTGTGTCTTTTAATTGGAGCATTTAGTCCATTAACATTTAAGGTTAATATTGTTATGTGTGAACTTGATCCTGCCATTATGATATTAACTGGTTATTTTGCTCATTAGTTGATTTACATTTTGGCTTGTTTTTGCAATGGCTGGTACCGTTGTTCCTTTCCATGTTTAGGGCTTCCTTCAGGGTCTCTTGTAAGGCAGGCCTGGTGGTGACAAAATCTCTAAGCATTTGCTTATCTGTAAAGGATTTTATTTCTCCTTCACTGATGAAACTTAGTTTGGCTGGATATGAAATTCTGGGTTTAAAATTCTTTTCTTTAAGAACGTTGAATATTGGCCCCACTCTCTTCTGGCTTGTAGAGTTTCTGCCGAGAGATCTGCTGTTAGTCTGATGGGCTTCCTTGTGGGTAACCTGACCTTTCTCTCTGGCTGCCCTTAAGATTTTTTCCTTCATTTCAACTTTGGTGAATCTGGCAATTATGTGTCTTGGAGTTGCCCTTCTGGAGGAGTATCTTTGTATGCTCTCTGTATTTCCTGAATTTGAATGTTGGCCTGCCCTACTAGGTTGGGGAAGTTCTCCTGGATGATATCCTGAAGAGTGTTTTCCAACTTGTTTCCATTCTCCTCACTTTCAGGCACCCCAATCAGACGTAGATTTGGTCTTTTACATAATCCCATACTTCTTGCAGGCTTTGTTCATTTCTTTTTCTTCTTTTTCTTTTGGTTTCTCTTCTCGCTTCATTTCATTCATTTGATCCTCAATCGCTGATACTCTTTCTTCCAGTTGATCGAGTCGGTTACTGAAGCTTGTGCATTTGTCACGTATTTCGTGTCATGGTTTTCATCTCTGTCATGTCGTTTATGACCTTCTGCATTAATTAGTCTAGCTGTCAATTCTTCCACTCTTTTTCAAGATTTTTCGTTTCTTTGCGCTGGGTACGTAATTCCTCCTTAGCTCTGAGAAGTTTGATGGACTGAAGCCTTCTTCTCTTCTCTCAAAGTCATTCTCTGACCAGCTTTGATCCGTTGCTGGCGATGGCTGCGCCTCCTTGCAGGGGAGATGCGCCTATTTTTGAATTCCCAGCTTTTCTGCCCTGCTTTTTCCCCATCTTTGTGGTTTTATCTGTCTCTGGTCTTTGATGATGGTGACGCACTGATGGGGTTTTGGTATAGGTGTCCTTCCTGTTTGATAGTTTTCCTTCTGCCAGTCAGAACCCTCAGCTATAGGTCTGTTGGAGATTGCTTGAGGTCCACTCCAGACCCTGTTTGCCTGGGTATCAGCAGCAGAGGTTGCAGAAGATAGAATATTGCTGAACAGCGAGTGTACCTGTCTGATTCTTACTTTGGAAGCTTCCTCTCAGGGGTGTACTCCACCCTGTGAGGTGTGGGTGTCAGACTGCCCCTAGTGGGGATGTCTCCCAGTTAGGCTACTCAGGGTCAGGGACCCACTTGAGCAGGCAGTCTGTCCCTTCTCAGATCTCAACCTCCGTGTTGGGAGATCCACTGCTCTCTTCAAAGTTGTCAGACAGAGTCGTTCGCGCCTGCACAGGTCTCTGCTGCTTCCCTGTTATTTTTTTAGCTGAGCCCTGTCCCCAGAGGCGGAGTCTACAGAGACAGGCAGGTTTCCTTGAGCTGCTGTGAGCTCCACCCAGTTGGAGCTTCCCAGCAGCTTTGTTTACCTACTTAAGCCTCAGCAATGGCGGGCGCCTCCCCAGCCTCGCTGCTGCCCTGCGGTTAGATCGCCGCAGACTGCTGTGTTAGCAAGGAGGGAGGCCTGGGGCGGGACCCTCCCGGCCAGGCGTGGGGTATATTCTCCTGGTGTGCCCGTAGCCTATAGCAGTATTGGGGTGGGAGTTACCCGATTTTCCAGGTGTTGTGTGTCTCAGTTCCCCTGGTTAGGAAAAGGATTCCTTCCCCTTGCGCTTCCCAGGTGAGGCGATGCCTCGCCCTGCGTCAGCTCTCGCTGGTCGGGCTGCAACAGCTGACCAGCACCGATTGTCCAGCACTCACTAGTGAGATGACCCCAGTACCTCAGTTGACAATGCAGAAATTACCGGTCTTCTGTGTTCTTCGGGCTGGGGGTTGGATACTGGAGCTCTTCCTATTCGGCCATCTTGCTCTGCCCCCCCTTCTTAGCAATTTTCAAAAGGGGAGGGAGTGTACAAATAGGGTGTGGTTTTTTATTTGGCTGGGAGCATCAGCAAATTCCTAGCCCTTTTAAGGGCTTACAACTCTAAGGGGTCCACATGAAAAGGTCATGATAAGTCAAGTAAGCATGAGGAAAATGGCTGGAGGCTACATACATTGGCTAACAGAACAAAAGTTTTACAGTGCTTTCTCATATGATAGCTGGAATTTACAGATAGCACCAGTAGTTTTGATCAGGGGTTAATTATTATTATTATTATTTTAACCACCAGTGCCAGGTTGTGGCACTAAGGTCATCTAACTATTTATCTTATTTTTGTGTCTTTCCAACTTTTTGCTTTCTCCCTTCTCTCCTGTCTTATAAACTAGGGAAAGGGAGAGGTGGGAGAGAAGCTGGAAAGGACAGCAGGAGAAGTGGGTGTCTCATTCCATATTTAACCCCTTTGAGAAGAGACTGTGTCCCTTGTGGAGGGCCCCCAAGGGTGGTGGTAGATCCACTGGTGGGCCTGTGTGGGAGGGTAGAAACTCAGGGGGACATTGAGGCAAGCAGAGGGGAGAGGTGGTGAGGCCTGAGCAGGTGCTAGTTTGTCAGGAATGTCCCCCCCTTCTTAGAAGTACCCGGGGAGACCCCCAGGTAGGGGCTACAGCCACGGGCTCTCTCCCAGTGTGCCTATGTCTCTCATAGAGGCCATTCACAGGCAGTGGTGAGGCCACAGGTGAGCCTGTGCAGGGAAGCAGAAACTCAAGGGGACATTGAGGCAGGCAGAGGGGAGAAGTGGCAAGGCCTGAGTGGGTGCTGTGTTGTCCCAGTGAGGCCTCTCCCTTCCCAAGGGACCCCCGGGTGCACCCCATATTGGGGCTAGAGCCACAGGCTCTGCCCCAGGGTGTCTGTGTCTCTGGAAGAGGGCCCCCACAGTCGGTGACAGGGCCACAGGTGGGACTGTGCAGATGGGCAGAAACTCAGAGGGAATTTGAGACAGGCAGAGGGGAGAAGCAGCGAGGCCTGAGTGAGTGTTGGGCCATCCCAGGTAGGCCTCTCCCTTCACAGAAGCCCTGGGTCATCCCCCGGTTCAGGGCTAAAGCCTCAGGCTTCAGGCCAGGACACCTGTTTCTCTTGCTGAGGGCCCCTAAGGGCAGTGGCAGGGATGCAAGCAGGACTGTGTGGGCAAGCAGAAACTCAGGGGGACGTTGAGACACACAGAGGGTAGAAGTGGTGAGGCCTGACGAAGGCTTGAGGAAGTGCTGGGTCATATAAGAGACCCCAGAGCTCCCTTCGGGTGAGAGCTAGCGCCTTGGACTCTGGCTAAGTGTTCCTGTGTCTTTGGCGGAGATACCCCCACGAGCAGTGGCAGGGCCTGTGTGGGCCTGTGCAGATGAGCAGAAACTCAGGGGGATGTTGACACAGGCACAGGGGAGAAGCAGCAAGGCCAGAGTGGGCGCTGGGTCTTCCAAGGGATGACTTCCCCTTTCCAGAGGCCCACAGGGCTCCCCCTGGATGGGGGCTAGAGTCCCAGACTCCAGACAAGGGTGCCTGTGTCTCTTGCTGAGGGTCCCTAAGGGTGGCAGCTGGGCAACTGCGGATGGGCAAAACTCAGGGGGAGGTTGAGGAAGGTAGAGGTGAGAAGTGGCGAGAACCTGAGTGGGTGCTGTGTCTTCCCAGGGAGGCCTATCTTTCCTCAGAAGCCCTGGGGAGGTCCCCGGGGCAGGGGATAGAGCCCCAGACTCCAGTCCAGGGTGTTTGTGTTTTTCCAGAGGGCCCTCATAGGAAGCAGTGTGAACACCAGGGGGCCTGTGTAGGCAGTCAGAAACTCAGGGGGACATTGAAGCAGGCAGATGGGAGAAACAGCGAGACCTGAGTGGGTGCTGAGTCATTTCCGAAATGCTTGTCTTTTCTAAGAAACCCACAGGACACCCCCTGAAGGGAGCTAGAGCCCCAACCTCCAACCCAGGGTGCCTGTGTCTCTTGCAGGGAACCCCTATGGGCAGTGGTGGGGTTGCAGGCAGACCTGTGTGGGTAAACTGAACCTCAGGTGGACGTTGAGGCAGGCAGGAAAGAGAAGCGGTGAGGTCTGAGCTTGTGCTGGGTTATCCCAAGGAAGCTTATTCCTTCCCAGAAGCCCCTGGGGCATTATCTGTGTGGGTGATAGAGCCCTGTGCTCGGGACAGGGTGCCTGTATCTCTCTCAGAGGGCACCCGTGGGCAGCAGCGGGGCCACAGGAGGGCTTCTGCAGGTGAGCAGAAACTCAGGGAAATGTTGAGGCAGGGAGATGGAAGAATCGGCAAGGCCTTAGCAGGTGCTTGGTCCCCCAGGGAAGCATCTCTTTTACCAGAAGCCCCTGGGGCATCCCCCAGGTCAAGGCCAAAGCCACAAACTCTGACTCAGGGTGAATGTGTCTCTCCAGATTCCTGTCTGGTACGACTCAGCACCTGCTCAGGCCTCACCGCTTGTCTCCTCTGCCTGCTTCAATGTTCCCCTGGGTTTCTGCCAACCCACACAGGCCCTCCTGTGACCCCGCTGCTGCTGTGGGGGCCCTCCTAGAGACACAGCACCCTGAGCTCTAGCCCCCATTTGGGTGCACCCCATGGGCTTCTGCAAAGGGAGAAGTCTCCCTGGGAGGACCCCAGGGTCCAATCTAGATCCACAGGCTCCCGCCTAGGGTGCCTGTGTCTTTAACAGAGGGCCCCAATGTTCAGCGACAGGGCTGCATCTGGGCCCACTTTGGCAGGCATAAACTCAGGGGGACATTGAGGCAGGCACAGGAATAAAGCAGCGAGGCCTGAGGGGGTGCTGGGTCTTCCCATGGAGGTCTTTCAATCAACAGGAGCCCACTGGGCATCCCCCAGGTAGGGACTAGAGCCAGGGGCTCCAGCCCAAGGTGCCTGTTTCTCTCATGGAGGGTCCCGACGATTGGTGGCGGGGTCGCAGGTGGGCCAGTGTGGGTGGGCAGAAACTCTGGGGGACATTGAGTCAGGCAGAGGGGAGAATCGGCGAGGCCTGAGCAGGTGTTAGGTACTTTCAGGGAGGCCTCTCCCTTCCCAGAAGCCCCCAGGGGGCCCTCCAGGTCATTGCTAGAACCACAGGCTCCAGCCCAGGGTGCCTGTGTCACTCGCAGAGGGCCACCACAGGTGGTGGTAGGGCCACAGGTAGGCCTGTGAGAGCCAGCAGAAACTTAGCAGGACGTTGAGACAGGCAGAGAAAAGAAGCAGCAAAGCCTAAGCAGGTGCTGGGTCATCCCAGGGAGGCCTCTTTCTCTGCAGAAGTCACGTGGGCACCCTCTGAGTGGGGCCTGAAGCCCAGGGCTTTCTTTCATGGTGCCTGTGTCTCTTGAGGAGGGTCCCTGTGGAAAACAATGGGGCCGCAGGCGGGCCTGTGAGGGCAGACAGAAACTCAGGTGGATGTTGATGTGTGCAGAAGGGAGAAGAAGCGAGGCCTGAGCAGGTGCTGGGTCTGCCCAGGGATGTCTCTTTTCCCAGAAGCCCCTGGGGTACGACCTGGGTGATGATTAGATCTGCAGACTCCAGTCCAGGGTACCTGTGGTTCCGGGGGAGTGCTCCCATGGATGGTGGTGGAGCCACAGGCAGTCCTACGCAGGCAGGTGGAAACTCAGGGGTTCTTGATGCAGGAAGAGGGGAAAAGCAGCAAGGTGTGAGAGAGTGCTGGGTCCTCCCAGGGAGGCCTCTCCCTTTCCAGAAGTTCTTGGGATGCCCCTTGGGTAAGGTCAAGAGCCCAGGCTCCAGCCCAGGGTATCCTTTGCAGAGGGCCCCCAAAAGCAGTGGAAGGGCCACATGCAGGCCTGTGTGAGGGGGCAGAAACTCAGGGGTCTGTGAGGCAGGAAGACGGAAGAAGCAGTGAGGTGTGAGTGAGTGCTGGGTCCTCCCAGGGAGTCCTCTCCCTTCCCCAAATCCCCCAGGTCATGCCCCGTGAAAGGGATAGAGTCTTGGGCTCTGAGTAAAAGTGCCTGTATCTCTCACAGAGAATACCTATGGGTGGTGGCGGGGCCACAGGTGGGCCTGTGTGTGATGAAAGAAACTCAGGGGGATCACTGAGGCAGAAAAATGGGAGAAGTGGCAAGGCCAGAGTGGGTGCTGTATCATCGCAGCGAGGCCTCTTCCTTCCCAGAAGCCCGTGTTGGAAAACTTTTTTTGTAGAATCTGAGAAAAGACATTTCGGAGCCAATGCAGCTCAATATTCCACGATAAAAACTACAAAGAAGCTATGTGTGAAACTGCTTTGTGATGTGTGAATTCATCTCACAGAGTAAAACCTTTCTTTTGATTCAGCAAGTTGGAAACTCTTTGTACAATCTTAGAAAAAATATTTCAGAGCCCACTGAGGTCTATAGTGAAAAACTGAATATCCCATGATAAAAACTAGAAAGAAACTATCTGTGAAACTGCCTCGTGATGTGTGCATTCAGCTCACGGAGTTAACTCTTTTAATTCAGAGGGTTGGAAACAAACTTTGTAGAATCTACGAAGGAACATTTCATAGCCCACTGTGGCCTGTAGTGAAAAACAGATATCCCACGATAAAAACTAGAAAGAAACTATCTGAAACTTTCTGGTGATGTTTTTATTCAGCTCACAGAGTTTAACCTTTCTTTTGACTCAGCAGGTTGGGAAAATTTTTTTCTAGAGTCTACGAAAAGATGTTCTGAAGCTCACTGAAGCATAAGTATAAAATTCAACATACCATGGCAAAAACTAAAAACAAACTATCTGTGAAACTGTTTTCTGATGTATGCATTAAGCTCACAGTGTTAGACCTTTTTTTAAAATCATTTAGCAGGTTGAAAACTTTTTTTTGTAGAATCTGAAAAAGGATATTTCGAAGGCCACTGGGGCCTATAGTGAAAAACCAAACATCCTGCGATAAAATCTAGAAAGAAGGTATCTGTGAAATTGCATTGTAATGTGAATATTCTGGTCAAGAGTTAAATCATTCTTTTGATTCAGCAGGTTTGAAACACTCTTTTTTTGAATCTGTGAACGGACATATTGGAGCCCACTGAGGACTACTGTGACAAACAGAATAACCCACTATAATAACTACAAGTAAGCTATCTGTGAAACAATTTTGTAATTTGTGGATTCAGTTAGCAAAGTAAAAACTTTTCTTTGATTTAGTAGGTTTGAAACACGCCTTTTGTAGAATCTGTAAAGGGACATTTCACAGCCCATTGCAGTCTATAGTGAGAAACCAAATATCCCACAATACAAACTAGAAAGAAACTATATGTGAATGTGGTTTGTGATGTGTGCATTCAGCTCACAGAGTTAAACACTTCTTTTTATTCAGCAGGTTGGAAACACTCGTTTGTGGAACCTGTGAAGGAGCATTTCAGAGCCCATTGAGGCCTGCAGTGAAAAACAGAATATCTTGTGATAAGAATAAGAAAGAAGCTACTTGTGAAACTCATATGTGAGGTGTGCATTCAGCTTACAGGGTTAACCCTTTCTTTAGATTCAAGAAGTTGAAAACACTCTTTTTTGTAGAAGCTCCAAAGGGACATTCAGAGCTCCTTGATGCCTGTAGTGAAAAATTAGATATAGCACCAGAAAACTTAGAAAGGACCTATCTGTGAAACAGCTTTGTTATGTATGAATAAAACCCACATAGTTAAACCTTTCTTTTGATTCACTATGTTTGAAATACTCTTTTTTTAAAATCTGCAAATGGACATTCTGGATCCCACTGAGGTCTATAGTGAAAAAGTGAATATACTGTGATAAAATAGAAAGAAGCTATCTGTGAAACTGCTTGTGATGTGTGCATTCAGCTCACAGCATTTAACCTTTCTTTTCATTCAGCAGTTTGGAACACTCTTTTTGTAGTATCGATGAAGCGACATTTCAGAGCTCACTGAAGTCTCTAATGAAAAACCAAATATCCCATAATAAAAACTAGAGAGAAGCTATCTGTGAAACTGCTTTGTGTTGTGTGGTTTCAGGTCACAGAGTTAAACCTTTCTTTTGATAAAGCAGGTTTGAAACACTCTTTCTGAAGAATCTGGGAAGGGACATACCAGATCCCACTTTGGCCCATGGTGAAAACCCGAATATCCCATGATACAAACTAGAAAGAAGCTATCTGTAAAACTTCTTTAGGTTGTTTTCATTCAGCTCAGAGTTAAATCTTTCTTTTGATTTAGCAGGTTGAAAACACTCTTTTTGTAGAATCTACAAAAAAACATTTTGGAGTCCACTGAGACCTATGGAGGAAGACTGAATATCTCATGATAAAGATTAGAGAAGAGCTACCTGTGAAACTGCTTTGTGATGTGTGCATTAAGCTCACAAAGTTAAACCTTTCTTTTTTTTCAGCAGATTGGAAACACTCTTTTTGTACAATCTGTGAAGCGACACTTCAGAGCCCTCATAGGCCTATAGTGAAAAATCATATATCCAAAGACAAAAACTGGAAAGAAGGTATCTGTGAAACTGCTTTGAGATGCGTGCATTCAGCTACCAGAGTTAAACCTTTTTTTTTTAAACTAAACAGGTTGGAAACACTCTTCTTGTAGAATATGTGAAGGGACATTTCGGAGTCCACAGTATAAAACCGGATATCCCATGATAAAAACTAGAAACAAACTGTCTGTGAAACTGCTTTGTGATGTGTTAATTCAGCTTACAATGTTAAAACTTTCTTTTAATCCAGCATTTTGGGAACACTCTTTTGTAGAATCTGTAAAAGGACATTTCGGAACCCACTAAGGTGTATAGGGAACAAAAAAAATATGTTGCGATAAAAACTAGAAAGAAGGTATCTGTGAAACTCCATTGTGATGTGTGGATTCAGCTCACAGAGTTAAACCTTTCTTTTGATTTAGCATGTTGGAAACCCCTTTCTTGTACAATCTGTGAAAGGACATTTCGGAGTCCACTGAGGCCTAGAGTGACAAACGGAATATCCCACAATAAAAACTAGAAAGAAGCTATTTTTGAAACGGCTTGGTGATATGTGGATTCAGCTCACAGAGGTAAATCTTTCTTTTGATTCAGCAGGTTGAAAAACTGTTTTGTAGAATCCACGAAGGGACATTTCTGAGCCCACAGAGGCCTACAGTGAAAACTGAATATCCCATTATAAAACCATAAAAGCTCTCTGTGAAACTTTGGTGTAATGTGTGTACTCAGCTCGCACAGTTAAAACTTTCTTTTGGCTTCGTAGGTTGGGAACATTCTTTTGTAGAATCTGAAAAGGACATTTCGAGCCCACTGGGGCCTATATGGAAAAACAAAATATCCAGTGACAAAACTAGAAAAAGCTATCTGTGAAATTATTATGTGATGTGTGCTTTCAGCTCACAAACTTGAACCTTTCTTTTGATAAAACAGATTGGAATCACTCTTTTGTAGAATATGTGAAGGGACATTGGAGTCCACAGTATAAAACCGGATATCCCATGATAAAAACTAGAAACAAACTGTCTGTGAAACTGCTTTGTGATGTGTTAATTCAGCTTACAATGTTAAAACTTTCTTTTAATCCAGCATTTTGGGAACACTCTTTTGTAGAATCTGTAAAAGGACATTTGGAACCCACTAAGGTGTATAGGGAACAAAAAAATATGTTGCGATAAAACTAGAAAGAAGGTATCTGTGAAACTCCATTGTGATGTGTGGATTCAGCTCACAGAGTTAAACCTTTCTTTTGATTTAGCATGTTGGAAACCCCTTTCTTGTACAATCTGTGAAAGGACATTTCGGAGTCCACTGAGGCCTAGAGTGACAAACGGAATATCCCACAATAAAAACTAGAAAGAAGCTATTTTTGAAACGGCTTGGTGATATGTGGATTCAGCTCACAGAGGTAAATCTTTCTTTTGATTCAGCAGGTTGAAAAAACTGTTTTTGTAGAATCCACGAAGGGACATTTCTGAGCCCACAGAGGCCTACAGTGAAAAACTGAATATCCCATTATAAAAACCATAAAAAAGCTCTCTGTGAAACTTTGGTGTAATGTGTGTACTCAGCTCGCACAGTTAAAACTTTCTTTTGGCTTCGTAGGTTGGGAACATTCTTTTTGTAGAATCTGGAAAAGGACATTTCGGAGCCCACTGGGGCCTATATGGAAAAACAAAATATCCAGTGACAAAAACTAGAAAAAAGCTATCTGTGAAATTATTATGTGATGTGTGCTTTCAGCTCACAAACTTGAACCTTTCTTTTGATAAAACAGATTGGAATCACTCTTTTTGTAGAATATATGAAGGGATATTTCAGAGCCCACTGAGGCCTTAATATAAAACCAGATATCCCATAATAAAAACTAGAAAGGAACTGTCTGTGAAACTGCTTTGTGATCTGTGAATTCAGCTTACAGTCTTAAAGCTTTTTTTTTATTCAGCAGTTTGGAAACACACTGTTTGTAGAATCTACAAAGGGAAATTATAGAGCCCTCTGAAACCTATAGTGAGAAACAGAATATTCCGTGATAAAAAACTAGAAAGAAGCTACTTGCAAAACTAATTTTTGATGTGTGTATTTAGCTCCCAGGCTTAAAACTTTCTTTTGATTCAGCAATTTGGAAACACTCTTTTTTTAGAATCTGCAAATGGACATTACTGAGCTTACAGAGGCCTACAGTGTAAAGACACATATGCTGGCATAAAAAGTAGAAAGAAGCTACCTGTGAATCTGTTTTGTAAGGCGTACATTCAGTTCAGAGAAGTTAATGATTCTTGTGATTCAACTGATTAGAAACTCTCTTTTTCTAGAATCTGTGAAGGGATGTTTCGAAGCCCACAAAGGCCTATAGTGAAAAGCATGATATCCTGTGGAAAAAAAACTAGAAAGAAGCTAACTGTGAAACTTTCTGGTGATATGTGCATTTAACTCACAGAGTTAAACATTTCTTTTCATTTGGCATGTTGTAAACACTCTTTTTGTATAATCTCTGAAGGGACATTTAAGATCCCACTGATTTTTCTATTAAAAAAACCAAATATCGTGTAATAAAAGCTAGAAAGAAGCTAACTGTGAAACTTCTTTGTGATTTGTGAATTCAGCTCACAGAGTTAAACTTTTCTTTTGATTCAGCAGGTCTGAAACGTTCTTTTCTTTTTTTTAGAATCTGTCAAGGAATATTTCAGAATCCAATGAGGACTATAGTTAAAATCTGAATATCCCATGAAAAAAACTAGAAGAAAAGCTGTCTGTGAAACTGCTTTGTGATGCGTGGATACAGCTTACAGAGTTAAACATTTTCTTTGATTCATCAGATTGGAAACACTCTTTTTGTAGTACCTGCCTAGGGACATTTCAAAGCCGATTTAGGCATGTATTGAAAAGCTGAATATCTTCTGACAAAAACTAGAAAGAAGGTATCTGTGAAACTGATTTGTGATGTGTGGATTCAGCTCACAGAGTTAAACCTTTGTTTTGATTCAGCAGCTTGGAAACATTCCTTTTGTAGAATCTGTGATGTGACATTTCAAACCCCACTGAGGCCTGTAGTGAGAAATAGAGTATTCCATGATAAAAACTAGAGAGAAGGTATCTCTGAAACTGTTTCATGATGTGTGCATTCATCTCACAGAGCTCAACCTTTTTTTTATTCCGTAGGTTGGAAAAACTCTTCTTGCAGAATCTACAAATGGACATTTCAGAGCCCACTGAGGCTAATAGTGAAAAACCAAATATCTCGTCATAAAAACTAGAAAGAATCTAGGTGAAACTACTATGTGATGTGTACATTTAGCTCACAGACATAAAAGTTTCTTTTGATTCAGCAGGTTGGAAGCACATTTTAGTATATTCCACGAAGAGATAATTTGGAGTCCAATGAGGCCTATAGGGAAAAACTGAATACCCCACGATACACACTACGAAGAAACTATAAGTGAAACTACAGTGTGATGTGTGGATTCAACACATAGAATTAAACGTTTCTTTTGATTCAGCAGATTGCTAACACTCTTTTTGTAGAATCTGCGATGGGACATATCAAAGCCCACTGAGGCCTCTAGTGAAACACCAAAACTCCCACAATAAAAACTGGAAGAAAACTATCTTAGAAACTGTTTTGTGATGTGTGTATTCACCTCACAGAGTTAAACTTCTTTTTTTTAATTCAGCTAGTTGGAAACACTCTTTCAGGATCTGCAAAGGGACATTTCAAAGTCCAATGTGGTTTATAATAAAAAACCAAATATCCCAAGGTAAAAACTAGAAGGAAGCTATCTGTGAAAGTATATTGTGATGTGTGGATTCAGCTCACATATTTACACCTTTCTTTTGATTCAGCAAGTTGGAAACACTCTTTTTGTAGAATTCACAAGGGGACACTTCAGAGCTCACAGTGGCCTATAGTGAAAACCAGAATATCTTTTGAAAAAAACTAGAAAGAAGTTATCTATGAAATTGCTTTGTGATGTGTGCATTCAGCTCACACAATTAAATGTTTCTTTTGATTCAGCATGTTGGAAACACTCTTTTTGTAGAGTCTGTGAATGAACATTTCAGCACCCACTTAGTCCTAAAGTGAAACCAGAATATCTCATGATAAAAACTATAAAGAATCTATCTGTGAAATTGCTTTGTGATGTGTGCATTCAGCTCACAGAGGTAAACCTTTCTTTTGATTCAACAGGCTGAAAACACTTTTTCGTATAATCTACAAAGGGACGTTTCAGATTCAATAAGGCCTATATTGAAAAACCGAATATCCCATGATAAATGCTAAAAAGAAGCTATCTGTGAAACTGCTTTGTGATGTGTGGATTTAGCTCACAGAGTTAAACCTTTCTTTTGATTCAGCAGGTTGAAAATGCTCTTTTTGTAGAATCTGCCAAGGGACATTTCACAGCCCACCAAGGTCTATAGTGAAAATCCAAAGCTCCTACCATAAGAACTACAAAGGAACTATCTTTGAACCTGCTTGTGATGTGTGCATTTTGCTCACAGACTTTTAACTTTCTTTTGATTTAGAAGATTGGAAACACGCTCTTCATGGAATCTGCGAAGGGATATTTCATAGTTCACTGAGGCCTATAGTGAAAAACTGAATATCCCACAGTGAAAACAAGAAAGAAGCTATATGTGAAACCGCGTTCTGACATGCGGATTCAGCTCACATAGTTATTTCTTTTTATTATTCAGTAGGTTGGAAACACTCTTTTTGTAGAATGTGCGATGGGACGTTTTGGATCTCACTGACACCTATAGTGAAAAGCCAAATATGTCACAATGAAAACAACAAATGTTCTAAAGTGCGGCTTCAGCTCACAGAATTAAATTTTTCTTTTGATTCAGCTGCGTGGAAACCCTATTCTTGTAGGATCTGTGAAGGAACACTTGGGAGCCGACTAGGCCTATAGAATAAAACTGAATATCCTGTGATAAAAACTAGAAAAAAGCTTTCTGTGAAACTATTTTGTGATATTTGCATTCAGTTCATAGAGTTAAAATTTACTTTTGATTCAGTAATTTGGAAACACTCTCTTTGTAGAATCTGCAATGGGATATTTCAGTGCCCACTGAGGCTTATAGTGAAAAACCGACTATCCCATGATAAAAACTAGAAAGAATGTATAAAGCTGCTGAATCAATAGATAGGTTTATATCAGTGATCTGAATTCACACATCACAAAGCAGTTTCACAATTTCTTTTTGGTTTTCATCATGGAATATTCTGTTTTTCACTAGAGGTCTCAGTGGTTTCACTAGAGGTCTCACTCTTTTTGTAGAATCTGTAAAGGGACATTTCAAAGCCCAGTGAGGCCTATAGTGAAAACCCAATATCCAGCAATTAAAACTAGAAAGAAATTATCTGTGAAACTGCTTTATGATATGTGGATTCATATCACTGAACTAAACCTTTCTTTTGATTCAGAAAGTTGGAAGCACTCTTTTTGTAGAATCTGTGAAGAAACATTTTGGAGCCCACTTAGGCCTATAGTGGAAATCCGAATATTCAATGATAAAAACTAGTATGAAGCTATGCATGAAACTGGTTTGTAATGTGTGCATTCACGTCACAGAAATAAAACATTCTTTTGATTCAGCAGGTTAAAAATACTCTTTGTAGGCCGGGCGTGGTGGCTCAAGCCTGTAATTCCAGCACTTTGGGAGGCCGAGATGGGTGGATCACGAGGTCAGGAGATCGAGACCATCCTGGCTAACATGGTGAAATCCAGTCTCTACTAAAAAATACAAAAAACTAGCTGGGCGAGGTGGCGGGCACCTGTAGTCTCAGCTACTTGGGAGGATGAGGCAGGAGAATGGCGTAAACCCGGGAGGCGGAGCTTGCAGTGAGCTGAGATCCAGCCACTGCACTCCAGCCCGGAAGACAGAGCGAGACTCCGTCTCAAAAAAAAAAAAATACTCTTTGTAGAACCTGCGACTAGATATTTCAAGCCAACTGAGGCCTATAGTGAAAACATGAATACCTTGTGATAAAAACTAAAAGAAGTTATTTGTGAAACTCCTTTGTATTTTGTGGATTCAGCTAACAGAGATAAACCTTTATTTTGATTCAACAGGTTGGAAGCACTCTTTTTGTAGAATTAGCAAAGAAACATTTTGGAACCCACAGAGACTTATAGTGAAAAACTGACTATCTCATGATAAAAACTAGAAAGAAGCTATATGTGAAACTGCGTTGTGATGTGTGGACTCATCTCACAGAGTTAAACCTTTATTTTGATTTAGCAGTTTGGAAACACTCTTTTTGTAGAATCTCCAAAAGGACATTTTGGATTCCACTCTGGCCTATAGTGAAAATCTGAATATCCCACAAAATAAACTAGAAAGAAGTTATCTGTCCAACTGCTTTGTAATGTGTGGATTCAGCTCAGAGAATTAAACCTTTCTTTTGATTCAAAAGGTTGGAAACACTCTTTTTGTAGAATCTATGAAGGAACATTTCAATGCCCACTGATCCCTACAGTGAAAAACTGAATGTCCCGCAATAAAAACTAGAAAGAAGCTATGTATGAAACTGTTTTATGATGTGTGCATTCAGTTCACAAAGTTAGAACATTCTTTCCATTCAGCAGATTGGAAACACTCTTTTGTACAATCTGCAAATGGACATTTTGGAGCCCACTGTTTGAGGCCTATAGTGAAAAACTGAATATCTAGCAATAAAAATGAAATTCTCTGTGAAACCACTTTGTGATGTGCAGACTCATCTCACAGAGTCAAACTTTCCTTTTGATTCAGCAGGTTGGAAACCCTTTTGGTAGAATCTGCAAATGGACATTTCAGAGCCCACTAAACCTATAGTGAAAAACCGAATATCCCATGATAAAAACTAGAAACTGTGAAACTTCTTTGTGATATGTGGATTCAGCTAAAATAGTTAAACTTTTCTTTTGATTTAGCAGATTGGTAACATTGTTTTTGTAGAATCTGTGAAATAACATCTCACAGAAATGGACATTTCATAGAAGTGTTAAGCAGAGTGGAGAAGGAGCGAGCCCTGAGCTTGTGCTGGATCCTCCAGAAAGGCGTCTAACTTTCAAGAAGCCCCATGGGCACCCCCTGGTTGGAAGCTAGAGCCCTGGGCTTTGGCCCAAAATGCCTGTGTCTGTCACAGAAGCCCCCATGGATGGTGGCAGGGCCACGAATGGGCCAGTGCAGGTGGTCAGAAGCTAAGAGGGACATTGAAGCCTGCAGAGGGGAAAACCAGTGAGGCCTGAGCAGTTGCTGAGTCCTCCCAGAGAGGCCTTTATTTTCCCAGAAGCCCCGGGGGTGTCTCCTGTGTCCGGGCTAAAACCTCGGGCATCGTACCAGTGTGCCTGTGTCTTTCATGGAGGCCCCCATGGGCCTTGGCAGGACCACAGGCGGGCTTGTGCAAACAGGCAGAAATTCAGGTGAACGTTGAGGCAGGCAGTGGTCAGAACCTCCGAGGCCTGATCGGGTTCTGGGTCATCCCATGGAAACCTCTCCCTTCACAGAAGTTCCTGGTGTGGCCCCCAGTTGGATGTTAGAGCCACGGTTTCTGGTCCAGGATCCCTGTGTTTCTCTTGGAAGGCCTCCACGGGCAGCACTGGGGCCTCAGGCAGGCCGGTTGAGGTAAGCAGAGGGGTTGAGTGGCAAGACGTTCGCTGGTGCAGGGTTCTCCCAAGGAGGCCTCTCTCTTCCCAGAAGCCCCTGTGGCATTCCCTGTATTGGTGTTAGAGCCCCTGACTCCAGACCTGGGTGCCTGTATCTCTCACAGAAGGCCTCCACAGGCATTGGTGGGGTCACAGGCAGGCATGTGCAGGCAGGCAGAAAGTCAGGGGGACATCGAGACAGGCAGAGGGGAAAAGCGGCAAAGCCTGAACTTGTGCTGGGTTCTCCCAGGAAGTCCCCTCCCTTCCCTGAAGCTCTCCCTTTGTGTGAGCTAGAGCCCTAGGCTCCAGCCTGGGGTGAATGTGTCTGTTACAGAGGGCCCCATTGGGTGGCCCCCTTTGTTGGTGGGCAGAAACTCAGGGGGATATTGTGGAAAGCTGAGGGAAGAAGTGGCGAGGCCTGAGCTGGTGTTGGGCTTTCCCAGGGAAGCCTCTCCATTCCCAGACTTCCCTGTTGGCTCTCCCGATGGGGACTAGGGCCCCTTGCTCTGACCCAGGGTGACTGTGTCTCTGGCTGAGGGTCCTCACAGATGGCAGCGGAGCTTCATGGGGGCCTGTGTGGGTGGGCAGAAACTCAGGGGAACATTGAGGCCGGCAGAGGGGAGAAGTGGCGAGGCCTGAGCAGGTGCTGGGTCATCCCAGGGATGCCTCTCCCTTCCCCTGGGCCCCAAGGGCTTTCCCCAGGTGAGGGACAGAGCCTCAGTCTTTGGCCCACGGAGTCTGTGTCTCTTGTGGGGGAACCCCACGTATGACAGTGGCAGGGCTGCAAACGGTCCTGTGTAGTCAAACAGAAACTCAGGGGACTTTGGGGCAGGCAGAGTGGAGAATCAGTGAGACTTGAGCAGGTGCTGGGTTCTCCCAATGAGGCCTCTCCCTTCCAAGAAGACACTAGCTTCGCCCCCGCCTGCCCCGGATGGCAGTTAGAGTAACAGACTCTGGCCCAGCGTGTCTTTCTTTTGCAGAGAGCCTCCACTGGCGATGGATGGGCTGTAGGCAGGTTGGTAAGGGTGAGCAGAAACTCAGGGGCACGTTGAGGTATGCAGAGGGGATAAGCAATTAGGCCTTAGTAGATGTAGTGTCAACCCGTGGAGGCCTCT
Organism: Colobus guereza; assembly: GCA_030247045.1. Taxonomy (NCBI): domain Eukaryota; kingdom Metazoa; phylum Chordata; class Mammalia; order Primates; family Cercopithecidae; genus Colobus; species Colobus guereza. Next base: position 139,694,117 of record CM058082.1, read on the forward strand.
CCCTTCCCAGAAGCCCCCAGGGCTCCCTCCAGATCGGGGTTACAGCCCCAGGCTCCACCCAGGGTGCCTTTGTCTGTCACTAAGGACCCCACATGCGGTGAAAGGACTGCAAGCAAGCATGTGCAGGCAAGCAGAAACTCAGGGGGCCTTGAAGCAGGCACAGGGGAGAAGGCACGTGACCTGAGCAGATGCTGGGTCAACCCAGGGAGGCCTCTCCCATCCAAGAAGCCCCCAGGGCATCCGCAGGTTTGGGCTAGAGCCCTGGGATCTGACCCCAGGCAATGGTCTCTTGTGGAGGGCCCCCACAGACATTGGTGGGGCTGCAGGCAGGCGTGTGCCAGCTGGCAGAAACTCATGGGGACTTTGAGGCAGTCAGAGGGGTGAAGGGGCAAGGCCTGAATAGGTGCTGGGTCATCCCAGGGAAGCCTCTCCCTTCCCAGACACCCCTGAAGATCTCACCTTGTGTAAGCTAGATCCCCGAGCTCCGGCCCAGGGTTCCTGTGTTTCTCACAGAGGGCCCCCTCGGGTGGTGGCGGGCCCCCAGCAGGCCTGTGTTGGCGGATAGAAACTCTGAGGGACTTCGAGGCAGGCAGAGCGGAGAAGTGGCCAGGCCTGAGCAGGTGCTGAGTTTTCCCAGGGAGGCCTGTTCCTTCCCAGAAATCCACAGGGCCCTCCCTGTGTGGGCACTATAGCCCCGGGCCCTGGACCAGGGTGCCTGTGTGTCTCTTGGAGAGTACCCCAGAATCTCCAGGGATGCCCCCTGAATGGAGGCTTTCCACGAGAGACACAGGCAATCTGGTTTAAAGCTTGGGGATTTAAAGCCCACCGGGGACACACCTGTGGGCTTCTGGGATGGGAGAGGCTCCCAGCATTCCCTGCGGTCTCGCCGCTTCTCACGTCTGCCTGCCTGAACGTATTCCTGAGTTTCTGCAGCCCGACCACGCCACCCTGCAGCCACGTTTTCTCTTGTGGGGGCGTTCCGCGAGAGTCAAGGCCACCCTGCTCAAAAGCATGGAGCTTTACAGCCCTCTTGGGACAGCCGTGGGGGGCTTCCGGTATGAAAGCATCATCCTTGGGGGGCTTGGAGAATGCCCTGAGGTCTCACCGCTTCTCCACTCTGACTGCCTCAACGTCCCTCTGAGTCCCTGCGCCCTGCCCACGCAACCCTCTGGCACCGTTTTTTCTTGTGGGTAACTTCTGCGAGAGACACATCACTCTGCTTTAAAGCCTGGAGCTTTAGAGCCGGACCAAAACACCCCTGGGGGCTTCTGGGACAAGACAGGCATCCTTGGGAGGCTCCCAGCATTCCCTACGGTCTCGCTACTTCTCGCCTCTGCCTCCCTCAACATGCCCTTCAGTAGCTGTGGCACGCCATGCCAACTTGCGGCCCTGTTTTCGTATGCGGGGGCCTTCCGTGAGAATCACAGGCACCCTGCTCCAAATCCTGTGGCTTTACAGCCTGCCCAGGACAGCCCTGGGGGCTTCTGGGATGAAAAAGGCCTCCTTGGGAGGCTCCCAGCATTCTTTGTGGTCTCACCGCTTTTCTTCTCTGCCTGCCTCAACATCCCCCTAAATACCTGCGGCGAGCCCACGACATCTTGTGACGCCATTTTTGCGAGTGGGGGCCTTCTGCTAGAGACACAGTCACCCTGCTTCGAAGTCTGGGGCATTACAGCCCACCTGGGACACCCTGGGAACTTCTGGGAAGGGAGAGGCCACCTTGGGAGGCTCCCAGAATTTCCAGCCATCTAGCCACTTTTTCGCTCTGCCTGTCTCAGGGTCCTTCTGAGTCACTTTGGCCCGCCCACACCATGCTGCGGCCACGTTTTTGCTTGCGGGGGCCTTGTGCTAGAGACACAGACACCCTGCTCCAAAGCCTGGGGCTTTACTTCTGCCCTGGACAGATCTGGGGGCTTCTGGGATGTGAGAGGCCTCTTTGGGATGCTTTCAGCATTCCCTATAGTCTCGCTGTTTCTCCCCTCTGCCTGCCAAAATGTCTCACTGAGTACCTGCGGCCGGCACACGCCACCCAGCTGCCCCATTTTCCCGAATGGGGCCCTTCCACAAGAGACAGAGGCACCTTACCCCAAAGTCTGGGGCATCACAGCCCGTCAGTGACAGCGGTGGGGACTTCTGGGATGAGAGAGGCTGATGAGGGAGACTCCCAGCATTCCATGCGGTCTCGCCACTTCTCCCATATACCTGCCTCAACGTCCTCCTGTGTTTCTGCTGCCTGCCCATGCCACCCTGCGGCCCGGTTTCTGCTTGTGGTTCCTTCCACAAAAGGCACAGTGACCCTGCTCCAAAGCCAGAGGATTTTCATCCCACCCGGGACAGCCTTGGGAGCTTCTGGTTTGGAACAAGCCTCCTTGGGAGGTTCCCAGCATTCTCTTTGGTCTCGCTGCTCTTCCTCTATGCCTGCCTCAATGTCCCACTGAGTCCCTGCAGGGCACCCACACCACCCTGTGGCCACATTTTCTCCCTGAAGGGGGCCTTATGGGAGAGACACAGGCACCCTGCTCCAAAGACTGTGGTTTTACAACCCTCTTGGGATAGTCTTGGGGGCTTCTGGGATTGGAGAGGCTTTCTCGGGATGCTCTTAACATTCCATTCGATCTTGCCGCTTCTCCTTTCTGCCTGCCTCAACTTCCTCTGAATCCCTGACGCCTGCCCATGCCATTCTGTGTCCCCATTTTCGCATGTGGGAGTCTTCTGCGGGAGACACAGGCATCCTGCTCCAAAGTCTGTGGCTAGGCACCCCACCCTGGACAGCCCTGGCAGTTTCTGGGATGGGAGAGGCCTCCTTTAGGAGGCCCCAGCATTCCCTGCAGTCTCACCACTTCCCTCCTCTGCCTGCCTCAAGGTCTTCCTGAGTACCTGTTGCCTGCCAACGCCACCCTACGACCTTTTGTTTGGTTGTCGAGGCCTTCTGCATGAGACACAGGCACCCTGCTCCAAAACCTGGGGTTTTGCAGCCAGCCCTGGACAACCCTGGGGGATTCTGGGATGGGCAAGCATCTTTGGGAGACTCCTAGCATTTCCTATAGTATCACCACTTCTCCCCTCTGCCTACCTCAACATCCCCCTGAATGCCTGCAGCTTTCCCACGCACCCTACAGCTTCGTTTTCGCTTGTGTTGGCCTTCCATGAGAGACACAGGCACCTTGATCCAAAACCTGGAACTTTACATCTTGCCTGGGACGTCGCTGGGGGATTCTGGGATGAGAAAGCCTTTCTTGGGATAATCTTAGCATTCCCTTCAATCTCACCACTTCTCCCCTCTACCTGCCTCCACTTCTTTCTGAGTCCCTGAGGTCTGCCAAAGCCACCGTATGGCCCCATTTTTACTTGTGGGGACCTTCCGTGAGAGACATGGGCACCCTGCTCCAAAGCCTGGAGGTGAACAGCTTTCCTGAAACAGCCCTGGGAGCTTCCAGTCTGAAAGAGACCTTTCTGGGAGGCTCCCAGGATTCTCTTCAACCCTCTGCCTGTCTCAATGTCCCCATGAGTCCCTGCTGCCCACCCACGCCACACTGCTGCCCGTTGTCACTTGCGGGGGCCTTCCATGAGAGACAGACGCACCCTGCTCTAAAGGCTGGGGCTTTATAGCCCCCTTGGGACACCCCTGGGGGCTTCTGGGATGAGAGAGTCGACCTTGGGAGGTTTGCAGCACTCCCTGCGGTCTCACCACTTCTCCACTCTGCCTGCCTTAACATGCTTCTGAGTCCTTGCAGCCCCCCCACGCTAACCTGTGTCCCTATTTTCTCATCTGGGAAACTTTTGCGAGAGACACAGTACCTTGCTTTAAAGCCTGGAGCTTTAGAGCCCACCCAGAACACTCCTGGGGGCTTCTGGGATGGGAGAGGCCTCTTTGGAGGCTCACAGCATTCCCTTCATTCCAGTCGCTTCTTCCCTCTGCCTGCATCAACACATCCCTGAGCCCCTGCTGCCCGCCATGCCATCCTGAGATCCCATTTTTGCTTCTAGGGGCCTTTCAGGAGAAACACAGGCATGATGCTCCAAATCCTGGGTTTTAAACTGCCCAGGTGAGCCCTGGAGGCTTCTGGGATGGGAGAGGCCTCCTCGGGAGGCACCCAACATTCCCTTGCGGCCTTGCTTCTTTTCACTTCTGCCTGCCTTAATGTCCCCCCGAGTCCCAGCAGTCAACCCAGACCACCCTCTGGCCCCGTTTTTTGCTTGTGGGGGCTTTCCATGAGAGACACAGTCACTCTGATCCAAAGTCTGATACTTTACTGCCTTCCCGGGACAGATTTGGGGGCTTCTGGAATGGGAGAGGCCTTTTTGGGAGGCTCCTAGCATTCCCAGCGGTCTGGTCAATTCCCCCCTCTGCCTGTTTCAACATCGCCCTGCATCCCTGGCAACCCCTCACATATTTTTGCATGTGGGGGCCTTCCATGAGAGAAAATGATACCCTGCTCCAAAGCCTGGGGCTTTACATCCTGCCTGGGATAGCCCTGGGAATTTCTGGGAAAACAGAGGTCTTTTGGGAGGCTCTAGCATTCCCAGCGGTCTGGTCAATTCCCCTCTGCCTGTTTCAACATCGCCTGCATCCCTGGCAACCCCTCACATATTTTTGCATGTGGGGCCTTCCATGAGAGAAAATGATACCCTGCTCCAAAGCCTGGGGCTTTACATCCTGCCTGGGATAGCCCTGGGAATTTCTGGGAAAACAGAGGTCTTTTTGGGAGGCTCCAAGCATTCCCTGCGGTCTTGAGGCTTCTCCCCTTTTCCTGCTGCAATGTCCCCTGAGTCTTTGAGGCCCACCCATGCCACCCTGCAGCTCCGTTTTCACTTGTGGGTGCCTTCTGCGAGAGACACAGACACCGTGCTTCAAAGCCTGGGGCTTTACAGCCATCTTGGATAGCACTGAGAGATTTAGGGATGGGGGAGGCCTCTTTTGGAGGCTCCCAGCATTCTCTGCGGACTCACCACTTCTCCTCTCTGCTTCAGCGTCGCCCTGGGTCCCTTTGGCCCGCTCATGCCACCCTGCTGCTTCGTTTTCTCTTATAGGGGGCCTTCCGCAAGAGACACAGGCACTCTGAGCCAGACTGGTGCTTTGCAGAATGCCCTGGACAGCAGTGAGGGCTTCTGAAATTGGGGAAGCCTTTGTGGGAGGCTCCCAGCATTCCATGCAGTCTCGCTGCTTTTCCTCTCTGCCTGCGTCAACATCCCCCTGAGTACCTGCGGCCCATCCTGGCCACACTGCAGCCCCATTTTTGCTTGTGGGGACCTTCCACGAGAGACACAGCCACGCTGCTCCAAAGCCTGGGGCTTTACAACTTGCTTGGGATAGCACTGGGGGCTTCTGGGATGGAAGAGGCCTCCTTGGGAGGCTCCCACCATTTCCCTTTGTCTCGACTCTTCTTCCCTCAGCCTGCCTCCACATTCACCTGAATCCCTGGGACCTGCCTGGACCACTCCTTGGCCCCTTTTCTGCTTGCAGGGACAGAGGCAATGTGCTCCAAAGCCAGGGGCTTTATAGCTTGCCTGGGACAGCCCTGTAGGTTTCTGGGATGGGAGATGCCTCTCTGGGAGGCTCCCAGCATTAACTGCAGTCTCGTCACTTCTCCCCTGTGACTGTCTCAACCTCCCCCTCAGTACCTGCTGTATACCCATGCCACCCTGCTGCCCCGTTTTCCCTTGTGGGGGCCATAAGCCAGAGACACAGACATACTGCTTCAAAGCCTGGGGCTTTACTCCCACCCAAGGCAGTTCTGGGGCCTTCTGGGATGGAAGAGCAATTTATGGGAGGCTCCCAGCATTCCCTACAGTTTTGCCACTTCTCCACTCTGCCTGCCTCAACGTCCCTTTTAGTCCCTGTCACCTGCCCACGACACCCTACCACCTTGTTTTCACTTGGGGGTCCATCTGCGACAGACACAGGCACCATGTACCAAACCCTGGGGCTTTATGCCCTCCTGGGATGGTCCTGGGGGCATCTGGAATGGGAGACGTCTTCTTGGAAGGCTCCAAACATTTACTGTGGTCTCGCCACTTCTACACTTTGCCTGTCTTAGGGTCCACCTGAATCGTTGTGCCCCACCCCTATTACCCTGTGACCCCATTTTCGCTTGTGGGGGCACACCGCGAGAGACACAGGCAACCTTCTCCAAAGCCTGGGGCTTTACAGCCTGCCCAGGACAGCCCCCTTGGCTTCTGGGATGGGAGAGGCCTACTTGAGATGCTCCCAGCATTCCCTGCAGTCTTGCCACTTCTCCATTCTGCCTGCCCAACGTCTTGAGTGGCTGCGGCCCGCCCACGTCACCCTGCTGCCCCATTTTCTCTTGTGGGGGCCTTCCACGAGAGAGAGGCTCTAAACCCTGTGGCTTTACAGCCTGCCCGGGACAGACCTGGGGGCTTCTGGGATGGGAAAGGCCTCCTTGGGAGGCTCCGATTTTCTGCAGTCTTGCCGCGTCTCCCCTCTGCCTGCTTCAATGTCCCCCTGAGTCCCTGAGATCCACCCATGACAACCTGCGGCCCCATTTTCCTTCGTGGGGACCTTCCACGAGAGACACAGGAGCCCTTCCCTGAAGCCCAGGACTTTAGAGTCCTCCCCGTACAACCTTGGTGGCTTCTGGGATGAGAAAGGCCTCCTTACAAGGCTCCCAGTATTCCCTGCAGGTGCGTGTCGCCAATTCTTCCCTTGCCCTGCCTCAACATCCCACTGAGTCCTTGCCGCCACCCCACGCCATTCTGTGGCTTCAATTACCCTTGTAGGGGCCTTGCACGATAGAAACAGTCACCATTCTCCAAGGACTTTTCAGGCCGTCCGTGACAGCCACGGGGTTTTTGAGACAAGGAAGGCCTTTTTGGGAGACACGCAGCATTCCCTGCAGTCTAGCCGCTTCTCCCCGCTGCCTGCCTCAACGACCCTCTGAGTCCCTGCGGCCTGCCCGCGCCACCTTGCGGCCCCGTTTTCGCTAGTGGGGGCCTTCCACAAGAGACACAGGCACACTGCTCCAAAGTCTGACGCTTTGCAGCCCTCCTGGGGCAGCCCTGAGGGCTTCTGGAATGGGAGAGGCCTCCTTGGGAGGTTCCTAGCATTCCCTGCAGTCTTGCTGCTTGTCCAATCTGCCTGCCTGAATGTTCCCATAAGTCCCTGCACCCCTTTCACGCCAACCTGCAGCACCATTTTTGCCTGTGGGGGTTTTCTGGTAGAGACAAAGGCATCATTCTCCAAAGACTGTGGCTTTACAATGCGCCTCAGATAGCCCTGGGGGCTTCTGAGATGGAAGAGGCATTATTGGGAGGCTCCAAGCATTCCCTGCAGTCTCACCACTTCTCCCTTCTGCTTCCCTCAACGTAACCCTGAGTCCATGAGGCCCGTCCACGCCACCCTTGCCGCCCTGTTTTCGCTTGTTGGGGCCCTCTGCGAGTGACACAAGCACCCTGCTCCAAAGCCTATGGCTTTACAGCCCACTCCTGACAGCCCTGAGAGATTCTGGTATGGGAGTGGGCTCCTTGGTGGACTCCCAGCACTCCCTGCAATCTCGCTACTTCTCCCCTCTGCCTGCCTCAACGTCCCCCCAAGTCTCTGCCGCCAGCCCACGCCACCATGCAGTTTCGTTCTTGTCTGTGGTGGTCTTCCAGGAGACACACAGGTAAACTGCTCAGAAACCTGGGGCTTTATAGCCCGCCAAGAACAGCCCTGGGCACTTCTGGGAAGGAAGCCGCCTCTTAAAGAGACTTCCAGCATTCCCTGCTGTTTGGTCGCTTCTATTTGCCTGTCCCAATGTCCCCCTGAGTCCCCACGCCCCTCACACTCCAGGCTGCCGCCCTGTTTTTGCTTCTGGGGGCACTCTGCTCCAATGTGTGGGGCATTACAGCCGGTCCGGTATAGCCCTGGGGTCTTCTGGGGTAAGAGGGACATCATCGGTATGTTCCCACCATTTCTTCCCATTGTGCCGCTTCTCTTCTCTGCCTGCCTCAATGTCTCCCTGAACCTCTGGGACCTGCCCACGCCACCCTGCAACCTTGGTTTCACTTTTGGGGGCCTTCCACAAGAGACATCGGCACCCTGCTCCAAAGCCTCGGGCTTTATAGCCTGCCGGAGACAGTCCTGGGGTCTTCTGGGATGGGAGAAGTCTTTTGGGGAGGCGCCCAGCATTCCCTGCAGTTTCGCTGCTTCTCGCTTCTAACCTCTGCCTGCCTCAATGTCTCCCAGTGTTCCTGTGGCCTGCCCACGCCACCCTGCCATCCCGTTTTTGCTTGTGGGGGCCTTCTGCGAGAGACACAGGCACCCGGCTCCAAAGCTTGGGACTTTACAGCCCTCTTGGGATAGCCCTGGGCGCTTCTTGGTTGGAAGAGGCCTCCTGGGAAGGCCACCAGCATTCCCTGTTATCTCACTGCTTCTCCCCTTTGCCTGCCTAAACATCCCCCTGAGTTCCTGTGGCTCACCCACACCACCCACCCAATCGGTTTTTGTTTGTGGGGCCATCCACAAGAAACACAGGCCTTCTCCTCCAAAGCCTGGGTCTTCATAGCATGCCTGGGATTGCCTGGAAGCTTCTGGGTTGGGAAAGGCCTTTTACAGAGGCTCCCAGCCTTCCCTGTGGCCTCGTTGCTCCTTTTGTCTGCCTGTCTTAACGTCACCCAGACACCCTGTGTCCCACCCACGCCTCCCTGTGGCCCTGTTTTCGCTTGTGAAGGCCTTCTGCGAGAGAGGCAGGCAGCCTACTCCAAGGACTGGGGCTTTACCGCCCACCTGGGAGAGACCTGGGGGCTTCTGGGATGGGAAAGGCCTCCTTGGGCGGTTCCCAGTATTCCCTGCAGTGTCTCCGCTTCTCCCCTCTTCCTGCCTCAACATCCCTTTGAGTTCCTGCAGCCCGCCCAGGCAACATTGCGGTTCAGTTTTTGCTTGTGGAGGCCTTCCGCGACAATCACAGGCACTCTGCTCCAAATTCTGGGGCTTCACAGCCCGCCCAGGGCAACCCTGTGGGCTTCTGTGATGGAAGAGGCATTCTTGGGAGGCTTTCAGCATTGCCTGCAGTCTCACTGCTTCTCCCCTATGCCTGCCTCAACATCTCCCTGAGTCTCTGTGGACCGCCCACACCACACTGCGCCTCCATTTTGGCTTATGGGGGCCTTCCGTGAGATACACAGGTACCCTGCTCCAAAGCCTGGGCTTTACACCCTGCTTGGGACAGCCCTGGACTCTTCCGAATAGAAGAGGCATCCTTGGACTACTTCCAGCATTCCTGAGGTCTTGCCTCTACTCCCATCTGCCAGCCTCAACAACCGCCTGAGGCCCCTGCCCGCCCACTCCCCACTCTTGGCGTGATTTTGCTTATAGGGGCCTTTCTTGAGAGACACAGTCACCCTACTTCAAAGCCTAGGGCTTTACATCCCACCCATATCAGCCCTGGGGACCTCTGGGATAGGAGCAATCTCCTTGGGAAGCTCCCAGCATTCTTCTCTGTCTCTCCGCTTCTCCCTCTTCCTGCCTCAACATCCCTTTGAGTTCCTGCAGCCCGCCCAGGCAACATTGCGGTTCAGTTTTTGCTTGTGGAGGCCTTCCGCGACAATTACAGGCACTCTGCTCCAAATTCTGGGGCTTCACAGCCCGCCCAGGGCAACCCTGTGGGCTTCTGTGATGGAAGAGGCATTCTTGGGAGGCTTTCAGCATTGCCTGCAGTCTCACTGCTTCTCCCCTATGCCTGCCTCAACATCTCCCTGAGTCTCTGTGGACCGCCCACACCACACTGCGCCTCCATTTTGGCTTATGGGGGCCTTCCGTGAGATACACAGGTACCCTGCTCCAAAGCCTGGGGCTTTACACCCTGCTTGGGACAGCCCTGGACTCTTCCGGAATAGAAGAGGCATCCTTGGACTACTTCCAGCATTCCCTGAGGTCTTGCCTCTACTCCCATCTGCCAGCCTCAACAACCGCCTGAGGCCCCGCGGCCCGCCCACTCCCCACTCTTGGCGTGATTTTGCTTATAGGGGCCTTTCTTGAGAGACACAGTCACCCTACTTCAAAGCCTAGGGCTTTACATCCCACCCATATCAGCCCTGGGGACCTCTGGGATAGGAGCAATCTCCTTGGGAAGCTCCCAGCATTCTTCTCTGTCTCTCCGCTTCTCCCGTCTGCCTGCTTAAACATCCCCCTGAGTCCCTACGGCTCTCCTAGATCACAATGCGGCCCCGTTTTTGCTTGTGGAAGCCTTTTGCCAGAGACACAGGTGCAGTGCTCCAATGCCTGGTGCTTTATAGCAAGGCTGGGACAGATTTGGAGTCTTCTGGGATGGGAGAGTCGTCCATGGGAGAGTCCCAGCATTCCCTGAGGTATCACCACTCCTACCCTCGGCCTGCCTCAACACCCCCATGAGTCCTTGCGACCCTCCCGCGCCAGCCTGTGTTTCTGTATTCACTTGTGGGGGCCTTCCGCGAGAGACACAGGAACGCTGCTCCAAAGCCTGGGGCTGAACAACCCGCCTGGTAGAGCACTGGTGTCTTCTGGTATGGGAGAGGCCTACTTGGGAGGCTCCCAGCATTCCCTGCTGTCTCGCCGCTTCTGCCCTCTGATTGCCTCAATGTCCTTCTTTGTCCCTGCTGCTCACCCACGCCACCCTGCGGCCTCATTTTTGCTTGTGGTGGGCTTCCTAGAGAGACACAGACAGCCTGCTGCAAAAAAGCATGGGTATTTACAACCCTCCCCGGACAGCCCTGGGGATTCTGGGGTGGGAGAGGCCTCCTTAAAAGGCTCCCAATATTTCCTGTGTTCTCGCCGCTTCTACCCGCTGTCTGCTTCAACTTCCCCCTGAGTCTCAGCGGCCCGTCTACACCACCTTGCATCACCGTTTTCACTTGTGGGTGCCTTTCTCGAGAGACACAGTCCTCTTGCTCCAAAGCCTGGGGCTGTACAACCTGCACAAGACAGCCTGCCGGCTTCTGAAATGTGAGAGGACTCCTTGGGAGGCTCCCAGCATCCCCTGCGTTCTCCCCTCTTCAACCCTCTGTGTCCCCTTCAACCTCAACGTCTGCTGCCTGCCCACGCCAACGTGCTGCCCCATTTCTGCTGGTTGGTGCCTTCCCCGAGAGACACAGGCATCCTGTTCCAAAACCTGGGACTTTACAGCCCGCCACAGATAGCCCTTTGACTTCTGGGGTGGGAGAAGCCTTCTTGGGAGGCTCCCAGCGTTATCTACGGTCTGGCGTCTTCTCCTCTCTGCCTGTCTCAGTATCCCCCTGAGTCCCTGCCACCCGGCCACGCTACCCTGCAGCCCCGTTTTTGCTGGTGGGTGCCTTTAGTGAGAGACACAGCCATTGTGCTCCAAATCCTGGGGCTTTAAGCTCACCTGAGACACCTGGGATCTTCTGAGACGGGAGAGACCTCTATGGGAGAATCCTAGCATTCCAGGTGGTCTCGCGGCTTCTCCCTGCTGACTGCTTCAACGTCCCCATAAGTCCCTGTGGTCCGCCCACGCTACCCTGCGATTTTGCTTATGGGGGCATTCTGCAAGAGACACATGCACCCTACTGCAAAGCCTGGGGCATTTTAACCCGCCCGGGGTAGCCCTGAAGGCTTCTGGGATGGGAGACGCTTCCTTAAGAGGCTCCCAGAATTCCCAGCGGTCTTGACGCTTATACCTTCTGCCTACCTCAATGTCACCCAGAGTTTCTGGCGACCACTCACACCACCCTGCGATCCCATTTTCACTTGTGGGGTCCTTCCGACAGAGGCACAGGCAATCTGCTACAAACCCCCCTGCCCCCAGGACAGCCCTGGGGGCTTTTGGGATGAGAAATGCCTCCTTGGGAGACTCCCAGCATTCCCTGCAGTCTCGACACTTCTCCCATCTGCCTGCCTCATCGTCCACATGAGTCACTGGGGCCCGCCCAGACCACCCTGCAACTTCGTTTTGGCTTGTGGGGGTCTTCTGCTAGAGACACAGGCACCCTGCTCCATAACGTGGGGCTTTGCAGCCCGCTTGGAACAGCCCTGGGAGCTTCTGGGATGGGCGAGACGTCCATAGGAGGCTCCCAGCCTTTTCTGCCATCTCGCCACTTCTTCCCTGTGACTGCCTCAACTTTCCCCTGTGTCCCTGAGGCCCACCCACCCCATCTTGCGGCCATGTTTTCACTTGTGGGGTCCTTCTATGAGAGATACGGCCACCTTGCTCCAAAGCCTGGGGCTTTACAGCTCATCAAGGACAACCCTGGGTGCTCATGGGGTGGGAGGGACCTCCATAGGAGGCTCCCAGCATGCCGGGTAATCTTGCAGCATCTTTGCACTGCAAGCCTCAACGTCCCGCTGAGTTTCTGCGGGGCACACACGCCACCCAGCCTCAACATATTCGCTTGTGGGGCCTTTTGCGAAAGACACAGGCAACCTGCTTCAATGCTGGGGCTTTACAACCCACCCGGGACAGCACTGGTAGCTTCTGGGATGGGAGCGGTTTTATTGGAGGCCCCCAACATTCCCTGCAGTCTCACTGCTTCTCCCCTCTGCCTGCCTCAATGTTCCGGAGTCCATGCAGCTTTCACATGCCAAACTGTGACTCTGTTTTCACTTTTGGGGTCCTTCCTCGAGAGACACAGGCACCATTCTCCAAAGCCTAGAACTTTACAATCCGCTGTGGATGGCCCTCGGGGCTTCTGGGATGGGAGTGGCCTTTTTGGGAGGCTCCCAGCATTCCCTGTGATCCTGCCACTTCTTTCCTATGCCTGCCTCATTGTCTCCCTTAGTCCTTGCAGCCCACTCACGCCACCCTGCGGCCCAGTTTTCACGTGTAAGGGCCTTCTGCAAGAGGCACAGACTCCCTGCTCCAAAGCCTGGGACTTTAGAAACCGCACAAGACAGTCCTGGGGGCTTCTGGGATGGGAGAGGAATCTTTGGGATGCTTCCAGAATTCCCTGCGTTCTTCCACATCTCCCCTCTTCCTACCTCAAGATCCCCCTGAGTCCCTGTGAATGGCCCACCCCACTTTGCGGTCCCATTTTCACTTGGGGGGGTCTTCAGAGAGAGGCACCCTGCTCCACAGCCTGAGGCTTAACAATCCACCTGATATAGCCACGGGGTCTTCTGGGATGGGAGAGACCTCCTTCTGAGGCTCCCAGCTGTCTCCCCGCTTCTCCCCTCTGCCTACCTCAATGTACCCCTTTGTCTCTGCCACCCATCCACGACACCCTGTGGCACTGATTTGTTGTGGGGGCCTTCTGAGAGAGACACAGTCACCCTGATTCAAAGCATGAAGCTTTACAGCCTGCCCAGGAGAACCCTGGTGCTTCTGGGGTGGAGAGGCCTCCTTGGGAGGCTCCCAGCATTTCCTGCGATCTCGCCACTTCTTCCCTCTACCAGCCTCAAAGTCCCCCTGAGTCCCAGCGGCCAACCAACGCCGCTCTGCATCGCCGTTTCCACTTGTGGGTGCCTTCCACGAGACAGTCACCCTGATCTTTAAAGCCTGGGGCTTTACAGCCTGTGCAAGACAGCCTGTGGGCTTCTAAAATGGAGAGACCTTCGTGGAGGCTCCCAACAGTTCCTGGACTCACTGCTTCAACCCTTTGCCTGCCTCAGGCACCCTGCTCCAAAGCCTGAAGTTTACAGTCCGCTCAGGGCAGCCCTGGGGATTCTAGTATGAGAGAGTTCTCCTTGGGAGGCTCTCAGCATTCCCTGATGTCTGCAGCTTCTCTCCTTGGCCTGCCTCAACGTCTCCTGAGTCACTGCGGCCCTCCAACGCCACTGCATAGCCCCATTTACTTTTGCGGGTCCTTCCACAAGAGACACAAGCACCCTGCTCCAAAACCTCAGACCTTACAACCCACCCAGGACAAACCTGGGGCTTGTGGGATGGGGGAGGCCTCTTTGGGAGGATCCCAGCATTCCCTATTATCTCGCCACTTCTCCCCCTACCTCTCAGAACGTCTGCATGAGTCTCTGCAGCTTGCCCACGCCATCCTGTGAACCCGTTTTCGCTTGTCAAGGTGTTCTGTGAAAGACACAGGAACCCTGCTTCAAAGTCTCGGGCTTTACAGCCTGCCCAAAACAGCTCTGGGGGCTTCTGAGATGGAAGAGGTCTCTTTTGGAGGCTCCCAGAAATCGCTGTGGTCTTGCTGCTTCTCCCTCTGCCTGCGGCAATGTCCCTCTGAGTTACTGTGGCCCGCCCACGCTAACCTGTGGTCCCGAATTTGCTTCCAGTGCCTTCTGTGAGAGACACAGGAACCCTACTCCAAATCCTGGGGCTTTACAGTCCGCCCAGGACAGCCCTTGAGGCTTCTGGGATGATGGAGGCCTTTTTCCCTAGGCCCCCGGCATTCCCCACTGTCTGGCCGCTTTTCCCCACTGCCTGCTTCAACGTCTTGAGTTACTTCCCCCCACCGAAGCCATTCCGCAGCCAAGTCTTCGCTTGTGGGGGGGCCTTCTATGAAAGACGCAGGCACCCTGCTGCAAAGCCTGAAGTTTTACATCCCTCCCAGGACTGCCCTGGGGGCTTCTGTGATAGGAGAGGGGATCTTTGGAGGCTCCCGGCATTTCCTGCAGTCTTGCCCCTTCTCCCCTCTGCCATCCTGGTCATACCAATGAGTACCTGTGGTCCATCAACACCGTACTGCGATCCCGTTTTTGCTTGTAGGGGCCTTTCGTGAGAGACACTGACCACCTGCTCCAAAGCCTGGGGCTCTACAGCCCGCCTAAAACAGCACTGGGGGCTTCTGGGATGGGACAGGCCTCCCTGGGAGGCTCCCAGCATTCCCTGTGATCTCCTCGCTTCTCCTCTTGGCCTGTCTCAATGTCCCCCTGAGTCCCTACGGCTCACCCAGGCCACCCTGCAGCCTCGTTTTCACTTGATGGGGCCTTCCCCAAGAGACACAGCCACCCTACTCCAAAGCCTGGGGCTTTACCCAATGACTGGGACAGCCCAGGGGGCTTCTGGGATGGAACAGGACTCTTTTGGAGGTTCCCATCATTCCCTGTGGTCTCGCCACTACTCCCATCAGCCTGCCTCAACATCCTCCTGAGTCCTGGAGGCCCTCCCAAGCGCACTTGTGGCCCTGTTTTTGCTTGTGGGGGCCTTTTGCGAAAGACACAGGCAACCTGCTTCAATGCTGGGGCTTTACAACCCACCCGGGACAGCACTGGTAGCTTCTGGGATGGGAGCGGTTTTATTGGAGGCCCCAACATTCCTGCAGTCTCACTGCTTCTCCCTCTGCCTGCCTCAATGTTCCGGAGTCCATGCAGCTTTCACATGCCAAACTGTGACTCTGTTTTCACTTTTGGGGTCCTTCCTCGAGAGACACAGGCACCATTCTCCAAAGCCTAGAACTTTACAATCCGCTGTGGATGGCCCTCGGGCTTCTGGGATGGGAGTGGCCTTTTGGGAGGCTCCCAGCATTCCCTGTGATCCTGCCACTTCTTTCCTATGCCTGCCTCATTGTCTCCTTAGTCCTTGCAGCCCACTCACGCCACCCTGCGGCCCAGTTTTCACGTGTAAGGGCCTTCTGCAAGAGGCACAGACTCCCTGCTCCAAAGCCTGGGACTTTAGAAACCGCACAAGACAGTCCTGGGGCTTCTGGGATGGGAGAGGAATCTTTGGGATGCTTCCAGAATTCCCTGCGTTCTTCCACATCTCCCTCTTCCTACCTCAAGATCCCCTGAGTCCCTGTGAATGGCCCACCCCACTTTGCGGTCCCATTTTCACTTGGGGGTCTTCAGAGAGGCACCCTGCTCCACAGCCTGAGGCTTAACAATCCACCTGATATAGCCACGGGGTCTTCTGGGATGGAGAGACCTCCTTCTGAGGCTCCCAGCTGTCTCCCGCTTCTCCCTCTGCCTACCTCAATGTACCCCTTTGTCTCTGCCACCCATCCACGACACCCTGTGGCACTGATTTGTTGTGGGGGCCTTCTGAGAGAGACACAGTCACCCTGATTCAAAGCATGAAGCTTTACAGCCTGCCCAGGAGAACCCTGGTGCTTCTGGGGTGGAGAGGCCTCCTTGGGAGGCTCCCAGCATTTCCTGCGATCTCGCCACTTCTTCCCTCTACCAGCCTCAAAGTCCCCTGAGTCCCAGCGGCCAACCAACGCCGCTCTGCATCGCCGTTTCCACTTGTGGGTGCCTTCCACGAGACAGTCACCCTGATCTTTAAAGCCTGGGGCTTTACAGCCTGTGCAAGACAGCCTGTGGGCTTCTAAAATGGGAGAGACCTTCGTGGGAGGCTCCCAACAGTTCCTGCGGACTCACTGCTTCAACCCTTTGCCTGCCTCAGGCACCCTGCTCCAAAGCCTGGAAGTTTACAGTCCGCTCAGGGCAGCCCTGGGGGATTCTAGTATGAGAGAGTTCTCCTTGGGAGGCTCTCAGCATTCCCTGATGTCTCGCAGCTTCTCTCCTTGGCCTGCCTCAACGTCTCCCTGAGTCACTGCGGCCCTCCAACGCCACTGCATAGCCCCATTTACTTTTGCGGGTCCTTCCACAAGAGACACAAGCACCCTGCTCCAAAACCTCAGACCTTACAACCCACCCAGGACAAACCTGGGGCTTGTGGGATGGGGGAGGCCTCTTTGGGAGGATCCCAGCATTCCCTATTATCTCGCCACTTCTCCCCCTACCTCTCAGAACGTCTGCATGAGTCTCTGCAGCTTGCCCACGCCATCCTGTGAACCCGTTTTCGCTTGTCAAGGTGTTCTGTGAAAGACACAGGAACCCTGCTTCAAAGTCTGGCTTTACAGCCTGCCCAAAACAGCTCTGGGGGCTTCTGAGATGGAAGAGGTCTCTTTGGAGGCTCCCAGAAATCGCTGTGGTCTTGCTGCTTCTCCCTCTGCCTGCGGCAATGTCCCTCTGAGTTACTGTGGCCCGCCCACGCTAACCTGTGGTCCCGAATTTGCTTCCAGTGCCTTCTGTGAGAGATATAGGCACTCTGCTTCAAAGCCTGGGGCTTTACAGCCCACTTGGGAGAGCCCTAGGGGCTTCTGAGATGGGAGAGGCCTCCTTGGAAGGCACAAAGCATTCCCAGCCATCTTGCTGCTTATCCCCTCTGCCTGCCTCAATGTCCGCATGAGACCCTGTCGCCCGCCCATGCAACCCTACCAGCCCATTTTTGCTTATGGGGTCTTCCCAGAGGGGCACAGTCACACTGGTCCAAACCTGGGCTTTAAAACCCATTTGGTATGCTCTTTGGCCTTCTGGAATGGGAGTGGCCTCTTTAGGAGGCTCCCAGCATTCCCTGCGGTCTTGCCACTTCTCCTTACTGCCTGATTCAACATCCCCCTGAGTCCCTGTACCCCGGCCACGCCACACTGTGGCCCTGTTTTTGCTGTGGGTGCCTTCCGCAAGAGACACAGGCACTTTGATCTAAAGCCTGGGATGTTACAGCCCGCCAGGGCCAGCCCTGGGGCTTCTGTGATGAAAGAAGCCTCTTGGCAGGCTCCCAGCCTTCCTGCAATCTCCCTGCTTCTCCTCCTGCTTGCCTCACGTCGCCCTGAGTCCCTGCGACCAGCCCAGGCCACCCAGGGGACTTCCGCGACAGACACAGGCACCATACTCAAAGCTCCTGGGAAAGCCCTGGGGACTTTCTGGGATAGAAGAGTTGTCCTTGGGAGGCTCCCAGCATTCCCTGCTGTCTCACCACTTCTCTCACATCTCTCCCCTGCCTGCCTCAATGTCCCTCTGAGTTACTGTGGCCCGCCCACGCCAACCTGTGGTCCCGAATTTGCTTCCAGTGCCTTCTGTGAGAGACACAGGAACCCTACTCCAAATCCTGGGGCTTTACAGTCCGCCCAGGACAGCCCTTGAGGCTTCTGGGATGATGGAGGCCTTTTCCCTAGGCCCCGGCATTCCCCACTGTCTGGCCGCTTTTCCCACTGCCTGCTTCAACGTCTTGAGTTACTTCCCCACCGAAGCCATTCCGCAGCCAAGTCTTCGCTTGTGGGGGCCTTCTATGAAAGACGAGGCACCCTGCTGCAAAGCCTGAAGTTTTACATCCCTCCCAGGACTGCCCTGGGGCTTCTGTGATAGGAGAGGGATCTTTGAGGCTCGGCATTTCCTGCAGTCTTGCCCCTTCTCCCTCTGCCATCCTGGTCATACCAATGAGTACCTGTGGTCCATCAACACCGTATCATGCGATCCTGTTTTTGCTTGTAGGGGCCTTTCGTGAGAGACACTGACCACCTGCTCCAAAGCCTGGGGCTCTACAGCCCGCCTAAAACAGCACTGGGGCTTCTGGGATGGGACAGGCCTCCTGGGAGGCTCCCAGCATTCCCTGTGATCTCCTCGCCTCCTCTTGGCCTGTCTCAATGTCCCCCTGAGTCCCTACGGCTCACCCAGGCCACCCTGCAGCCTCGTTTTCACTTGATGGGGCCTTCCCCAAGAGACACAGCCACCCTACTCCAAAGCCTGGGGCTTTACCCAATGACTGGGACAGCCCAGGGGGCTTCTGGGATGGAACAGGACTCTTTTGGAGGTTCCCATCATTCCCTGTGGTCTCGCCACTACTCCCATCAGCCTGCCTCAACATCCTCCTGAGTCCTGGAGGCCCTCCCAAGCGCACTTGTGGCCCTGTTTTGCTTGTGGGGGCCTTCCACAAGAGACACAGGCATGCTGCTCCAAATCTTGGAACATTACAACATGCCCCAGACAACCTGGGGTCTTCTTGGATGAAAGAGGCTGCCTTGGAAGGCTCCCAGCATTCCCTGTTTTCTCACTGCTTCTCCCCTCTGCCATTCACAACATCCCCATGAGTCCCTGCGGCCAGCCCACGCTAATTTGTGATCTCATTTTCGCTTGTCAGGGCATTCGGTGAAAGACTCAGGCAACCTGCTCCAAATCCTGGGGCTTCTTTGATGAAAGAAGCCTCTTTGGAAGGCTCCCAGCATTCTCTGTGTTCTCGCCGCTTTTTCCCTTTGCCTGGCTCAAAGTCCCACTGAGTCACTGAGGACTGCCAATGCCACCCTACATCCCTGTTTTCACTTGTGGGTGTCTTGCGTGAAAGACACTGGCACCCTCCAAAGCCCGCCCAGGTAAGCTCGGGGGCTTCTGGGATGGGAGAGGCCTCCTTGAGAGGCTCCCAGCACGCCCAGTGATTTTGCTGCTTCTCCCCTATGCCTGATTTAACGTCTTCCTGAGTCCCTGCGGCCTGCCAACGCCACTTTACGGCTCCTTTTTCGCTTATGGGGTCATTCCCCAGAGATATAGGCACTCTGCTTCAAAGCCTGGGGCTTTACAGCCCACTTGGGAGAGCCCTAGGGGCTTCTGAGATGGGAGAGGCCTCCTTGGAAGGCACAAAGCATTCCCAGCCATCTTGCTGCTTATCCCCTCTGCCTGCCTCAATGTCCGCATGAGACCCTGTCGCCCGCCCATGCAACCCTACCAGCCCATTTTTGCTTATGGGGGTCTTCCCAGAGGGGCACAGTCACACTGGTCCAAACCTGGGCTTTAAAACCCATTTGGTATGCTCTTTGGCCTTCTGGAATGGGAGTGGCCTCTTTAGGAGGCTCCCAGCATTCCCTGCGGTCTTGCCACTTCTCCTTACTGCCTGATTCAACATCCCCCTGAGTCCCTGTACCCCGGCCACGCCACACTGTGGCCCTGTTTTTGCTGTGGGTGCCTTCCGCAAGAGACACAGGCACTTTGATCTAAAGCCTGGGATGTTACAGCCCGCCAGGGCCAGCCCTGGGGGCTTCTGTGATGAAAGAAGCCTCTTTGGCAGGCTCCCAGCCTTCCCTGCAATCTCCCTGCTTCTCCTCCCTGCTTGCCTCTACGTCGCCCTGAGTCCCTGCGACCAGCCCAGGCCACCCAGGGGGACTTCCGCGACAGACACAGGCACCATACTTCAAAGCTCCTGGGAAAGCCCTGGGGACTTTCTGGGATAGAAGAGTTGTCCTTGGGAGGCTCCCAGCATTCCCTGCTGTCTCACCACTTCTCTCACATCTCTCCCCTGCCTGCCTCAATGTCCCTCTGTGTCCCTCTCGCCCGCCCACGCCCCACTGCGGCCTTGATTTTGCTTATGGAGGTCTTCCACAAGAGTCACAGGCACCTGGGAACTTCCAGGATAGGAGGGGGCTTTTGGGGAGAATCCCAACATTCCCTGCAGTCTTGCTGCTTTTTCCCTTGCTTGCCTAAATGTCAGCTTGAGTAGCTACGCCCCGCCCACGACACCCTGCGGCCCCGTTTTTATTTTGGGGGGCCTTCCGTGAGAGACATAGGCACCTTGCTCCAAAGCCTGGGGCTTTACATCTCGCCCGGGACATCCCTGGTTCTTCTGGAATGAAAGAGGCCTCCTTGGGAGGCTCCCAGCATTCCCTGCAGTCTCGCCGCTTCTCCCCTTTGCCTGTCTCAGCGTCCCGCTGAGTCCCTGTTGCACACTCCTGTCACCCCGCGGCCCCGTTTCTGCTTGTGAGGGACTTCCGCGAGAGACATAGGCACCCTGTTCCAAAGAGTAAGGCTTTACCACCCGCCCGGAAAAGCCCTGGAGGCTTCTGGGATGGGAGGGGCCTCCTTGGGTGGATCCCAGCATTCCCTGCTCTCTCGCCGCTTCCCTCCTCTGCCTGACTCAACATCCACCTGATTCTCTGTCGCCCGCCCACGACATATTGCTGCCTTGTTTTCGCTTGCGGGGCCCTACCGCTAGAGACACAGGCACCGTATTGCAATGCCTGGGGCTTTACTGCTCGCCAGGGACAGCCTTGGCAACTTCTGAAATGGGAGCGGGCTTTTTGGGAGGCTCCCAGCATTTCCTGCTGCCTCCTAGATGTTCCTCTCTGCCTGCTTCAAAGTCCCACTGAGTCCCTTCCATCCGCCCACGCCACCCTGCAGCCGCATTTTCGCTTGTAGGGACTTTCGCCAGGGACAGTCAGCATTTTCCAAAGCCTGGGACTTTACCCGCCCGCCCAGGACAATCCTTGGAACTTCTGAAATAGGAGAGCGGTTTTGGGGGAGCACCCAGCATTTCCTGTGGTCTCGCCTCTTTTCCCGTCTCTCTGCCTCTACGTCCCTTTGAATCTCTGCGGCTTGCGCACGCCACCCTGCGGCCCCGTTTTCGCTTGTGGTTGCCTTCCGCGAGAGACACAGGCACACTGCTCCAAAGTCTGGGGCTTTACAACTCGCCAGGGACAGCTCTGGGGGATTCTGGAATGGGAGATGCCTGCTAGGGAGGCTCACAGCATTCATTGCGGTCTTGCGGCTTCTCCCTTCTGCCTGCCTCAACGTTCTCATGAGTCGCTGCCACCCGCCCACGCCATACTGCGACCACGTTTTCGCTAGTGAGGACCTTAGGTGAGAGACACAGGAACCCTGATCCAAATCCTGGGGCACTTCAGCCAGCTCGGGACAGCCCTGGGGACTTCCGGCATGGGAGCGGCCTCCTTGGAAGGCTTTCAGCATTCCCTACAGTCTCACCACTTCTCCGTTTTACCTGCCTTAATGTCCCCGTGAGTCCCTGCGGCCCGCCCACGACACGCTGCGCCCCGTTTTCACTTTTGGGGGTCTTCCACGAAAGACACAGGCACCCTGCTCCCAAACCTGGTGCTTTACAACCCTCAGATGCCTTGGTGGCATCTAAGATGAAAGAGGCCTCTTTGGGAAGCTCCCAGCATTCCCTGCAGTCTCGCCACTTCTTCCTTCTGCATGCCTCAACACCCCCTGAGTCCCTGCGGCCCGACCACGCCACCGTGACGCCCAGTTTTCGCTTTTGGGGGCCATTCGCAACAGACACAGGCTCCCTACTCTAAAGCCTGGGGTTTTACAGCTGGCTCGGAAAAGCCCTGGGGGATTTGGGGATGAAAGAGGCCTTTTTGGAAGGCTCCCAGTATTCCCTGCAGTCTCACCGCTTCTTCCTTCTGTCTGATTCAACGTCTTCCTGAGTCACTGCTACAATCCCACAGCACCCTGCAGCCCCTTTTCCGCACATGGGGGACTTTCGCGAGAGATACAGGCACCCTACTGCAAAGCATGATGCTTTACAGCCCCACCAGGAGAGCAGTGGGAGCTTCTGTGAAGGGAGATGTCTTCTTGGGAGGCTTCAAGCATTCCCTGCAGTCTTGCTGCTTCTCCCCTCTGCCTGCCTCAACGTTTCCTTGAGTCTTTCTTACCAGCCAATCCCACCCTGTGGTTCCATTTTTGTTTGTGGGAGCCTTCCCCAATAAACACAGGCACCCTACTCCATGGCCTGGGATTTTACAGTCCTCCCGGGAGAGCCCTGGGGGCTTCTGTGATAAGCTTCACCCGTCTGCCTGCCTCAACGACCCCCTGAGACCCTGCCGCCTACCCACTGCACACTGTGGCCCTGTTTTTGCTTGTGGGGACCCTGGGATATTATTGAATGGGAGAGGCCTTCTTGAAAGGCTACCAGCATTTCTTGTGGTCTTGCCGCTTCTCTTCACTTCCTGTGTCATCATCCACTGAGTAACTGTAGCCTGCCCATGCCGCCCTGCTGCCACGTTTTTGCTCCTGGGGGCTTTTCTCGAGAGACACTTTCACACTGCTCCAAAGCCTGGGGTTTTATAGCCTGCTTGGGACAGCCCTCGGGGCTTCTGGGATGGGAGAGGTGGCCTTGGGAGGCTCCCAGCATTCCCTGCGGTCTTGCCACTTCTCCCTTCTGCCTGCCTAAACATCTCCCTGAGTCCCTGCGGCCCACCCACATCACCCTGTGCCCCGTTTTCCTTTGTGGGGGACTTCCACAAGAGACACAAGCATCCTGCTCCAAACCCTGGGGCTTTACAGTCCACCCAAGACTGCCTTGGGGGCTTCGGGTATGGAAGAGGTCTCCTTGGGAAACTTTCTACGTTCCCTGTGGTCTCGCCGATTCTCCCCTCTGCCCGCCCAAACAAACCCCTGAGTCCATCAGGCCCGCCCACGACATCCTATGGCCCCCTTTTCACTTATGCGGTCCTTCATTGAGAGACACAGACACTTTGCTGAAAAGCCTAGAGCTTTACAACCCACCAGGTACAGCCCTGGGGGCTTCTGGGATTAAAGAGGCCTCCTTGGGAGGTTCACAGCATTCACTGAGGTCTCACTGCTTATCCCCTTTGCCTACCTCAATATCCCCCTGAATCCTTTCGACCCGCCCAAGCCACCTTGCGACATCATTTTCACTTCTGGGGGCCTTCCATGAGAGACACAGGCACCCTGCTCCAAAGCCTGGGTATTTACAGCCCACCTGGGGCAGCCCTGGGGGCTTCTGGGATGGGAGAGGCCTCTTTTGGGAGGCTCCCAGAATTCCCTGCAGTCTCAGTGCTTCTCCCCTCGCCCTGCCTCAATATCCCCATAAATCCCTGTGACATGCCCACGTCACCCTGCAGCCCATTTTTCGCTTTTGGGGGCCTTTCGCAAGAGATAAAGGCAGCCTGCTCTTAAGCCTGGGGCCTTACAGACACCCCGGGATAGCCCAGTAGCTTTCGCCATGAAAGAGGCCTCCTTGGGAGACTCCGAGCATTTCCTCTGGTCTTGCCGCTTCTCCACTCTGTCTGCTTCAATGTCCCCCTGGGTTCTTGCTGCCTGCCCACTCCACCAGGCAACATCGTTTTCTCTTGTGGGGGCCTTCCGCAAGAGACACAGACACCCTGCTCCAAAGCCTGTGGCTTTACAGCCCACCCGTGACAGCCCTGAGGCCTTCTTGGATGGGAGACGCCTTCCTGGGAGGCTCCCAGCATTCCCTGCGGTCTCACCACTTCTCTTCCCTGCCTTCCTCATCCTCCCCCTAAGAAACTGCGGCCCGCCCACTCCAACCTGCGGCCCCCTTTTCATTTGTGGGAGGCTTTTTCGAGATACACAGTCACTGTGCTTGAAAGCCTGGGGTTTTGTAGTCTGCCTGGGACAGACCAGGGGGCTTCTGGAATGGGAGCGTCTTCTTGGAAGGCTCCCAGCATTCCCTGCGATCTTGCTGCTTCTTTCTTCTGCCTGCCTCAACATCCCTGTGAGTCTCTACGGCCTGCCCACGCCACCATGCGGCCCCCTCGTGGAGGCCTTCCACAAGACGCACAGGCACCCTGGTCCAAAGCCTGGTTCTTTACAGCCTGCCCAGGACAAGCCTGGGGGGCGACTGAAATGGGAGCGGCCTTTTAAAGAGGCTCCCAGCATTCTCTGCTCTTTCGACATGTCTTCCCTTCTTCCTGCCTCAATGTCCCCGAGTCTTTGCTTCCCGCCCATGCCACCCTACAGCCCCAATTTCATTTATGGGGGCTTTATGGCAGGCTTGGGATAGTCCTGGGGGCTTCTGGGATGAAAGAGTCGTTGTTGGAATGCTCCCAGCATTCCCTGTGGTTTCAATGCTTCTCCTCTCTGCCTGGCTCAACATCCCCCTGAGTCCCTGCGGCCCACCCACTCCACCGTATGACCCCATTATTGCTAATGGGGACCTTCCTCTAAAGACACGGGCACCCTGCTTCAATACCTGAAGCTTTACATCACGCATAGAACAATCCTGGGGCTTCAGAGATGGGAGAGGCCTTCTTGGGAGGCTCCCAGCATTCCCTGCGGTCTTGTTGCTTCTCTTTTCTATCTGCCTCAATGTCACCCTGAGTCCCTGCCGCTCGCCCACGCTCGCCACATGGCCCCATTTTCGCTTTTGGGGGCCTTATAAAAGAGACCTAGGCACCCTGCTTCAAAGTCTAAGGCTTTTAAACCTGTCTGGCACAGCACTGAGGCCTTTGGGATGGAACAGGCCTCTTTGGAAGGCTCCCAGCATTCCCTGCAGTCTCGTGGCTTCTCCTCTCTGCCTTCCTCAAAGTTCTCCTGAATCCCTGCAGTACGCCCATGCCAGCCTGTTGCCGCCTTGTCACTTTTTGGTGTCTTCCACGAGAGGCAGAGGCTTCCTTCTCCAACGCCTGGGGCATTACAGCATGATCGGGACAGCCCTGGGAGCTTCTGGGATGGGAGAGGCTTCCTTCTGAGGCTGCCAGCATTCCCTGTGGCCTCACCGCTTCTCCACTCTGCCAGCCTCAATATCCCCTGAGTCTCTGTGGCCAACCCACGCCACACTACAGACCCGTTTTTTGCTAATGGGGGCCTTCCACTAGAGATGCAGTCACCCTACTTCAAAACCTGAAGCTTTACAGAAAGTGTGGGATAGTCCTGATGACTTCTGGGATGGAAGAGGCCTCCTTAGGATGCTTCCAGCATTCCCTGTGGTCTTGCCACTTCTTCCCTTTCCTGCCTAATGTCACCCTGAGTCCCTGCCGCCTGCCCACGCCACTGTGTGGCCTCGTTTTCACTTGTGAGGGCCTTCTGTGAAAGATACAGGCACCCTTCTCCAAAGCCTGGGGCTTTACAACCCTCCTGGGACACCCCTGGGGACTTCAGGTATGGGAGAGGCCTTTTGGGGTGGCTCCCAGCATTCCCTGCAGTCTCTCCGGTTCTCCCTTCTGCTTGTCTCAATGTTCTCCTGAGTCCTAGTGGCCGTCCAGTCCACCCTACGGCCCCATTTTGCTTGTGGGGGCTGTTCATGAGAGACACAGGCTCTTTGCTACAAAGCCTGGGACTTTAGAGCACACCACAGATGGTACTGGGGACTTCTGGAATGGGAAAGTCCTCCTTGGAATGTCCTCAGCATTCTCTGCAGTCTACATGCTACTTTCCTCTGCCTGGCTCAATGTCCCACTGAGTCTCTGTGGTCTGCCCACACAATCCTATGCCTTCGTTTTCACTATTGGGGACCTTCCACTGGAGACATGGGCACCCTGCCTCAAAACCTCAAGTTTCACAGCAGCCAGGGACAGTCATGTAGCTTCAGGGATGGGAGAAACCTTATTTGGATACTTCCAGCATTCCCTGCTGTCTCACAGCTACTCTCCTCTGCCTGCCTCATCATCACACTGAGTCCCTGCCAACTGCTCCCGCCACCTTGTGGCCACGTTTTCTCTTGTGGGGGCCTTTCTCGAGAGGCACCGGCCCCTTGCTCCAAAGCCTGGGGCTTTATACCTGCCCAGGACAGCCCTGGGGGCTTCGTGGATAAGAGAGGTTTTTCCAGGATGCTCCCTGCATTCCCTTTGGTGAGAGCCTTTTGTGAGAGACACAGGCACCCTATTCCTTAGCCTGGGGCTTTGCAGCCCTCAAGGAACAGTCTTGGGGGCTTCTGGTATAGGAGAGGACT
This sequence comes from Colobus guereza, assembly GCA_030247045.1. Classification (NCBI taxonomy): domain Eukaryota; kingdom Metazoa; phylum Chordata; class Mammalia; order Primates; family Cercopithecidae; genus Colobus; species Colobus guereza. The sequence continues at coordinate 139,720,156 of CM058082.1, forward strand.
CCTTGGAAGGATCCCAGCAATCAGTGCAGTCTCATCACTTCCCCCGCTCTGCCTGCCTCAACATCACCTTGAGTCCCTGCCACTGGCCCACACTACCCTGCGACCCCGTTTTCGCTTGTGGGGGCCTTCTGAGAGAGACACAGGCACCCTACTTTGAAGACTGGGGCTTCCTAGCATGCCTGGGACAGCCCTGGGGGCTTCTGGGATGGGAGAAGCCTTTTGGGGAGGATACCAGCATTTCCTGCGTTCTCGCCAATTATCCCGTCTGTCTGTCTCAACGTCCCTCTGAGTCCTTGTGGCCGTACATACCAACCTGTGGCCCTGTTTTTGTTTGCAGGAGCCTTTTGGGAGATACACAAGCACCCTGCTTCTAATCCTGGGGCATTACACGTTGCCTGAAATAGCCTAGAAAGCTTTTGGGATGGGAGTGTCCTCTTGGGAGTCTCTGAGCATTCCCTGCAGTCTCACAACTTTTTCCCTCTGCCTACTTCAATGTTCTCATGTGTCCCTGAGGCCCGCCTATGCCACCCTGTGCCTCCATTTTTGCTTTTGGCAGTCTTCTGCAAGAGGCACAGGCACCCTGGTCCAAAGACTGGGGTTTACAGCCTGCCAGAGAAAACCCTGGGGATTTCTGGGATAGGAGAGGCCTTTTAAAGAGGCTCCCAGCATTCCCTTTGGTCTTGCAGCGTCTTTTGTCTTCCTGCTTCAATGTACCCCTGAGACTTTGTGGTGCTCCCACACCACCCTACCACCCCGTTTTCGCTTGTGAGGGCTTGCCACAAGAGCCACAGGCACCCTGCTCCAAAGCCTTGGACTTTACGGCAGGCCCGGGACAGTCCTGGGGGCTTCTGGAATGGGAGAGGCCTCCTTGGGATGCTCCCATGTAGGGAAAAGAAAGAAAGATCAGACTGTTACTGTGTCTATGTAGAAAGGGAAGACATAAGAAATTGCATTTTGACCTGTACCTTGAAAAATTGCTTGCTGAGATGCTATTAATTTGTATCTTTGCCCCAGCCACTTTGCCCCAGTCTCTTTGCCCCAACCTTGTGCTCACAGAAACATGTGTTGTATGGAGTCAAGGTTTAAGGGATCTAGGGCTGTGCAGGACACAACTTGTTAACAAAATGTTTACAAACAGTATGCTTGGTAAAAGTCATAGCCATTCTCTAGTCTCAATGAACTAGGGGCACAATGCACTGTTAAAAGCCTCAGGGACCTCTGTCTTGGAAAGCCAGGTATTGTCCAAGGTTTCTCCCCATGTGATAGTCTGGAATATGGCCTCGTGGGATGAGAAAGACCTGACCATACCCCAGCCTGAAACGCGTAAATGGTCTGTGCTGAGTTGGATTAGTAAAAGAGGAAAGCTTCTTGCAGTGAGATAGAGGAAGGCCACTGTCTTCTGCCTGCCCCTGGGAACTGAATGTCTCAGTATAAAACCTGATTTTACACATTTGTTCAATTCTGAGATAGGAGAAAAACTGCCCTATGGCGGGTGGCGACACACGTTGACAGCAATGCTGTTTTGTTACTCTTTACTCCACTGAGATGTTTAGGCGGAAAGAAACATAAATCTGGCCTACGTGCATATCCAGGCATAGTACTTCCCCTTGAACTTAATTATGACATAGATTCTTTTGCTCACATGTTTTCTTGCTGACCTTCTCCCTATTATCACCCTGCTCTCCTACTGCGTTCCTCTTGCTGAGATAGTGAAAATAATCAATAAAACCTGAGGGAACTCAGAAACCTGTGCCGGTGCAGATACTTAGTATGCTGAGTATCAGTCTCCTGGTCCAACTGTTGTTTCTCTATACTTTGTCTCTGTGTCTTATTTCTTTTCTCAGTCTCTCGTCCCACCTGATGAGATTACCCACAGGTGGGGAGGGGGCAGCACCCTTTCACTCCCAGCATTCCCTGCAGTCTTGACGCTTCTCCCCTCTGCCTGGCTCAATGTCCCCCTGAGTCTCTGTGAGCCACCAACACCACCCTACGGCCCAATTATCGCTAGTGGGGGCCTTCTGCTAAAAACACAGGCACACTTCTTCAAAACCTGAAGCATTACATCACACCTGGAACAGTTCTGGAGGCTTGTGGGATAGGAGAGGCCTCCTTGGGAGGCTCTTAGCATTCCCTACAGTCTCACCGCTTCTCCCCTCTACTTGCCTCAATGTCACATTCAGTCCTTGCTGCCCGCCCACGCCAACATGAGGCCCCAGTTTTGCTTGTGGAGGCCTTCCATGAGAGTCAAAGGCACCCTGCTCCAAAGCCTGGAGCAATACAGCCAGGCCAGGACAGCCCTGGGGGCTTCTGGGATGGGAGAGACCTTCTTGGAAGTCTCCCTGCATTTTCTGTGGTCTCGTTGCTTCTCCCTTCTGCCTGCCTCAATGTCCCCATGATTCTCTGTGGCCTGCCCACGCCACCTTGTCACCCTGGTTTTGCTTGTGGAGGTTTTCCGTGAGAGACACAGGCACCCTGCTCCAAAGCCTGGTGCTTTGCAGCCCTCCTGGGATGGCCATGGAGCTTCTCTGGATGGGAGAGCCCCTATAGAGAGGCGCCCAGCATTCTCTGCTGTATCATCAACTTTCCTCTCTGCCTGCCTCAACGTCTTGTTGAGACCCTGTGGCTTGCTCATGCCACCCTATGTCCCCGTTATTGCATGTGGGGGCTTTCCACGAGAGACACAGGCACTTTGTTGCAAAGCCTGGGACTTTACAATCTGCCCAGGAGTCTCCTGGGTGCTTCTGAGATGAAAGAGGCCTCCTTGGGAGGCTCCTAGCATTACCTGCCTTCCCATCTCTTGTTTTCTCTGTCTACCTCAGCATCTCCCTGAGTCCCTGCAGCCTGCCCATGCCACCCTACCGCCCCATTGTCTCTTTTGAGGTTCTTCCACAAGAGGCACAGGCACCCTGCTCTAAAGCCTGGGGAATTGCAGCCCATTAGAGACAGCCCTCAGGGCGTCTGGGATGGGAGAGGTGTAGTTGGGAGAGTTCCAGCATTCCCTGCGGTCTCGTCTCTCTTCCCCTCTGCCTGCCTCAACATCCCCTGAGTCCCTGCTGCCCGCCTATGCCACCCAACGCCCCCATTTTTGCTAGTGGGAGCCTTTTGCTAAAGACACAGCCACCCTGCTTCAAAATCTGAAGCTTGTCAGAACGTCCGGGACAGCCCTAAGAACTTCTGGGATGGGAGAGAACTCCTTGGGAGGCTCCCAGCATTCCCTGTGGTCTCGCCACTTTCCCCTTCTGCCTACTTCAATGTCCCCCTGAGTCCCGGCCACCTGCCCACGCTCTCCTGCAGTCCCATTTCCGCTTGTGGGAGCCTTCTGCGAGAGACACAGTCACCCTGCTTTGAGGCCTGGGGCTCTCCAGCCTGCCTGGGAACCCCTGGGTGCTTCTTGGGTGGGAGAGGCTTCCTTGGGAGGCTTCCTGCATTCCATGAGGTCCTGCCGCTTCTTCCTTCTACCTGCCTCAATGGGTCCCAGAGTTTCTGCTGCCAACCCACGCCACCCTGCAGCCTCGTTGTCTCTTTTGGGGAACTTCCGCGAGAGAAACAGGCACCCTGCTCCAAAGCCTTGGGCATTACAGCCTCTCTGGGACAGCCTCAGAAGCTTCCAGGATGGGAGAGGCCTCTTTGGGAGCATCCCAGCATTCCCTGGGGTCTAGTCATTTCTCCTCTTCTGCCTGCTTCTACTTCCCCCTGAATCCTTGCTGCTTGCCCATGCCACCCTGAGGCCCCAATTTCCCTTGTGAGGGCCTTCCATGAGAGATACAGACACACTGCTTTAAAGCCTGTGGACTTGCAGACTGATTGGGACAGACCTGGAGGCTTCTGAGATGGGACAGACCTTTTTGGGAGGCTCATAATATTCCTTGTGGTCTCTCCGGTTCTTGCGTCTACCTGCCTCAAAGTCCCCCTGAGTCCCTGTGGCCCGCCCATGCCACCCTGCGGCCCCATTTTCATTTGTAGGAGACTTTCGTGAGATGCACAGGCACCCTGCTTCAAAATGCCTGGAACAGTCCTGGTGGCTTCTAGGATGGGAGAGTCCTCCTTGGGAGGCTCCCAGCATTCACTGTGGTCTCACCGCTTATCCACTCAACATCATTCTCAACATCATTCTCAGTCCCTGTTGTCCAACGACACCACCGTATGGCCCCGTTTACGCTTGTGAGGTCCTTCCACGAGAGATACAGGCACACTTCTCCAAAGCCTGTGACTTTACAGCCCAGCTGGGACAGTCCTTGGGACGTCTGATATAGGTTCTCAGCATTCCCTGTGGTCTTACCAGTTCTCTCGACCTTCTGCCTTGATGTACACCTGAGTCGCTGCCACCCACCCACACTACTCTGTAGCCCCGTTTTCACTTGTGGGAGCCTTCCACGAGACACACAGGTATCCTGTTCCAAAGTCTGAGCCTTTACAGTCTGCCGGTAAAGCCCTGGGGGTTGCTGGGATGGAAGAGTCATCATTGGAAGGCTCCTAGAATTCCCTGTGGTGTTGCTACTTCTCCTCTCCATCTGCCTCAGTGTTCGCCTGAATCTCTGCATCCCTCTCAGGCCACCCTGCGGACCCGTTTTCGCTTGTTTGGGCCTGTTGGGGGAGACACAGATAACCTTCTCCAAAGCCTGTGGCATGAAAGCCAGTCCAGAATACACCTGGGTGCTTCTGGGATTGGAGAGGCCTCCTTGAAAGGCTCCAAGCATTTCATGCGGTCTTGCTTCTTCTCCCCTCTGCCTTCCTCAACGTCTCCCTGACTGGTTCATGCCATCTTGCCACCCTGTTGTTTCTTTTGTGGGTATTCCATCAGAGTCACAGGTACGCTGCTCCAAGTACTGGGGTATTACAGCCTGTCCGGGACAGCCCTTGTGGCTTCTGGGTTGGGAGAGGCCTCCTTAGGAGGCTCCCAGCATTGCCTCCTGTCTGGTCGCTTCCCCCTTCTGCCTGCCTCAATGTCACCGTGAGTTTCTACTGCTGCAAATGCCACCCTGCGACCCCGTCTTCACTTGTGGGGGACTTCTGCGAGAGACACAGGCACGCTGCTCTGAAGCCTGGGGTTTTATAGCGAGCCTAGGACAGCCCTAGGGGCTTCTAGAATGGAAGCAGCCTCCTTGGGATGCTCCTGCATTCCCTGTGGTCTCGCTGCTTCTCCCCTCTGCCTGCATCAATGTCTCCCTGAGTCCCTGCGGCCTGCCCTCACCACCCTGCGCCCCATTGCCCCTTTTGATGGTCTTCTGCGAGAGACTCAGGGACTCTGCTCCAAAGCCTGGGGTATTACAGAACCTCCGAGACAGCCCTGGAGACTTCTGTGATGAGAAAGATCTTCCTGGGAGTCTCCCAGCATTTCCCACTGTATCATCGCTTCTCCCTTCTGTCTGCTTCAACGTCTCCCTGAGTCCCTGTGGCCTACCCACAATCCTTGGCTCACCTATGCCACCGTGCTTCCCTGTATTCTCTTGTGGGAGATTTTTGAGAGACACAGGCACCCTGATCCAAAGCCTGGGGCTTTATAGCCTGCCCGTGACAGTCCTGGAAGCTTGCAGGATGGGAGAGACCTTCTTGGGAGGCTTTCAGAATTCCCAGTGGTCTTGCCGGTTTCCTCCATGCCTGTCTCAATATCACCCTGAGTCCCTGCCACCCGCCCATGCTACCCTGCAGCCACGTTTTCCATGTGGGGGCCTTCCATGAGAGACACACCCTGCTGCGAAGCCTGGGGCTTTCCAGCCTGCCCGGGACACCCCTGAGGGATTCTAGGATGGGAGAGGCCTCCTTGGGAGGCTCCCAGCATTACCTGCAATCTCACCGCTTCCTCCCTCTGTCTTCGTCAATGTCTCCCTGAGTCTCTGCAGCCCGCCCACACCACCCTGCCACCCCGTTGTCTCTTTTGGGCGTCTTCCTTGAGAGACACGCACCCTGCTCCAAAGACTGGGGCATTACCGCCTATCCGGAACAGCCTTGGGACCTTCTGGAATTAGAGAGTCCTCTTGGGAGGCTCCTAGAATTCCCTGAAGTCTTGCCGCTTATTCCCTCTGCCTGCCTCAACGTCCCACTGAGTCCCTGTGGCCCTCACACGACACCCTGTGGCCCCGTTTTTGCATGTGGGGGTTTTCTGCGAGAGACACAGGCTCCCTGCTCCAAAGCCTGGGGCTTTATCACCCACATGGGACAGCCTTGGGGTTTCTGGGATGGGAGAGGTCTCCTTGGGAGGCTCCCAGCATTCCCTGCGGTATCGCCGCTTCTAACTTTTGCCTGTCACAATGTCCCTCTGAGTCCCTGTGGCCTGCCCAGGCCACACTGCGGCCCCCTTTTCACTTGTGGGAGCCTTCTGCGAAAGACACAGGCAGCCTGCTCCAAATCTTGGGGCTTTCCAGCCTGTCCGGGACAGCCCAGAGGACTTCTAGGATGAGAGAGGCATCCAGGGGAGGCTCCCAATATTCTCTGCCATCTCACTGCATCTTCTCTCTGCCTACCTCAACGTCCCCGTGAATCCCTATGGCCTGTCCTCGCCAATTTTGAGGCCCCGTTTTTCCTTGTGGATGTCTTCCATGAGAGACACAGGCACCCTGCTCCAGAGCCTGGTGCTTTCCAGCCCATTGGAGACAGCCATGGGGCTTCTAGGATGCGAGAGGTTTTTTAGGGAGGGTCCTAGCATTACGTGCAGTGTCGAAGCCTCTCCAGTCTGTCGTCCTCAAAGTTTTCCTGAGTCACAGTGGCTTGCCCACATTACCCTGCAGCCTTGTTTTTGCTTGTGGTGGCTTTTTGCAAGAGACACACGCATCCTGCTCTGAAGCCTGGGCCTTTACATCACTCCCAGAACAACCCTGGGGGCTTCTGAGATGGGAGAGACTTCCTTGGGATATTCCCAGCCTTCCCTGTGGGCTCCACGCTTCACTCTGGGTGGCTCAACGTGCCCCTGAGTCCCTGCAGCCCTCCCATGCCACCCTACGGCCCTGTTTTCACTAATGAGGGCCTTCCTCTAGAGACACAGACACACTGCTTCAAAACCTGAAGCTTTACACATGGCTGGGACTGTCCTGGGGGTTTTGGGATGGAAGAGGCCTCCTTGGGAGGCTCGCAGCATTACCTGCAGTCTCGCTGCTTCTCTTCTCTGCCTGCCTCAACGTCACCCTGAGTCCCTGCCACCTGCCCACGTCACTCTGTGGCCCCATTGTTGCTTGTGGGTCCTTCTGTGAGAGATGCAGGCACACTGTTACAAAGCCTGGGGCTTTTCAGCCCACCTTGGACAGCCTTGCGGCATTCTGGGATGGGGTAGGCTTGCTTGGGAGGCTCTCAGTATTCCCTCCAGTCTCGCCCCTTCTCCCCTCTGCCTACCTCCACATTCCCCTGAGTCTCTGCAGCTCACCCAGGCCACACTGTGGCCCCGTTTTTGCTTTTGTGGCCTTTGGCGAGAGATACAGACACCCTGCTACAAAGGCTGGAGTGTTACAAGTTGTCCAGGACAGACCTGGGTGCACTTGAGATTGGAGAGACCAACTTGGGAGGCTCCCAGTTTTCCCTGTGGTCTCCATTCATTTCCTCTCTGTCTGCCTCAATGTTCCCCTGAGTTCCTGTGGCCCAACTATGTCACCCTGCCGATCCAATGTCTCTTCTGGGGAGTCTTCCACAAGAGACCCAGGCAACCTGCTCCAAAGCTTGTGGTATCACTTGTCCGGGACAGCCCTGGGGTCTTCTGGGATAAAAGAGGCGTCCTTGGGAAGCTCCCAGCAATCGCTGCAGTCTCGCCACTTCTCACCTTTGCCTGTCTCAACGTCCCCCTTAGTCCCTGCGGCCATCCCACACAACTTTGCAGCATGACCACGCCATTCTGCAGCTCTGTTTTTGCTTGTTCGGGCCTTTTGTGAGAAACACAAGCACCCTGCTCCAAAGCCTGAGGGTTTACAGCCCACCTGGGACAGTCCTGGAGACTTCTGAAATGGGAGAGGTCTCCTTGGGATCCTCCTAGCATTCCCTGAGGTCTCGCTGTTTACCCCCTCTGCCAGCCTCAATGTCACCCTGAGTCCCTGCCACCTGCCCACGCCACCCTGCGGCTTTGTTTTCACTCATGGGGGCCTTCTGGGAAAGACACATGCACCCTGCTCTGTAACCTAAAGCTTTACAGCCTGCCTGGAGACACGTGGGGGCTTCTGGGATGAGCGAGGCCTCCTTGGGAGGCTCCCAGCATTCTCTGCCATCTCACCCCGTCTTCCCTTTGCCTTCCTCAACTTCACCCTGAGTCCCTGCATCCATCCCACACCACACTGCGGCCCCGTTTCTTCATGTGAAGGTCTTCAGTGAGAGACACAGACACTGATGCAAAGCCTGGCGCTTTAGATCCCCCCACCCTGGGAGAGCTTTGCAGGTTTCTGGGATGGGAGAGGCATCCTTCAGAGGTTCCCAGCATTCCGTGCAGTCCTGCAACTTCTCCCCTCTGCTGGTCTCAATGTCTCGCTGAGTCTGTAAGGGCTGCCAACGCCACACTGCCGCCCTGTTTCCACTTGTAGGAGCCTTCCTCTAGAGACACAGCCACCTTGTTTCAAAACCCGAAGCTTTATACCATTCCCAAAACACTCCTAGGGGTTTCTGGGATGGGAAATGTTTCCTTGGGATTTACCAGCATTTCCTGCGATCTCGCCACTTCTCCCCTGTGCCTGCTTCAACATCCACCTGAGTCCGTGTGGCCCACCTATGCCACCTTTTGGCCCTGTTTTTGCTTGTGGGAGCCTTTTGCGAGAGCTACTGGCAGCCTGCCCCAAAGTGTGGGGCTTTACAGCCCACCCGGGACAATCCTAGGGGCTTCTGGGATGAGAAAGGCGTCCATGGGAGTCTCCTAGTATTCCATGTGGTCTCGGCGATTTCCCTTCTGCCTCCCTCAACCTTATACTGAGTCCCTGTCATCCACCCACGCCACTCTGCAGACCTGTTTTTGCTAGTAGAGGCCTTTGGCTAGAGACACAGACACCCTGTTTCAAAATCTGAAACATTACAGCACGCCCAAAACAGTCCTGCAGCCTTCTGGGATGGGTGAGGCCTCCGTGGGAGGCTCCCAGCATTCGCTGTGGTATCGCCATTTCTCTCCTCTGCCTGCCTCAACATCCCCAAGTCCCTATGGCTCGCCCAGGCCACACTGCGATTGTGTTTTCCCTTGGGAAAGCCTTCTGTGAGAGACACAGGCACCCTGCTTCAAAGCCTGAGACACAATAGCCCATATGGGACAGACTTAGGGGCTTCTGGGATGCAAGAGACCTCACTGGGAGGCTCCCAGCGCTCCCTACGGTCTTGCCACTTCTACCTTCTGCCTTCCTCAATGTCTGAGTTTCTGCGGCTGGGCCACGGCAACCAGCAATCCCGTTGTCTCTTTTGGAGGTCTTCCACGAGATAGACAGACACCCATCTCCAAAGCCTGGGGCATTACAGCCCATCTGGGACAGACCTGGGGTCTTCTGAAAAGTGGGAGGCCTCCTTGGGAGGCTCCCAGCATTCCCTGTGTTCTTGCTGCTTCTCCTCTCTGCCTGTCTCAACATCCTCCTCAGTTCCTGCGGCCTTCCCACTCCACCATGTGGCCCCATTTGTCTATGTGTGGGCCTTCCTTGAGAGACACAGGCTTCCTGCTCCAGGGTTTGGGGCTTTACAGCCCATTAGGGAGAGACCTTGGGGTTTCTAAAGTATGAGATGCCTCCTTGGGAGGCCCCACGGTCTCGTGGCTTCTCCCCTCTGCCTGTCTCAACGTTTTCCTGAGTCCGTGCACCCTGCCCACTCCACACAGCGGCCCCGTTTTTGTTTGTGCAAGATTTCCGCAAGAGACTCAGGCACACTGTTCCAACGCCTGGGGCTTTACAGCCCACCCAGGACAGCCCAGGGGCTTCTGGGATGGGAGAGGAAGCCTTGGGAGGCTCCCAGCATTCCCTGCAGTTTTGCCACATCAACGCTCTGCCAGTCTCAACATCCCCCTGAGTCCCTGAGACCCGTCCAAGCCACCCTGAGGCCCCATTTTCACCTGTGGGGGCTTTTCCTGAGGGACACAGATGCACTGCTCCAAAGCCAGGTACTTTACATCTGCCTGGGACAACCCTGGGTGGTTGTGGGATGCGAGAGGCCATTTAGGCCGACTCTCAGCATTTCCTGCGGTGTTGCCACGTCTCCCATCTGTTTGTCACAGTGGACCCTTGAGTCCCTACAGCTTCCCCACGCCACCCTACAGCCTCATTTTCACTTGTGGGGACTTTCTGCAAGAGACACAGTCACCCTGCTCTAAAACCTGAAGCTTTACATCACGCCCCTGACAGCCCTGAGGGCTTCTGGGATGGAAGAGGTCATCTTGGCATACTCATAGCATTCCATGCTGTCTCACTGCTTCTCTTTTCTGCCTTACTCAACATAAACCTGAGTCTTTGCTGCTGGCCCACGCCACCTGACGGCCCGCCCATGATACCCTGAGGCCCTGTTTTTGTTTGTTTGGGCCTTTTGTGATAAACAATGGCCTGCTCCAAAGCCTGTGGCTCTACAGCCCGGCCAGGATGGTCCTGTGGACTTCTAGGATGGGAGAGGCCTTTATGGGAGGCTCTCGGCATTCCCTGCAATCTCGCCACTTCCCCTATCTGCCTTCCTCAATGTCACTCTGAGTCCCTGCTGCCCGCCAACACCACCCTGTGGTCAGGGTTTTGCTTGTGGGAGCATTCCATGAGAGACACGGACACCCTCCTCCAAATCTTGGGGCTTTATAATCCACCCAGGACAGCCTGGTTTTGGGGATGGGAGAGACCTCCAGATGAGGCTCCCAGCATTCCCTGTCATCTCGCCGCTTCTTTTTCCTGACTGCTTCAATGTCCTCATGAGACCCTACGGCCTGCCCTCATCACCCTGCAGCCTCGTTTTTGCTTGTGAAGGACTTCAGCGAGAGACACAGGCAACTGGCTCCAAACTTGGTGCTTTACAGCCCATCTGGAACAGCCATGATGGCATCTGGGATGGGAGAGCCCTTCTTGGGAGGCTCCCAGCATTCCATGCAGTCTCACTGCTTCTCCTGTCTGCCTGCCTCAACGTCTCCCTGTGTCCCGGTGGCCCGCCCACGCCACCTAGTGACCCAGTTGTCTCTTTTAGGGGTCTTCAGTGGGAAACACAGGCATCCTACTCCAAAGTCTTGGGCATCACAGCCCATTCGGGATAGCCCTGGGGGCTTCTGGGATGGAAGAGGCCTCATTGGGAGGCTCCCAGCATTCCCTGCAATCTCACTGCTTCTCCACTCGGCCTGCCTCAACGTCTCTCTGAGTCCCGGTGACCTCCCATGCCACCCTGTGGCCCCGGTTTTGCATGTAGGGGTCGTCTGTGAGAGACACAGGCTCCAAAGCCTGGTGCTTTACAAACTCGCACGGGGCAGGCCTGGGGACTTCTGGAACTGGAGAGGCCTCCTTGGGAGGCTCATAGCATATCCTGTGGTCTCACCACTTCTTACATCTGCCTGCCTTAACATCCCCCTGAGTCCCTGTGTCCTACAGTCCCTGTAGCCTGCACCCTGCTACAAAGGCTGGGACATTATATCCCTACTGGGACAGCCCTGGGGACTTGTGGGGTAGGAGAGGCCTACTTGGGAGGCTCCCAGCATTTCCTGCGGTTTCGCAGCTTCTCCTCTCTGCCTGCCTCAACGTTTCCCTGAGTCCCTTCGGCCCTCCCACACCACCCTGCAGACTTCCAATGCCACCCAGTGTCCCCGTTTTTGCATGTGGGGGCCTTGTGCGAGAGACACAGGCTCCCTGCTCCAAAGCCTGGGGCTTACAACCAGCACGGGACAGGCCTGAGGACTTCCAAATGGGAGAGGCCACCTTGGGAGGCTTGTAGTATTCCCTGCATTCTCACCGCTTCTGCCTTCTCCTTGCCTCAATGTCCCCTGAGTCCCTGCGGCTTGCCCACACCACTCTGTGACTCACCCATGCCACCCTGCGACCCTGTTTTTGCTTGTGGGGGCCTTTGGTGAGAGAGTGAGGCACCCTGCTCCAAAGTCTGGGGCTTCACAGCTCACCCAGAACACCTAGGTGGCTGTTGGGATGGGAGAGGCCTCCAGGGAAGGCTCCCAGCATTCCCTGCAGTCTCACTGCTTCATTTTTCTGCATGCCTCAATGTCCCCATGAGCCCCTACGGCCTGCCCTTGACACCTTGCAGTTCCGTTTTTTTTTTTAATCTGTTTATACTTTTGTTTATTTTTTATTTTTATTTTTTATTATACTTGAAGTTCTAGGGTACATGTGCATAACATGCATGTTTGTTACATATGTATACTTGTGCCATGTTGGTGTGCTGCACCCATCAACTCGTCAGCACCCATCAATTCATCATTTATATCAGGTATAACTCCCAATGCAATCCCTCCCCCTCCCCCTCCCCATGATAGGCCCCAGTGTGTGATGTTCCCTTCCCGAGTCCAAGTGATCTCATTGTTCAGTTCCCACCTATGAGTGAGAACATGCGGTGTTTGGTTTTCTTCTTGTGATAGTTTGCTAAGAATGATGGTTTCCAGCTGCATCCATGTCCCTACAAAGGACGCAAACTCATCCTTTTTATGGCTGCATAGTATTCCATGGTGTATATGTGCCACATTTTCTTAATCCAGTCTGTCACAGATGGACATTTGGGTTGATTCCAAGTCTTTGCTATTGTGAATAGTGCCGCAATAAACATACGTGTGCATGTGTCTTTGTAGTAGAATAATTTATAATCCTTGGGTATATACCCAGTAGTGGGATGGCTGGGTCATATGGTACATCTAGTTCTAGATCCTTGAGGAATCGCCATACTGTTTTCCATAATGGTTGAACTAGTTTACAATCCCACCAACAGTGTAAAAGTGTTCCTATTTCTCCACATCCTCTCCAACACCTGTTGTTTCCTGATTTTTAATGATTGCCATTCTAACTGGTGTGAGATGGTATCTCATTGTGGTTTTGATTTGCATTTCTCTGATGGCGAGTGATGATGAGCATTTTTTCATGTGTCTGTTGGCTGTATGAATGTCTTCTTTGAGAAATGTCTGTTCATATCCTTTGCCCACTTTTTGATGGGGTTGTTTTTTTTTCTTGTATATTTGTTTGAGTTCTTTGTAGATTCTGGATATTAGCCCTTTGTCAGATGAGTAGATTGCAAAAATTTTCTCCCATTCTGTAGGTTGCCTGTTCACTCTGATGGTAGTTTCTTTTGCTGTGCAGAAGCTCTTTAGTTTAATGAGATCCCATTTGTCAATTTTGGCTTTTGCTGCCGTTGCTTTTGGTGTTTTAGACATGAAGTCCTTGCCCATGCCTATGTCCTGAATGGTACTACCTAGATTTTCTTCTAGGGTTTTATGGTATTAGGTCTAACATTTAAGTCTCTAATCCATCTTGAATTAATCTTCGTATAAGGAGTAAGGAAAGGATCCAGTTTCAGCTTTCTACTTATGGCTAGCCAATTTTCCCAGCACCATTTATTAAATAGAATCCTTTCCCCATTTCTTGTTTCTCTCAGGTTTGTCAAAGATCAGATGGCTGTAGATGTGTGGTATTATTTCTGAGGACTCTGTTCTGTTCCATTGGTCTATATCTCTGTTTTGGTACCAGTACCATGCTGTTTTGGTTACTGTAGCCTTGTAGTATAGTTTGAAGTCAGGTAGCGTGGCGCCTCCAGCTTTGTCCTTTTGACTTAGGATTGTCTTGGCAATGCGGGCTCTTTTTGGTTCCATATGAACTTTAAAGCAGTTTTTCCAATTCTGTGAAGAAACTCATTGGTAGCTTGATGGGGATGGCATTGAATCTATAAATAACCTTGGGCAGTATGGCCATTTTCACGATATTGATTCTTCCTATCCATGAGCATGGTATGTTCTTCCATTTGTTTGTGTCCTCTTTGATTTCACTGAGCAGTGGTTTGTAGTTCTCCTTGAAGAGGTCCTTTACATCCCTTGTAAGTTGGATTCCTAGGTATTTTATTCTCTTTGAAGCAATTGTGAATGGAAGTTCATTCCTGATTTGGCTCTCTGCTTGTCTGTTACTGGTGTATAAGAATGCTTGTGATTTTGCACATTAATTTTGTATCCTGAGACTTTGCTGAAGTTGCTTATCAGCTTAAGGAGATTTTGGGCTGAGACAATGGGGTTTTCTAAATATACAATCATGTCATCTGCAAACAGGGACAATTTGACTTCTTCTTTTCCTAACTGAATACCCTTGATTTCTTTCTCTTGCCTGATTGCCCTAGCCAGAACTTCCAACACTATGTTGAATAGGACTGGTGTGAGATGGTATCTCATTGTGGTTTTGATTTGCATTTCTGATGGCGAGTGATGATGAGCATTTTTCATGTGTCTGTTGGCTGTATGAATGTCTTCTTTGAGAAATGTCTGTTCATATCCTTTGCCCACTTTTTGATGGGGTTGTTTATTTTTTTCTTGTATATTTGTTTGAGTTCTTTGTAGATTCTGGATATTAGCCCTTTGTCAGATGAGTAGATTGCAAAAATTTTCTCCCATTCTGTAGGTTGCCTGTTCACTCTGATGGTAGTTTCTTTTGCTGTGCAGAAGCTCTTTAGTTTAATGAGATCCCATTTGTCAATTTTGGCTTTTGCTGCCGTTGCTTTTGGTGTTTTAGACATGAAGTCCTTGCCCATGCCTATGTCCTGAATGGTACTACCTAGATTTTCTTCTAGGGTTTTTATGGTATTAGGTCTAACATTTAAGTCTCTAATCCATCTTGAATTAATCTTCGTATAAGGAGTAAGGAAAGGATCCAGTTTCAGCTTTCTACGTATGGCTAGCCAATTTTCCCAGCACCATTTATTAAATAGGGAATCCTTTCCCATTTCTTGTTTCTCTCAGGTTTATCAAAGATCAGATGGCTGTAGATGTGTGGTATTATTTCTGAGGACTCTGTTCTGTTCCATTGGTCTATATCTCTCTGTTTTGGTACCAGTACCATGCTGTTTTGGTTACTGTAGCCTTGTAGTATAGTTTGAAGTCAGGTAGCGTGACGCCCAGCTTTGTCCTTTTGACTTAGGATTGTCTTGGCAATGCGGGCTCTTTTTGGTTCCATATGAACTTTAAAGCAGTTTTTCCAATTCTGTGAAGAAACTCATTGGTAGCTTGATGGGGATGGCATTGAATCTATAAATAACCTTGGGCAGTATGGCCATTTTCACGATATTGATTCTTCCTATCCATGAGCATGGTATGTTCTTCCATTTGTTTGTGTCCTCTTGATTTCACTGAGCAGTGGTTTGTAGTTCTCCTTGAAGAGGTCCTTTACATCCCTTGTAAGTTGGATTCCTAGGTATTTTATTCTCTTTGAAGCAATTGTGAATGGAAGTTCATTCCTGATTTGGCTCTCTGCTTGTCTGTTACTGGTGTATAAGAATGCTTGTGATTTTGCACATTAATTTTGTATCCTGAGACTTTGCTGAAGTTGCTTATCAGCTTAAGGAGATTTTGGGCTGAGACGATGGGGTTTTCTAAATATACAATCATGTCATCTGCAAACAGGGACAATTTGACTTCTTCTTTTCCTAACTGAATACCCTTGATTTCTTTCTCTTGCCTGATTGCCCTAGCCAGAACTTCCAACACTATGTTGAATAGGAGTGGTGAGAGAGGGCATCCCTGTCTTGTGCCAGTTTTCAAAGGAATTTTTCCAGTTTTTGCCCATTCAGTATGATATTAGCTGTGGGTTTGTCATAAATAGCTCTTATTATTTTGAGGTACGTTCCATCAATACCAAATTTATTGAGCGTTTTTAGCATGAAGGGCTGTTGAATTTTGTCAAAAGCCTTTTCTGCATCTATTGAGATAATCATGTGGTTCTTGTCTTTGGTTCTGTTTATATGCTGGATTACGCTTATTGATTTGCGAATGTTGAACCAGCCTTGCATCCCAGGGATGAAGCCCACTTGATCAGGGTGGATAAGCTTTTGATGTGCTGCTGAATCCGGTTTGCCAGTATTTTATTGAGGATTTTGCATCGATGTTCATCAGGATATTGGTCTAAAATTCTCTTTTTGTTGTGTCTCTGCCAGGCTTTGGTATCAGGATGATGTTGGCCTCATAAAATGAGTTAGGAGGATTCTCTTTTCTATTGATTGAATAGTTTCAGAAGGAATGGTACCAGCTCCTCCTTGTACCTCTGGTAGAATTCAGCTGTGAATCCGTCTGGTCCTGGACTTTTTGGTGGGTAGGCTATTAATTGTTGCCTCAATTTCAGAGCCTGCTATTGGTCTATTCAGGATTCAACTTCTTCCTGGTTTAGTCTTGGGAGAGTGTAAGTGTCCAGGAAATTATCCATTTCTTCTAAATTTTCTAGTTGATTTGCGTAGAGGTGTTTATAGTATTCTCTGATGGTAGTTTGTATTTCTGTGGGGTCGGTGGTGATATCCCTTTATCATTTTTATTGCATCTATTTGATTCCTCTCTTTTCTTCTTTATTAGTCTTGCTAGCGGTCTGTCAATTTTGTTGATCTTTTCAAAAACCAACTCCTGGATTCATTGATTTTTGAGGGTTTTTGTGTTTCTATCTCCTTCAGTTCTGCTCTGATCTTAGTTATTTCTTGCCTTCTGCTAGCTTTTGAGTGTGTTTGCTCTTGCCTCTCTAGTTCTTTTAATTGTGATGTTAGAGTGTCAATTTTAGATCTTTCCTGCTTTCTCTTGTGGGCATTTAGTGCTATAAATTTCCTCTACACACTGCTTTAAATGTGTCCCAGAGATTCTGGTATGTTGTATCTTTGTTCTCATTGGTTTCAAAGAACATCTTTATTTCTGCTTTCATTTCGTTATGTACCCAGTAGTCATTCAGGAGCAGGTTGTTCAGTTTCCATGTAGTTGAGCGGTTTTGATTGAGTTTCTTAGTCCTGAGTTCTAGTTTGATTGCACTGTGGTCTGAGAGACAGTTTGTTATAATTTCTGTTCTTTTACATTTGCTGAGGAGTGCTTTACTTCCAATTATGTGGTCAATTTTGGAATAAGTGCGATGTGGTGCTGAGAAGAATGTATATTCTGTTGATTTGGGGTGGAGAGTTCTATAGATGTCTATTAGGTCTGCTTGGTGCAGAGATGAGTTCAATTCCTGGATATCCTTGTTAACTTTCTGTCTCGTTGATCTGTCTAATGTTGACAGTGGAGTGTTGAAGTCTCCCATTATTATTGTATGGGAGTCTAAGTCTCTTTGTAAGTCTCAAGGACTTGCTTTATGAATCTGGGTGCTCCTGTATTGGGTGCATATATATTTAGGATAGTTAGCTCTTCCTGTTGAATTGATCCCTTTACCATTATGTAATGGCCTTCTTTGTCTCTTTTGATCTTTGATGGTTTAAAGTCTATTTTATCAGAGACTAGGATTGCAACCCCTGCTTTTTTTGTTCTCCATTTGCTTGGTAGATCTTCCTCCATCCCTTTATTTTGAGCCTATGTATGTCTCTGCATGTGAGATGGGTCTCCTGAATACAGCAGACTGATGGGTCTTGACGCTTGATCCAGTTTGCCAGTCTGTGTCTTTTAATTGGAGCATTTAGTCCATTAACATTTAAGGTTAATATTGTTATGTGTGAACTTGATCCTGCCATTATGATATTAACTGGTTATTTTGCTCATTAGTTGATTTACATTTTGGCTTGTTTTTGCAATGGCTGGTACCGGTTGTTCCTTTCCATGTTTAGGGCTTCCTTCAGGGTCTCTTGTAAGGCAGGCCTGGTGGTGACAAAATCTCTAAGCATTTGCTTATCTGTAAAGGATTTTATTTCTCCTTCACTGATGAAACTTAGTTTGGCTGGATATGAAATTCTGGGTTTAAAATTCTTTTCTTTAAGAACGTTGAATATTGGCCCCACTCTTCTGGCTTGTAGAGTTTCTGCCGAGAGATCTGCTGTTAGTCTGATGGGCTTCCTTTGTGGGTAACCTGACCTTTCTCTCTGGCTGCCCTTAAGATTTTTTCCTTCATTTCAACTTTGGTGAATCTGGCAATTATGTGTCTTGGAGTTGCCCTTCTGGAGGAGTATCTTTGTATGCTCTCTGTATTTCCTGAATTTGAATGTTGGCCTGCCCTACTAGGTTGGGGAAGTTCTCCTGGATGATATCCTGAAGAGTGTTTTCCAACTTGTTTCCATTCTCCTCACTTTCAGGCACCCCAATCAGACGTAGATTTGGTCTTTTACATAATCCCATACTTCTTGCAGGCTTTGTTCATTTCTTTTCTTCTTTTTCTTTTGGTTTCTCTTCTCGCTTCATTTCATTCATTTGATCCTCAATCGCTGATACTCTTTCTTCCAGTTGATCGAGTCGGTTACTGAAGCTTGTGCATTTGTCACGTATTTCTCGTGTCATGGTTTTCATCTCTGTCATGTCGTTTATGACCTTCTCTGCATTAATTAGTCTAGCTGTCAATTCTTCCACTCTTTTTCAAGATTTTAGTTTCTTTGCGCTGGGTATGTAATTCCTCCTTTAGCTCTGAGAAGTTTGATGGACTGAAGCCTTCTTCTCTCATCTCATCAAAGTCATTCTCTGACCAGCTTTGATCCGTTGCTGGTGATGGGCTGCGCCCTTGCAGGGGAGATGCGCCTTATTTTTGAATTCCCAGCTTTTCTGCCCTGCTTTTTCCCCATCTTTGTGGTTTTATCTGTCTCTGGTCTTTGATGATGGTGACGCACTGATGGGGTTTTGCATAGGTGTCCTTCCTGTTTGATAGTTTTCCTTCTGCCAGTCAGAACCCTCAGCTATAGGTCTGTTGGAGATTGCTTGAGGTCCACTCCAGACCCTGTTTGCCTGGGTATCAGCAGCAGAGGTTGCAGAAGATAGAATATTGCTGAACAGCGAGTGTACCTGTCTGATTCTTACTTTGAAGCTTCCTCTCAGGGGTGTACTCCACCCTGTGAGGTGTGGGGTGTCAGACTGCCCCTAGTGGGGATGTCTCCCAGTTAGGCTACTCAGGGGTCAGGGACCCACTTGAGCAGGCAGTCTGTCCCTTCTCAGATCTCAACCTCCGTGTTGGGAGATCCACTGCTCTTCAAAGTTGTCAGACAGAGTCGTTCGCCTGCACAGGCCTCTGCTGCTTCCCTGTTACTTTTTAGCTGAGCCCTGTCCCCAGAGGTGGAGTCTACAGAGACAGGCAGGTTTCCTTGAGCTGCTGTGAGCTCCACCCAGTTGGAGCTTCCCAGTGGCTTTGTTTACCTACTTAAGCCTCAGCAATGGCGGGCGCCTCCCCAGCCTCGCTGCTGCCCTGCAGTTAGATCACTGCAGACTGCTGTGTTAGCAAGGAGGAGGCTCCGGGGGCATGGGACCCTCCCGCCAGGCGTGGGGTATATTCTCCTGGTGTGCCCATTAGCCTACAGCGCAGTATTGGGGTGGGAGTTACCCGATTTTCCAGGTGTTGTGTGTCTCAGTTCCCTGGTTAGGAAAAGGATTCCCTTCCCCTTGGCTTCCCAGGTGAGGCGATGCCTCGCCCTGCTTCACCTCTCGCTGGTCAGGCTGCAACAGCTGACCAGCACCGATTGTCCGCACTCACTAGTGAGATGATGTACAAGACAGCCCTGGGGACTTCTGGGAAGAGGCCTTTTAGGAGGTTCCCAGCTTCCCTGTGGTTTATCCGCTTCTCCTTCTGCCCGCCTTAACGTCCCTCTGAGTCCTTGAGGTCCTTCCACTCCACCTTGTCATGGGCCTTCCAAGAGACAAACTGCCTACCCAAAGCCTGGGACCCTACAACGCTCAATGGACTTCTGGAAGGATATGCCTCCTTAGGAGGATGTCAGCATTCCCTGAGGTCTCGTCAATTTTCCCTCTGCCTGTCTCAATGTCCCCTGATATCCTGTGGCCCGCCCACGCCACTCTAGTGCCCTGGTTTTGCTTGTGAAAGCATTCCACGAGAGACATAGGCACCCTGCTCCAAAGACTGTGGCATTACTGCCCACCTGAGACAGCTCTGTGTTCTTCTGGAGGAGTATCTTTGTGGCTTCTCTCTGTATTTCCTGAATTTGAATGTTGGCCTGCCCTACTAGGTTGGGGAAGTTCTCCTGGATGATATCCTGAAGAGTGTTTTCCAACTTGTTTCCATTCTCCTCACTTTCAGGCACCCCAATCAGACGTAGATTTGGTCTTTTACATAATCCCATACTTTGCAGGCTTTGTTCATTTCTTTTTCTTCTTTTTCTTTTGGTTTCTCTTCTCGCTTCATTTCATTCATTTGATCCTCAATCGCTGATACTCTTCTTCCAGTTGATCGAGTCGGTTACTGAAGCTTGTGCATTTGTCACGTATTTCTCGTGTCATGGTTTTCATCTCTGTCATGTCGTTTATGACCTTCTCTGCATTAATTAGTCTAGCTGTCAATTCTTCCACTCTTTTTCAAGATTTTAGTTTCTTTGCGCTGGGTATGTAATTCCTCCTTTAGCTCTGAGAAGTTTGATGGACTGAAGCCTTCTTCTCTCTCTCATCAAAGTCATTCTCTGACCAGCTTTGATCCGTTGCTGGTGATGGGCTGCGCCCTTTGCAGGGGAGATGCGCCTTATTTTTGAATTCCCAGCTTTTCTGCCCTGCTTTTTCCCCATCTTTGTGGTTTTATCTGTCTCTGGTCTTTGATGATGGTGACGCACTGATGGGGTTTTGCATAGGTGTCCTTCCTGTTTGATAGTTTTCCTTCTGCCAGTCAGAACCCTCAGCTATAGGTCTGTTGGAGATTGCTTGAGGTCCACTCCAGACCCTGTTTGCCTGGGTATCAGCAGCAGAGGTTGCAGAAGATAGAATATTGCTGAACAGCGAGTGTACCTGTCTGATTCTTACTTTGAAGCTTCCTCTCAGGGGTGTACTCCACCCTGTGAGGTGTGGGTGTCAGACTGCCCCTAGTGGGGATGTCTCCCAGTTAGGCTACTCAGGGGTCAGGGACCCACTTGAGCAGGCAGTCTGTCCCTTCTCAGATCTCAACCTCCGTGTTGGGAGATCCACTGCTCTCTTCAAAGTTGTTAGACAGAGTCGTTCGCCTCTGCACAGGCCTCTGCTGCTTCCCCTGTTACTTTTTTAGCTGAGCCCTGTCCCCAGAGGTGGAGTCTACAGAGACAGGCAGGTTTCCTTGAGTTGTTGTGAGCTCCACCCAGTTGGAGCTTCCCAGTGGCTTTGTTTACCTACTTAAGCCTCAGCAATGGCGGGCGCCCCTCCCCCAGCCTCGCTGCTGCCCTGCAGTTAGATCACTGCAGACTGCTGTTTTAGCAAGGAGGGAGGCTCCGGGGGCATGGGACCCTCCCGGCCAGGCGTGGGGTATATTCTCCTGGTGTGCCCATTAGCCTACAGCGCAGTATTGGGGTGGGAGTTACCCGATTTTCCAGTTGTTGTGTGTCTCAGTTCCCCTGGTTAGGAAAAGGGATTCCCTTCCCCCTTGGGCTTCCCAGGTGAGGCGATGCCTCGCCCTGCTTCACCTCTCGCTGGTCAGGCTGCAACAGCTGACCAGCACTGATTGTCCAGCACTCACTAGTCAGATAACCCCAGTACCTCAGTTGAAAATGCAGAAATCACCGGTCTTCTGTGTCCTTCGCGCTGGGAGTTGGAGACTGGAGGTGTTCCTATTCGGCCATCTTGCTCCGCCCCCCCGCAGTTCCGTTTTTGAATGTGAGGGACTTTTGTGAAAAACCCTGGCTCCCTGCTTTAAAGCATGGGGCTTTACAGCCCACAGGGAGCAGGCCTGGTAGCTTCTGGGATTGGAAAGACCTCCTTGGGAGACTCATAGCATTCTCTGCCCTCTCGAAGCTTCTCCCTTCTGCCTGCCTCAACGTCCCCAAGTCCCTGCATCCCACACATGACACCCGGCCACCCTGTTGTCTCTTTTGTAGGTCTTCCGTGAGACACAGGCACCCTGCTCCAAATACTGGGGCATTACAGCCAAACCAGGACAGCTCTGGGGCCTTATGGGATGGGAAAGCCTCCTTAGGAGGCTTCAAGCATTCCTGAGGTTTCCCAGCTTCTCTTGTTTGCCTGCCTCAACGTCCCCCTGAGTCCCTGCAGCCAGCCCATGCCACCCTGTGGCACTGTTTTCTCTTGTTTGGACCTTTTGCGAGGGACACAGGCACCCTCTTCCAAAGCCTGGGGATTTACAGCCCCTCCGGGACATTTCTGGGGGTTCTAAGATGGGAGCAGCATTGTGGGGGGCTCCCAGCATTCCCTTCAGTCTTGCAGCTCTCCACTCTGCCTGCCTCAAAGTTCCACTGAGTCCTTGAGGCCTGCCCACATCATCCTGTGGCCCCATTGCTTCTTTTGGGGGAGTCCTCCCGAGAGACACAGTTGCTCCAAAGCCTGGGGCTTTACAGCCTGTACAAGACAGCCCTGGGGACTTCTGGGAAGAGGCCTTTTTAGGAGGTTCCCAGCTTTCCCTGTGGTTTATCCGCTTCTCCCTTCTGCCCGCCTTAACGTCCCTCTGAGTCCTTGAGGTCCTTCCACTCCACCTTGTGGCCCTGGTTTGGCATGCATGGGCCTTCCGCAAGAGACAAACTGCCTACTCCAAAGCCTGGGACCCTACAACGCTCACGGGATGGCCCTGGGGACTTCTGGGAAGGGATATGCCTCCTTAGGAGGATGTCAGCATTCCCTGAGGTCTCGTCAATTTTCCCCTCTGCCTGTCTCAATGTCCCCCTGATATCCTGTGGCCCGCCCACGCCACTCTGCGGCCCTGGTTTTGCTTGTGAAAGCATTCCACGAGAGACATAGGCACCCTGCTCCAAAGACTGTGGCATTACTGCCCACCTGAGACAGCTCTGTGTTCTTCTGGAATGGGAGAGACATCCTGAAGACATCTGGGCATTCCCTGTGGTCTTGATGTTACTCCCCTGTGCCTGCTTCAACCTCTCCCTGAATCCCTGCAGCCTTCCCACACCACCCTGCGACCCTGTTTTTGAATTTGGGTGCCTTCCACGAGAAACACAGGCACCCTGTTCTAAACTCTGGGGCTTTACAACCTGCATGGGACAGCACTGGGTCATTCTGGGATGGGAGATACCTCCTTGGGAGGCTCCCAGCATTCCCTGCAGTCTCCCCGCTTCTCCCCTCTGTCTGTCTCAAAGACCCCTGAGTCCCTGCAGCCTGCCCATGCCATTCTGTGGCCACGGTGTCACTTGTGGGGACCTTCTACAAGAAACAGGCGCTTTGCTCCAAAATTTGGGGCTTTACAGCCTTCCAGGGACAGCCTAGGTGGCTATTTGGATTGGGAGAGGCCACCAAGGGAGGCTGCCAGTATTGCCTGCAGTCTCACCACTTCTTATTCCTGCCTGCCTCAACATCCCCTTGAGTCCCTATGGCCTGCCCTTGCAACCCTGCATCCCCGTTTTTGCTTGTGAAGGCCTTCTGCAAGAGATACAAGCAAAACCAAAGCCTGAGGTTTTACAACCCAATCAGGATGCCCTGAGGGCTTCTGGGATGAAAGAGGCCTCTTTGGGAGGTTTCCAGCATTTCTCACGTCTTGCAACTTCTCCCGTATGCCTGCCTCAACATTCCCCTGATTCCCAGCGGCTTGTCCAGAAAACACTGCGGCCCCATTTTTGCTGGTGTCCACCAGAAACGCAGGCACTCTGCTCAAAATCCTGGGGCACTACAGCCCGTCAGGGACAGACCTGGGGCATTTGGAATGGGAGAGTCCCCCTTGGGAGGCTCCCAGCATTCTATGCAATATCACTGCTTCTCCCGCCTGCCTGCCTCAACGTCTGCCTGAGACCCTGTAGCTTGCCCATGCCACCCCACGGACCCGTTGTCACTTTTAGGGGTCTTCTGTGAGAAACACAGGCACCCTGCTTCAAAGTCTTTGGCATTACCGCTCATCCGGGACAGACCTGGGGGCTTCTGGGATGGGAGAGGCCTCCTCGGGAGGCTCCAGGCATTCTCTGCGGTATTGGGGCTTCTCCCCTCAGCCTGCCTCAAAGTCCACTGGAGTCCTGCGAACCTCTCACACCACCCTGCCATCCTGGTTTTTGCATGTGGGGGCCTTGTGCGAGAGATAGGTGCTCCCTGTTCCAAAGCCTGGTGCTTTACAACTTTCATGGGGCAGACCTGGGTGCTTCTGGGATTGAAGAGGCCCATTTGGGAGGCTCGTACCGTTCCCTGAAGTATCACCACTTCTCCCCTCTGCCTGCCTCAAAGCCCCTCTGAGTCCCTGCATCTTGCTCAGACCACCATGTCGCCCCATTGTCTCTTTTGGAGGTCTTCTGCGAGAGACACAGGAACTGTGCTACATAGGCTGGGGCATTACAGCCCTACGGAAACAGTCCTGGGGTCTTCTGTGATGGCAGAGGCTTCATTGGGAGGCTCCCAGCATTCCCTGCAGCTTCTCCTCTCTGCCTGTGTCAGCGTCCCTGTGAGACTCTGCACCCTGCCCATGCCACCTGCAGCCCCGTTTTTGCTGTTGGGGGAATTCTGCGAGAGACACACATACCCTTCTCCAAACCCTGGGGCTTTACAGCCCTCCTGGGACAGCGTTGGGGGCTTCTGGGATAAAAGAGGTCTTCTTGGGAGGTTCCCACCATTCCCTGCAGTCTTGCCACTTCACCCCTAGGCCTGCCTCAAAGTCCCCATGAGTCCCTGTGGCCTGCCCACTCCACGACTGCGGGACACCGTGGGCTGTGAAATATCCCTTTGCATATTCTACAAAAAGAGAGTTTACAACCTGCTGAATTGAAAGACAGGTTTAACTCTGTGAGTTGAACAGAGACTTCACAAAGCAGTATAACAGATAGCTTCCTTCTAGATTTTATAATAGCATTTTCAGTTTTTAACTATAGGCCTAGGTAGATCAAGAAATGTTCCTTCGGGGGCGGAGCAAGATGGCCGAATAGGAACAGCTCCAGTCTCCAACTCCCAGCGCCAGCGCCACAGAAGACTGGTGATTTCTGCATTTTCAACTGAGGTACTGGGGTCATCTCACTAGGGAGTGCCGGACAATCAGTGCTGATCAGCTGCTGCAGGCCGACCAGTGAGAGCTGAAGCAGGGTGAGGCATCACCTCACCTGGGAAGCGCAAGGGGGAAGGGAATCCCTTTTCCTAGCCAGGGGAACTGAGACACACAACATCTGGAAAATCAGGTGACTCCCACCCCAATACTGTGCTTTAAGCAAATGGGCACACCAGGAGAATATATCCCAAAACTGGCTGGGAGGGACCCACACCCATGGAGTTCCCCTCATTGCTAACACAGCAGTCTGTGATCTAACTGCAAGGCAGCAGTGAGGCTGGGGTAGGGGCGCCCGCCATTGCTGAGGCTTAAGAAGGTAAACAAAGCCGCTGGGAAGCTCGAACTGGGTGGAGCTCACAGCAGCTCAAGGAAACCTGCCTGCCTCTGTAGACTCTACCTCTGGGGACAGGGCACAGTTAACAACAACAACAACAAAAGCAGCAGGAACCTCTGCAGATGCAAATGACTCTGTCTGACAGCTTTGAAGAGAGCAGTGGATGTCCCAACACGGAGGTTGAGATCTGAGAAGGGAAAGACTGCCTGCTCAAGTGGGTCCCAGACCCCTGAGTAGCCTAACTGGGAGACATCCCCCACTAGGGGCAGTCTGACACCCCACACCTCACAGGGTGGAGTACACCCCTGAGAGGAAGCTTCCAAAGTAAGAATCAGACAGGTACACTCGCTGTTCAGCAATATTCTATCTTCTGCAACCTCTGCTGCTGATACCCAGGCAAACAGGGTCTGGAGTGCACCTCAAGCAATCTCCAACAGACCTACAGCTGAGGGTCCTGACAATTAGAAGGAAAACTATAAAACAAGAAGGACACCTATACCAAAACCACATCAGTACATCAGAATCATCAAAGACCAGAGGCAGATAAAACCACAAAGATGGGGAAAAAGCAGGGCAGAAAAGCTGGAAATTCAAAAAATAAGAGCGCATCTCCCCCTTCAAGGGAGCAGAGCTCATCACAAGCAACGGATCAAAACTGGTCAGAGAATGACTTTGATGAGATGAGAGAAGAAGGCTTCAGTCCATCAAACTTCTCAGAGCTAAGGAGGAATTATGTACCCAAGGCAAAGAAACTAAAAATCTTGAAAAAGGACAGGCAGAATTGACAGCTAGATTAATTAATGCAGAGAAGTTCATAAACGACATGACAGAGATGAAAACCATGACACGAGAAACACGTGACAAATGCACAAGCTTCAGTAACCGACTCGATCAACTGGAAGAAAGAGTATCAGCGATTGAGGATCAAATGAATGAAATGAAACGAGAAGAGAAACCAAAAGAAAAAAGAAGAAAAAGAAATGAACAAAGCCTGGAAGAAGTATGGGAATATGTAAAAAAAACCAAATCTATGTCTGATTGGGGTGTCTGAAAGTGAGGGAGAAAATGGAACCAAGTTGGAAAACACTCTTCAGGATATCATCCAGGAGAACTTCCCCAACCTAGTAGGGCAGGCCAACATTCAAATTCAGGAAATACAGAGAACGCCACAAAGATACTCCTCCAGAAGAGCAAATCCAAGACACTTAATTGCCAGATTACAGCCTGAAACAGTCCTGGGGTCTTCTGTGATGGCAGAGGCTTCATTGGAGGCTCCCAGCATTCCTGCAGCTTCTCTCTCTGCCTGTGTCATGTCCCCTGAGACTCTGCACCCTGCATGCCACCTGCAGCCCGTTTTTGCTGTTGGGGAATTCTGAGAACACATACCCTTCTCCAAACCCTGGGCTTACAGCCTCCTGGGACAGCGTTGGGGCTTCTGGGATAAGAGGTCTTCTTGGAGGTTCACCATTCCCTGCAGTCTTGCCACTTCACCCTAGGCCTGCCTCAAAGTCCCCATGAGTCCCTGTGCCACTCCACGACTCAGGACACCGTGGGCTGTGAAATATCCCTTTGCATATTCTACAAAAGAGTTTACAACCTGCTGAATTGAAAGACAGGTTTAACTCTGTGAGTTGAACAGAGACTTCACAAAGCAGTATAACAGATAGCTTCCTTCTAGATTTTATAATAGCATTTTCAGTTTTTAACTATAGGCCTAGGTAGATCAAGAAATGTTCCTCAGCGGAGCAAGATGGCCGAATAGGAACATCTCCAGTTCCAACTCCCAGCAGCGCCACAGAACTGGTGATTTCTGCATTTTCAACTGAGGTACTGGGGTCATCTCACTAGTGCCGGACAATCAGTGCTGATCAGCTGCTGCAGGCCGACCAGTGAGCTGAAGCAGGTGAGGCATCACCTCACCTGGGAAGCGGAAGGAATCCTTTTCCTAGCCAGGGAACTGAGACACACAACATCTGGAAAATCAGGTGACTCCCACCCCAATACTGTGCTTTAAGCAAATGGGCACACCAGGAGAATATATCCCAAAACTGGCTGGGAGGGACCCACACCCATGGAGTTCCTCATTGCTAACACAGCAGTCTGTGATCTAACTGCAAGGCAGCAGTGAGGCTGGGGTAGGCGCCCGCCATTGCTGAGGCTTAAGGTAAACAAAGCCGCTGGGAAGCTCGAACTGGGGAGCTCACAGCAGCTCAAGGAAACCTGCCTGCCTCTGTAGACTCTACCTCTGGGGACAGGGCACAGTTAACAACAACAACAACAAAAGCAGCAGGAACCTCTGCAGATGCAAAAGACTCTGTCTGACAGCTTTGAAGAGAGCAGTGGATGTCCCAACACGGAGGTTGAGATCTGAGAAGGAAGACTGCCTGCTCAAGTGGGTCCAGACCCTGAGTAGCCTAACTGGGAGACATCCCCACTAGGGGCAGTCTGACACCACACCTCACAGGGTGGAGTACACCCCTGAGAGGAAGCTTCAAAGTAAGAATCAGACAGGTACACTCGCTGTTCAGCAATATTCTATCTTCTGCAACCTCTGCTGCTGATACCCAGGCAAACAGGGTCTGAGTGCACCTCAAGCAATCTCCAACAGACCTACAGCTGAGGGTCCTGACAATTAGAAGGAAAACTATAAAACAAGAAGGACACCTATACCAAAACCACATCAGTACATCAGAATCATCAAAGACCAGAGGCAGATAAAACCACAAAGATGGGAAAAAGCAGGGCAGAAAAGCTGGAAATTCAAAAATAAGGCGCATCTCCTTCAAGGAGCAGAGCTCATCACCAACAACGGATCAAAACTGGTCAGAGAATGACTTTGATGAGATGAGAAGAAGGCTTCAGTCCATCAAACTTCTCAGAGCTAAGGAGGAATTATGTACCCAAGGCAAAAAACTAAAAATCTTGAAAAGGACAGGCAGAATTGACAGCTAGATTAATTAATGCAGAGAAGTTCATAAACGACACATGACAGAGATGAAAACCATGACACGAGAAACGTGACAAATGCACGCTTCAGTAACCGACTCGATCAACTGGAAGAAAGAGTATCAGCGATTGAGGATCAAATGAATGAAATGAACGAGAAGAGAAACCAAAAAAAAGAAGAAAAGAAATGAACAAAGCCTGGAAGAAGTATGAATATGTAAAAAAACCAAATCTATGTCTGATTGGGGTGTCTGAAAGTGAGGAGAAAATGGAACCAAGTTGGAAAAACCTTCAGGATATCATCCAGGAGAACTTCCCAACCTAGTAGGGCAGGCCAACATTCAAATTCAGGAAATACAGAGAACGCATACAAAGATACTCCTCCAGAAGAGCAAATCCAAGACACTTAATTGCCAGATTCACCAAAGTTGAAATGAAGGAAAAATCTTAAGGGCAGCCAGAGAAGGTCGGGTTACCCACAACGGAAGAATATCAGACTAACAGCAGATCTCTCGGAAACTCTACAAGCCAGAAGAAAGTGGGCCAATATTCAACATTCTTAAAGAAAAGAATTTTATTTTATTTTTTTTTTATTATACTTTAAGTTCTAGGGTACATGTGCATAACGTGCAGGTTTGTTACATATGTATACTTGTGCCATGTTGGTGTGCTGCACCCATCAACTCGTCAGCACCCATCAATTCATCATTTATATCAGGTATAACTCCCCAATGCAATCCCTCCCCTCCCCTCCCCATGATAGGCCCCAGTGTGTGATGTTCCCCTTCCGAGTCAAGTGATCTCATTGTTCAGTTCCACCTATGAGTGAGAACATGCGGTGTTTGGTTTTCTCTTCTTGTGATAGTTTGCTAAGAATGATGGTTTCCAGCTGCATCCATGTCCCTACAAAGGACGCAAAGTCATCCCTTTTATGGCTGCATAGTATTCCATGGTGTATATGTGCCACATTTTCTTAATCCAGTCTGTCACAGATGGACATTTGGGTTGATTCAAGTCTTTGCTATTGTGAATAGTGCCATAATAAACATACGTGTGCATGTGTCTTTGTAGTAGAATAATTTATAATCCTTTGGGTATATACCCAGTAGTGGGATGGCTGGGTCATATGGTACATCTAGTTCTAGATCCTTGAGGAATCGCCATACTGTTTTCCATAATGGTTGAACTAGTTTACAATCCCACCAACAGTGTAAAAGTGTTCCTATTTCTCCACATCCTCTCCAACACCTGTTGTTTCCTGATTTTTAATGATGGCCATTCTAACTGGTGTGAGATGGTATCTCATTGTGGTTTTGATTTGCATTTCTCTGATGGCAGTGATGATGAGCATTTTTTCATGTGTCTGTTGGCTGTATGAATGTCTTCTTTTGAGAAATGTCTGTTCATATCCTTTGCCCACTTTTTGATGGGGTTGTTTGTTTTCTTGTATATTTGTTTGAGTTCTTTGTAGATTCTGGATATTAGCCCTTTGTCAGATGAGTAGATTGCAAAAATTTTCTCCCATTCTGTAGGTTGCCTGTTCACTCTGATGGTAGTTTCTTTTGCTGTGCAGAAGCTCTTTAGTTTAATGAGATCCCATTTGTCAATTTTGGCTTTTGCTGCCGTTGCTTTTGGTGTTTTAGACATGAAGTCCTTGCCCATGCCTATGTCCTGAATGGTACTACCTAGATTTTCTTCTAGGGTTTTTGGTATTAGGTCTAACATTTAAGTCTCTAATCCATCTTGAATTAATCTTCGTATAAGGAGTAAGGAAAGGATCCAGTTTCAGCTTTCTACTTATGGCTAGCCAATTTTCCCAGCACCATTTATTAAATAGAATCCTTTCCCCATTTCTTGTTTCTCTCAGGTTTATCAAAGATCAGATGGCTGTAGATGTGTGGTATTATTTCTGAGGACTCTGTTCTGTTCCATTGGTCTATAGCTCTGTTTTGGTACCAGTACCATGCTGTTTTGGTTACTGTAGCCTTGTAGTATAGTTTGAAGTCAGGTAGCGTGCGCCTCCAGCTTTGTCCTTTTGACTTAGGATTGTCTTGGCAATGCGGGCTCTTTTTGGTTCCATATGAACTTTAAAGCAGTTTTTCCAATTCTGTGAAGAAACTCATTGGTAGCTTGATGGGGATGGCATTGAATCTATAAATAACCTTGGGCAGTATGGCCATTTTCACGATATTGATTCTTCCTATCCATGAGCATGGTATGTTCTTCCATTTGTTGTGTCCTCTTTGATTTCACTGAGCAGTGGTTTGTAGTTCTCCTTGAAGAGGTCCTTTACATCCCTTGTAAGTTGGATTCCTAGGTATTTTATTCTCTTTGAAGCAATTGTGAATGGAAGTTCATTCCTGATTTGGCTCTCTGCTTGTCTGTTACTGGTGTATAAGAATGCTTGTGATTTTTGCACATTAATTTTGTATCCTGAGACTTTGTTGAAGTTGCTTATCAGCTTAAGGAGATTTTGGGCTGAGACATGGGGTTTTCTAAATATACAATCATGTCATCTGCAAACAGGACAACTGACTTCCTCTTTCCTAACTGAATACCCTTGATTTCTTTCTCTTGCCTGATTGCCCTAGCCAGAACTTCCAACACTATGTTGAATAGGAGTGGTGAGAGAGGGCATCCTTGTCTTGTGCCAGTTTTCAAAGGAATTTTCCAGTTTTTGCCCATTCAGTATGATATTAGCTGTGGGTTTCTCATAAATAGCTCTTATTATTTTGAGGTACATTCCATCAATACCAAATTTATTGAGCGTTTTTAGCATGAAGGCTGTTGAATTTTGTCAAAAGCCTTTTCTGCATCTATTGAGATAATCATGTGGTTTTTGTCTTTGGTCTCTGTTTATATGCTGGATTATGTTTATTGATTTGCGAATGTTGAACCAGCCTTGCATCCCAGGGATGAAGCCCACTTGATCATGGTGGATAAGCTTTTGATGTGCTGCTGAATCCGGTTTGCCAGTATTTTATTGAGGATTTTTGCATCGATGTTCATCAGGGATATTGGTCTAAAATTCTCCTTTTTGTTGTGTCTCTGCCAGGCTTTGGTATCAGGATGATGTTGGCCTCATAAAATGAGTTAGGAGGATTCCTCTTTTCTATTGATTGGAATAGTTTCAGAAGGAATGGTACCAGCTCCTCCTTGTACCTCTGGTAGAATTCAGCTCTGAATCCGTCTGGTCCTGGGCTTTTTTCATGGGTAGGCTATTAATTGTTGCCTCAATTTTGGAGCCTGCTATTGGTCTATTCAGGATTCAACTTCTTCCTGGTTTAGTCTTGGGAGAGTGTAAGTGTCCAGGAAATTATCCATTTCTTCTAGAATTTCTAGTTGATTTGTAGAGGTGTTTATAGTATTCTCTGATGGTAGTTTGTATTTCTTTGAAGCAATTGTGAATGGAAGTTCATTCCTGATTTGGCTCTCTGCTTGTCTGTTACTGGTGTATAAGAATGCTTGTGATTTTTGCACATTAAATTTTTATCCTGAGACTTTGTTGAAGTTGCTTATCAGCTTAAGGAGATTTTGGGCTGAGACGATGGGGTTTTCTAAATATACAATCATGTCATCTGCAAACATGGACAACTGGACTTCCTCTTTTCCTAACTGAATACCCTTGATTTCTTTCTCTTGCCTGATTGCCCTAGCCAGAACTTCCAACACTATGTTGAATAGGACTGGTGAGAGAGGGCATCCTTGTCTTGTGTCAGTTTTCAAAGAGAATTTTCCCAGTTTTTGCTCATTCAGTATGATATTAGCTGTGGGTTTCTCATAAATAGCTCTTAGTATTTTGAGGTACATTCCATCAATACCAAATTTATTGAGCGTTTTTAGCATGAAGGCTGTGGAATTTTGTCAAAAGCCTTTTCTGCATCTTTTGAGATAATCATGTGGTTTTTGTCTTTGGTTCTGTTTATATGCTGGATTATGTTTATTGATTTGCGAATGTTGAACCAGCCTTGCATCCCAGGGATGAAGCCCACTTAATCATGATGGATAAGCTTTTTGATGTGCTGCTGAATCCGGTTAGCCAGTATTTGATTGAGGATTTTTGCATCGATGTTCATCAGGGATATTGGTCTAAAATTCTCCTTTTTTGTTGTGTCTCTGCCAGGCTTTGGTATCAGGATGACGTTGGCCTCATAAAATGAGTTAGGGAGGATTCCCTCTTTTTCTATTGATTGGAATCGTTTCAGAAGGAATGGTACCAGCTCCTCCTTGTACCTCTGGTAGAATTCGGCTCTGAATCCGTCTGGTCCTGGGCTTTTTTTCATGGGTAGGCTATTAATTGTTGCCTCAATTTTGGAGCCTGCTATTGGTCTATTCAGGGATTCAACTTCTTCCTCGTTCAGTCTTGGGAGAGTGTAAGTGTCCAGGAAATTATCCATTTCTTCTAGAATTTCTAGTTGATTTGCGTAGAGGTGTTTATAGTATTCTCTGATTGTAGTTTGAATTTCTGTGGGGTCGGTGGTGATATCCCCTTTATCATTTTTTATTGCGTCTGTTTGATTCCTCTCTCTTTTCTTCTTTATTATTCTTGCTAGCGGTCTGTCAATTTTGTTGATCTTTTCAAACAACCAACTCCTGTATTCATTGATTTTTTGGAGGGTTTTTTGTGTCTCCATCTCCTTCATCTCTGCTGTGATCTCAGTTATTTCTTGCCTTCTGCTAGCTTTTGAATGTGTTTGCTCTTGCCTCTCTAGTTCTTTTAATTGTGATGTTAGAGTGTCAGTTTTAGATCTTTCCAGCTTTCTCTTGTGGGCATTTAGTGCTATAAATTTCTCTCTACACACTGCTTTAAATATGTCCCAGAGATTCTGGTATGTTGTATCTTTGTTCTCTTTGGTTTCCAAGAACATCTTTATTTCTGCTTTCATTTTGTTATATACCCAGTAGTCATTCAGGAGCAGGTTGTTCAGTTTCCATGTAGTTGAGCAGTTTTGATTGAGTTTCTTAGTCCTGAGTTCTAGTTTGATTGCACTGTGGTCTGAGAGACAGTTTGTTATAATTTCTGTTCTTTTACATTTGCTGAGGAGTGCTTTATTTCCAATTATGTGGTCAATTTTGGAATAAGTGCGATGTGGTGCTGAGAAGAATGTATATTCTGTTGATTTGGGGTGGAGAGTTCTATAGATGTCTATTAGGTCTGCTTGGTGCAGAGATGAGTTCAATTCCTGGATATCCTTGTTAACTTTCTGTCTCGTTGATCTGTCTAATGTTGACAGTGGAGTGTTGAAGTCTCCCATTATTATTGTATGGGAGTCTAAGTCTCTTTGTAAGTCTCCAAGGACTTGCTTTATGAATCTGGGTGCTCCTGTATTGGGTGCATATATATTTAGGATAGTTAGCTCTTCCTGTTGAATTGATCCCTTTACCATTATGTAATGGCCTTCTTTGTCTCTTTTGATCTTTGATGGTTTAAAGTCTATTTTATCAGAGACTAGGATTGCAACCCCTGCTTTTTTGTTCTCCATTTGCTTGGTAGATCTTCCTCCATCCCTTTATTTTGAGCCTATGTATGTCTCTGCATGTGAGATGGGTCTCCTGAATACAGCAGACTGATGGGTCTTGACGCTTGATCCAGTTTGCCAGTCTGTGTCTTTTAATTGGAGCATTTAGTCCATTAACATTTAAGGTTAATATTGTTATGTGTGAACTTGATCCTGCCATTATGATATTAACTGGTTATTTTGCTCATTAGTTGATTTACATTTTGGCTTGTTTTTACATTTGCTGAGGTGCTTTACTTCCAATTATGTGGTCAATTTTGGAATAAGTGCGATGTGGTGCTGAGAAGAATGTATATTCTGTTGATTTGGGGTGGAGAGTTCTATAGATGTCTATCAGGTCTGCTTGGTGCAGAGATGAGTTCAATTCCTGGATATCCTTGTTAACTTTCTGTCTCGTTGATCTGTCTAATGTTGACAGTGGAGTGTTGAAGTCTCCCATTATTATTGTATGGGAGTCTAAGTCTCTTTGTAAGTCTCAAGGACTTGCTTTATGAATCTGGGTGCTCCTGTATTGGGTGCATATATATTTAGGATAGTTAGCTCTTCCTGTTGAATTGATCCCTTTACCATTATGTAATGGCCTTCTTTGTCTCTTTTGATCTTTGATGGTTTAAAGTCTATTTTATCAGAGACTAGGATTGCAACCCCTGCTTTTTTGTTCTCCATTTGCTTGGTAGATCTTCCTCCATCCCTTTATTTTGAGCCTATGTATGTCTCTGCATGTGAGATGGGTCTCCTGAATACAGCAGACTGATGGGTCTTGACTCTTGATCCAGTTTGCCAGTCTGTGTCTTTTAATTGGAGCATTTAGTCCATTAACATTTAAGGTTAATATTGTTATGTGAACTTGATCCTGCCATTATGATATTAACTGGTTATTTTGCTCATTAGTTGATTTACATTTTGGCTTGTTTTTGCAATGGCTGGTACGGTTGTTCCTTTCCATGTTTAGGGCTTCCTTCAGGGTCTCTTGTAAGGCAGGCCTGGTGGTGACAAAATCTCTAAGCATTTGCTTATCTGTAAAGGATTTTATTTCTCCTTCACTGATGAAACTTAGTTTGGCTGGATATGAAATTCTGGGTTTAAAATTCTTTCTTTAAGAACGTTGAATATTGGCCCCACTCTCTTCTGGCTTGTAGAGTTTCTGCCGAGAGATCTGCTGTTAGTCTGATGGGCTTCCCTTTGTGGGTAACCCGACCTTTCTCTCTGGCTGCCCTTAAGATTTTTTCCTTCATTTCAACTTTGGTGAATCTGGCAATTATGTGTCTTGGAGTTGCCCTTCTGGAGGAGTATCTTTGTGGCGTTCTCTGTATTTCCTGAATTTGAATGTTGGCCTGCCCTACTAGGTTGGGGAAGTTCTCCTGGATGATATCCTGAAGAGTGTTTTCCAACTTGTTTCCATTCTCCCCTCACTTTCAGGCACCCCAATCAGACGTAGATTTGGTCTTTTACATAATCCCATACTTCTTGCAGGCTTTGTTCATTTCTTTTTCTTCTTTTTCTTTTGGTTTCTCTTCTCGCTTCATTTCATTCATTTGATCCTCAATCGCTGATACTCTTTCTTCCAGTTGATCGAGTCGGTTACTGAAGCTTGTGCATTTGTCACGTATTTCTCGTGTCATGGTTTTCATCTCTGTCATGTCGTTTATGACCTTCTCTGCATTAATTAGTCTAGCTGTCAATTCTTCCACTCTTTTTCAAGATTTTAGTTTCTTTGCGCTGGGTGCGTAATTCCTCCTTTAGCTCTGAGAAGTTTGATGGACTGAAGCCTTCTTCTCTCTCTCATCAAAGTCATTCTCTGACCAGCTTTGATCCGTTGCTGGCGATGGGCTGCGCTCCTTTGCAGGGAGATCGCTCTTCATTTTTGAATTTCCAGCTTTTCTGCCCTGCTTTTTCCCCATCTTTGTGGTTTTATCTGTCTCTGGTCTTTGATGATGGTGACGCACTGATGGGGTTTTGGTATAGGTGTCCTTCCTGTTTGATAGTTTTCCTTCTGCCAGTCAGAACCCTCAGCTATAGGTCTGTTGGAGATTGCTTGAGGTCCACTCCAGACCCTGTTTGCCTGGGTATCAGCAGCAGAGGTTGCAGAAGATAGAATATTGCTGAACAGCAGAGTGTACCTGTCTGATTCTTACTTTGGAAGCTTCCTCTCAGGGGTGTACTCCACCCTGTGAGGTGTGGGTGTCAGACTGCCCCTAGTGGGGATGTCTCCCAGTTAGGCTACTCAGGGTCAGGGACCCACTTGAGCAGGCAGTCTGTCCCTTCTCAGATCTCAACCTCCGTGTTGGGAGATCCACTGCTCTCTTCAAAGTTGTCAGACAGAGTCGTTCGCGCCTGCACAGGTCTGCTGCTTCCCTGTTATTTTTTAGCTGAGCCTGTCCCCAGAGGCGGAGTCTACAGAGACAGGCAGGTTTCCTTGAGCTGCTGTGAGCTCCACCCAGTTGGAGCTTCCCAGCGGCTTTGTTTACCTACTTAAGCCTCAGCAATGGCGGGCGCCCCTCCCCAGCCTCGCTGCTGCCCTGCGGTTAGATCGCGCAGACTGCTGTGTTAGCAAGGAGGGAGGCTCCGGGCGTGGGACCCTCCCGGCCAGGCGTGGGGTATATTCTCCTGGTGTGCCCGTTAGCCTATAGCGCAGTATTGGGGTGGAGTTACCCGATTTTCCAGGTGTTGTGTGTCTCAGTTCCCTGGTTAGGAAAAGGATTCCCTTCCCCTTGCGCTTCCCAGGTGAGCGATGCCTCGCCCTGGTTCAGCTCTCGCTGGTCGGGCCGCAACAGCTGACCAGCACCGATTGTCCGGCACTCACTGGTGAGATGACACCAGTACCTCAGTTGAAAATGCAGAAATCACCGGTCTTCTGTGTCCTTCGCACTGGGAGTTGGACACGGGAGCTGTTCCAATTCGGCCATCTTGCTCCGCCCCTCCCCCCTACCTGTTGTATCAAACAATACGTTTAACTCTGTGAGCTGAATCCACACATCACAAATCAGTTTCACAAATAGCTTCTTTCTTGTTTCTATCACAGGATATTCCGTTTTTCACTGTTGGTCTCAGTGGTGTGTGAAATGTCTTTTAGCAAATTTTACAAGAATAAATGTTTTCCACTTGCTTAAATGAAAGAAATTTTGACCTCTGTGAGCTGAATGCACATCACAAAGCAGTTTCACAGATAGCTTCTTTCTAGTTTTTGTCATGGAATATTCATTTTTCACTACTGGACTCAGTGGGCTCTGAAATGTCCTTGCAGACTCTACAAAAGAGTGTTTTCCAACCTGCTGAATCAAACAAAAGCTTTAGCTCTCTGAGCTGAATCCACATCACAAATCAGTTTCACAAATAGCTTCTTTCTTGTTTCTATCACAGGATATTCCGTTTTTCACTGTTGGTCTCAGTGGTGTGTGAAATGTCTTTTAGCAAATTTTACAAGAATAAATGTTTTCCACTTGCTTAAATGAAAGAAATTTTGACCTCTGTGAGCTGAATGCACACATCACAAAGCAGTTTCTGAGATAACTTTTTTCTAGCATTTATCATGGGATAGTCAGTTTTTCACTATAGGCCTCAGTGGGCTGTGAAATATATTTTTGCAAATTCTACAAAAAGCGTGTCCCATCCTGCTGAATCAAACAAAAGCTTTAGCTCTCTGAGCTGAATCCACACATCACAGATCAGTTTCACAGATAACGTCTTTCTAACTTTTATCACAGAATATTCAGTTTTTCACGATAGGTGTGAGTGGACTCTGAAATGTCCCCTTGCAGACTCTACAAAAAGAGTGTTTCTAACACGCTGAATTCCAAAAAAAGGGTTTCAATCTGTGAGATAAATTCTCACATCTCAAAACAATTTCACAGATAGCTTCTTTCTTGATTTTATCATGGAATATTCAGATTTTCATTATTCTTCTGAGGGGGTCTGAATTGTCCACTCTCAGATTACATAAAAAAGAGTTTTTACTATCTGCTGAATCAAAAGAAAAATTTAACTTTGTGAGCTCAATGCACATATCACAAAACAGTTTCACAGATAGCTTCTTTCTAGTTTTTAATCACAGGATATTCGTTTTGTCACTAGTGGACTCAGTGGACTCTGAAATGTCCCTACATACATGCTACAAGAAGAGGTTTTTAACCTAATAAATCAGAAGAAAGGTTTAATGTGTGAACTGTATATACATATCACAAAGCAGTTTCACAGATAGCTTCTTTCTAGTTTTTGTCATGGAATATTCATTTTTTCACTACTGGACTCAGTGGGCTCTGAAATGTCCCCGTGTAGACACTACAAAAGAGTTTTTTTAACCTAATGAATCACAAGAAAGGTTTAATGTGCGAACTGAATGCACACATCACAAAGCAGTTTCACCAAAAGCTTCTTACTATTTTTTATCATGGCATATTCAGTTTGTCTTTATAGGCCTTGGTGGGTTCTGAAATATTCCTTTGTAGATTCTACAAAAAGAGTAGTTCCAGCCTTCTGAATCAAGGGAAAGTTTTAAGTTTGTGAGCTCAAACCATACGTCACAAAGCAGTTTCACCAATAGCTTCTTTCTAGTTTTTATATTGTCAGATATTCAATGTTTCGCTATAGGTCTCACTGGGCTCTGAAATGTCCCTTTGTAGATTCTACAGAAAGAATGTTTCCCACCTGCTGAAACAATAGAAATATTTCCAATCTGCTGAATTTAAAGAGAGGTTTAACTCTGTGAGCTGAATATACACATCACAATGCAGTTTGAAAGATAGCACTTCTCTAGCTTTTATCATGGGATATTCAATTTTTCAATATTGGCCTCTGTTTTTTCTGAAATATCCCTTCACAGTGTCTCCATAAAGAATGTTTCCAACTTGCTAAATCAAAAGAAAGGTTTAACTCTGTTAGCTCTATCCACACATCACAAAACAGTTTCACAGAAACCTTATTTCTAGTTTTTATTGAGGGATATTTTACTTTTTTTATTTTAGGCCTCAGTGGGCTTTGGAATGTGCCTTCACACTTTCTACAAAAAGAGTGTTTCCAACCTGCTGAATCAAAAGAATAGTTATGGTCTGTGAGCTAAATGTACACATCACAAAGCAGTCTCATCAATCACTACTTCCTAGTTTTTATCATGGGATGTTTGGTTTTCACTATAAGACTTAGTAGGCTCCATAATGTCCCTTCGCAGATCCTACAAAAACAGTGTTTCCAGTCTAATAAATCAAATCAAAGGTTTAATTCTGTTAGGTGATTTTGTGTATCAAAAAGCAATTACACAGATAGCTTCATTATAGCTTTTATTGCAGGATGTACCTTTTTTCATTAAAGTCCTCAGTGGGCTCCAAAATGTAACTTTACAGATTCTATGAAAAGAGTGTTTCCAACCTTTGAATCAAAAGAAAAATTTAACTCTGTGAGCTGAATCTACACATCACTATGCAGTTTCACAGATAGCTTCTTTCTCATTTTAATTGTGGGATATTCAGTTTTTCACTGTAGGCCTCATTGGGTTCTGAAATGTCCCTTCACAGATTCTACAGAAAGAATGTTTCTAACCTGATGAATCAAAATAAATGTTTAACTCTGAGTTGAAGAAAATTCTGAATTCTGTGAGCTGAATGCACACATCACAAAACAGTTTCACAAAGAAGTTCTTTCTAGTTTTTATCATGGGATATTTGGTTTTTCAGTATAGGCATCAAAGGACTCTGAAATGTCCCTTCGTATTTTCTACAAAAAAAAAAAAAAGGATTTACAACATGCTTCTTTGAAAGAAACGTTCAACTCTGTGAGCTGAATCCACACATCACAAAGCAGTTTAACAGATAGTTTCTTTCTCGCTTTTATTAGAGGATATTCATTTTTTCACCATAACCTCAATGAACTCTGAATTATTCTTTTGCAGATTATATAAAAAGAGTGTTTTCAACATGCTGTATCAAAAGGAAGTTTTAATAGAGTAAGCTGAATCAACACATCACACACCAATTTCACAGATAGCTTATTTTTTAGTTTTTTGGCCAGTTATTCAGTTTTTCACTATAGATATAATTGGGCTCTGAAATGTCCCTTCAGAGAATTTACAGAATGATTGTTTCAACCAGTGGAATCAAAAAAACAAACAACAACAACAACAACAACAAAAGTTTAACTCTGTGAGCTGAAACCACACATCACAAATCAGTTTCAGAGATAGATTCTTTCCAGTTTTCACTGAGGAATACTCTGGTTTTCACGTAAAAACTCAGTGGGGTCCAAAATGTCCCTTCACAGTTTCTACAAAAAGAGTGCCTTTTTATCACTGTAGGCAATATTGGGCACTGAAATGTGCTATTGTAGATTGAGCAAGAAGAGTGTTTCCAACCTGCTGAATAAAAAGAAACGTTTAACTCTGTGAGATGAATCCCCCCTTTACAAAGCAGTATTACATGTAGCTTCTCTCTAGTTTTTATTGTGGGATATTCAATTTTTCACTACAGGCCTCAATGGGCTTCAAAATGTCTCTTTGCAGATTCTACAAAAAGAGTGTTTTCAATAAATCAGCAGAATCAAAACAAAGGTTTAACTCTATGAGCTTAATACACCCATGAGAAAGTAGTTCCAGAGAGAGATTCTTTTGAGTTTTAATCATGGGTTATGCTGTTTTTCACTATTGGCTTCAGTGGGCTATGAAACGTCCCTTCACAGATTCTACAAAAAAGTGTTTTCACTCTGTTGAAAAAAGAAAGCTTTAAACCTGTGAGCTGAGTGTACACATCATAAAGCAGTTTCACGGATATCTTCTTTCTCATTTTTATTGTGGGATATTTGATTTTTCACTATAGGCCACAGATTTTTGTTTTTAAGGCGGAGTCTCTCTGTCGCCGGGACTGGAGTGCAGTGGCGGATCTCAGCTCACTGCAAGCTCCGCCTCCTGGGTTTCGGCCATTCTCCTGCCTCAGCCTCCCGAGTAGCTGGGACTACAGGCGCCACGCCACCTCAGTTTTTTGTATTTTAGTAGAGACGGGGTTTCACCGTGATAGCCAGGATGGCTCGATCTCCTCATGGATTCGTGATCCGCCCGTCTCGGCCTCCCAAAGTGCTGGGATTACAGGCTTGAGCCACCGCGCCCGGCCTAGGCCACAGATTTTATGAAAAAAGTGTCTCTGACACTTTTACGCCACAGTGGAATCCAAAATCTAACTTCACAGATTCTACAAAAAGAGTGTTTCCAACCTGCTGAATCAAAATAAATATTTAATTAACTGAGCTGAATGCACACATCACAAAGCAGTTCCACAGATAGCTCCTTTTCAGTTTTTATTGGGAGATATTCAATATTTCACTGTATGTCTCAGTGGGCTCTAGAAAGTCCCTTCATGGATTCTACAAAAAGTGGGTTTTTAAGTTGCTGAATCAAAACTAGGAATTAACTCTTTGAGCTGAATTCACACATCACAAAGCAGTTTCACAGATAGTTTCTTTCCAGCATTATTTGGGGGATATTCTGTTTTTCACTATAGGCCTCAGTGGGCACCAAAATGTCTCTTCGTAAATGTTTCAAAAAAAGTTTTTCAAACCTTCTGAGTGAAATGTTTAAATTTGTGACCTGAATCCTCACATCTAAAAGCAGTTTCATAGATACCTTCTGTCTAGTTTTTATTGTGGTGTATTCAGTTTTTCATTATAGGCTTTAGTGGGCTCTGAAATGTTTCTGCTCAGATTCTACAAAGAGAAAGTTTTCAACCTGTGGAATTAAAACAAAAGTTTAACTCTGAGAGCTGAATCTACACATCACAAAGCAGATTCACAGATTCTTTCTAGTTTTGATTGGGAGATATCCAGTTTTTTACTTCAGGCCTCAGTTTGCTCTGAAGTGTCCCTTCACTGATTGTACAAAAAGAGTGCTTCCAACCTGCTGTATCAAAATAAAAGCTTAATTCTGTGAGCTGAATCCACACAGCAGAAAGCAATTTCACAGATAGCTTCTTTCTAGTTTATATTAGGGGATATTCTGTTTTTCACTCTAGGCTTCATTGGGATCAGAATCCAGTTTTTTACTTCAGGCCTCAGTTTGCTCTGAAGTGTCCCTTCACTGATTGTACAAAAAGAGTGCTTCCAACCTGTTGATCAAAATAAAAGCTTAATTCTGAGCTGAAACACAGCAAAAAGCAATTTCACAGATAGCTTCTTTCTAGTTTATATTAGGGGATATTCTGTTTTTCACTCTAGGCTTCATTGGGATCAGAAATGGCACTTTGCAGCTTCTACAAAAAGAGTGTTTGTAACCTGCTGAATTATAAGAAAGATTTAACTCTGTAAACTGAATGCACACATCACAAATCAGTTACATAGATAGCTTCTATCTAGTTTTTGTGGCAGTATATTCTGTTTCTCACTGTAGGTCACTGAACTGCGAAATGTCCCTTTGCAGATTTTATTTAAAAAAGAGTGTTTCCAACCTACTGAATAGAAAGAAAGTTTTAAGTATCTGAGCTGAATCTACATACCACAAAGCAGTTTTGCAGGCAGCTTCCTTCTAGTGGTTATTGCAGGATATGTGTTTTAAACTATAAGCCTCAGTGGGCTCGAAATGCCTTTTCCCAGATTCTCTAAAAAGAGTGTTTCCAACCAGTTGAATCACAACAAGAATTTAACTTTGAGAGCAAAAGGCATATGTCACAAATAAGTTTCACAAATACTTTCTTTCTAGTTTTTAGTGCAGGATTTTCAGTTTTTCACTATGGGCCTCAGTTTACTCTGAAATGTTAATTTGCAGATTCTACAAAAAGAGTGTTTCCAACTTGCTAAATGAAAAGAAATATTTATCACTGTGAGCTGAATTTACAGATCACAAAGCCTCATGGATAGCTTCTTTCTAGATTTTATCACAGGATATTCTCTTTTCACTATAGGTCACATTGGGCTCCAAAATATAGCTTTGCTACTAATAGAGTGTTTCCAATCTGGTTAATAAAAGGAAAGGTTCAATACTGTGAGCTGAATGTCCACATCACAAAGCAGTTTCACAAATATCTTCTTTCCAGTTTATTAGAGAATATTGTGTTTGTCACTATAGGCTTCCACTTGCTCTGAAATATCCCTTTGCTGATTCTACAAAAAGAGTGATTCCAGGCTTCTAAATCAACATAAATGTTTATGTCTGTGAGCTGAATCCACACATCACAAATTAGATGAACAGATGACTTCTTTCTATTTATCATTGTGGAATATTCGGTTTTTCATTATAGGCTTCAGTGGGCTCTGAAATATACCATTGCAGATTCTACAAAGAGAGTGTTTCAAAATTGTTGAATTGAAAGAAAAGTTTAACTCTGTTAGCTGAATGCATACTTCACAAAAAAGTTTCATAGACAGCTTCTTTCTGGTTTTTATCATGGAATATTCAGTTTTTCACTATAGGACTGGTGGTTTCTGAAATGTTCCTTTGCAGGTTCTACAGATATGTGTTTTCAATGGTCTGAATCAAAAGTAAGATTTAAATCTGTGAGCTGAAGGCACACATCACAAACCATTTCACAGATAGCTTCTTTCTAATTTTATCACAAGATATTCTTTTATTCACGTAGTCCTTAGTGGACTCAGTAATGTCCCTTCTCAGCTTCTACAAAAAGAGTGTTTGTAACCTGCTGAATTATAAGAAAGATTTAACTCTGTAAACTGAATGCACACATCACAAATCAGTTACATAGATAGCTTCTATCTAGTTTTTGTGGCAGTATATTCTGTTTCTCACTGTAGGCTTCACTGAACTGCGAAATGTCCCTTTGCAGATTTTATTTAAAAAAGAGTGTTTCCAACCTACTGAATAGAAAGAAAGTTTTAAGTATCTGAGCTGAATCTACATACCACAAAGCAGTTTTGCAGGCAGCTTCCTTCTAGTGGTTATTGCAGGATATGCGGTTTTAAACTATAAGCCTCAGTGGGCTCCGAAATGCCTTTTCCCAGATTCTCTAAAAAGAGTGTTTCCAACCAGTTGAATCACAACAAGAATTTAACTTTGAGAGCAAAAGGCATATGTCACAAATAAGTTTCACAAATACTTTCTTTCTAGTTTTTAGTGCAGGATTTTCAGTTTTTCACTATGGGCCTCAGTTTACTCTGAAATGTTAATTTGCAGATTCTACAAAAAGAGTGTTTCCAACTTGCTAAATGAAAAGAAATATTTATCACTGTGAGCTGAATTTACAGATCACAAAGCCTCATGGATAGCTTCTTTCTAGATTTTATCACAGGATATTCTCTTTCTCACTATAGGTCACATTGGGCTCCAAAATATAGCTTTGCTACTAATAGAGTGTTTCCAATCTGGTTAATAAAAGGAAAGGTTCAATACTGTGAGCTGAATGTCCACATCACAAAGCAGTTTCACAAATATCTTCTTTCCAGCTTATTAGAGAATATTGTGTTTGTCACTATAGGCTTCCACTTGCTCTGAAATATCCCTTTGCAGATTCTACAAAAGAGTGATTCCAGGCTTCTAAATCAACATAAATGTTTATGTCTCTGTGAGCTGAATCCACACATCACAAATTAGATGAACAGATGACTTCTTTCTATTTATCATTGTGGAATATTCGGTTTTTCATTATAGGCTTCAGTGGGCTCTGAAATATACCAATGCAGATTCTACAAAGAGAGTGTTTCAAAATTGTTGAATTGAAAGAAAAGTTTAACTCTGTTAGCTGAATGCATACTTCACAAAAAAGTTTCATAGACAGCTTCTTTCTGGTTTTTATCATGGAATATTCAGTTTTTCACTATAGGACTGGTGGTTTCTGAAATGTTCCTTTGCAGGTTCTACAGACATATGTTTTCAATGGTCTGAATCAAAAGTAAGATTTAAATCTGTGAGCTGAAGGCACACATCACAAACCATTTCACAGATAGCTTCTTTCTAATTTTTATCACAAGATATTCTTTTATTCACGTAGTCCTTAGTGGACTCAGTAATGTCCCTTCTCAGATTCTACAAAAAGAGTGTTTCCAACCTGTTGAATCACAAGAAAGGTTTACCTCTGTAAGCTGAATCAACGCATCACAAAGCAGTTTCACACATAGTTTCTTTCTAGTTTTTTTTTTATCATGCTGTATCCAGTTTCTCACTGTAGGTTTCTGTGGGCTGTGAAGTGTTTCTTTGCAGATTCTAAAAAAGAGTGTTTCCAACCTGCTGAAACAAAAAGTGGTTTAAATTTGTGAGCTGAATGCACACATCACAAAACAGTTTCACAGATATCTTCTTTCTAGTGTTTATCACAGAATATTCTTTTTGTCACTATAGGATTGTTTG
The DNA here is from genome assembly GCA_030247045.1 of Colobus guereza. Classification (NCBI taxonomy): domain Eukaryota; kingdom Metazoa; phylum Chordata; class Mammalia; order Primates; family Cercopithecidae; genus Colobus; species Colobus guereza. Next base: position 139,765,120 of record CM058082.1, read on the forward strand.
TTTTGAAATGTCCCTTTGCAGATTCAACAAAAACAGTGATTCCAACCTTCTAAATCAATAGAAATATTTAACTCGGTGAGCTGAATCCACACATCACAAATTAGATGCACAGATGACTTCTTTCTATTTGTTACTGAGGAATATTCATTTTTTCACTATAGGCCTCAGTAGGCTCTGAAATGTTCCTTCATAGATTCTACAAAAAGAATGTGTCCAACCTGCTGAATCAAAAGAAAGGTTTAACTTTCTAAGCTGAATGTGTATCTCATGAAAACGTTTCATAAATAGTTCTTTCTAGTTTTTATCATGGGATATTTTGTTTTTCACTGCAGGACTAGTGGTTTTTGAAATGTCCATTTGAAGGTTCTACAAAAAGTGCGTTTCCAACTGGCTGAATCAAAATTAAGATATAACTCTGTGAGCTGAAGGCATACATTACAAGCTGTTTCACAGATAGCTTCTTTCTAGTTTTTATCACAAGATATTCTGTTTTTCACTATAGGCCTTAGTGGACTCAAAAATTTCCCTTCTCAGATTCTACAAAAAGAGTATTTCCAACCTGCTAAATCACAAGAAAGGTTTCCCTCTGTAAGCTGAATCCACTCATCACAAAGCAGTTTCACACATAACTTCTTTCTAGTTTTTTTATCATGGTGTACTCAGTGTCTTACTGTAGGTTTCTGTGGGCTGTGAAGTGTTTCTTTGAAGATTCTAAAAAAGAGTGTTTCCGACCTGCTGAAACAAAAAATGGTTTAAATTTGTGAACTGAATGTACACATCACAAAACAGTTTCACAGATATCTTCTTTCTAGTGTTTATCACAGAATATTCTGTTTGCCACTATAGGATTCTATTTGTTTTGAAATGTCCCTTTGTAGATTGTACAAAAAGAGTGATTACAACTTTCTAAATCAATATAAATATTCAACTCTGTGAGCTGAATCCACACATCCAAAATTAGGTGAGCAGATGGCTTCTTTCTATTGGTTATTGCAGAATATTTGTTTTTCACTATAGGACTCAGTGGACTCTGAAATACCCCTTCATAGATTCCACAAAAAGAATATTTCCAACCTGCTGAATTCAACTCTGTGACCTGAATTCATACCCTACACAGCAGTTTCGCAGATAGCTTTTTTCTAGGTTTTATCAAGGGATATTTGCTTTTTTACTGTGGGATTGAGTGGCCTATGAAATGTCTCTTTCTTCGCAGATTCTACAAGAGAGATATTCCAACTTGCTGAATCAAAAGAAAAGTTTAACTCTACGAGCTGAGTGTAAACATAATAAAAGAGTTTCATAGACAGCTTGTTTCTAATTTTATCTCAGGATATTCAGTTTTCACCAGGCCTCAGTAGGATCCAATATGATTCTTCCCAGATTCTAAGAAAATAGTGTTTCAAACATGCTGAATCAAAAGAAAGGTTTAACTCTGTGAGCTGAATCCAAACATCACAAGGAAGCTTCTCAGATAGTTTCTTTCTAGTTTTTAATCATGCAATATTTAGTTTTTCACTCTAACACTCAGTGAGTTTCAAAATGACCCATTGCAGTTTCTACAAAAATAGTATTTCCAATTTGATGAAACAAAAAATAAGTTTAACTCTGTGGCTGAATGCACACACTATAAAGCAGTTTCACAGATACATTCTTTCTAGTTTTATCATGAGATATTCGTTTTTTTGCCAAAGGACTAGGTGTGTTCTGAAATGTCCCTTTGCAGATTCTAAAATAGACTGTTTCCAACCTTTTGAATAAAAAGAAACGTTTAACTCTGAGCTGAATCCACAAATCACAAAGCACTTTCACAGAGAGCTTCTTTTAAGTTTCTTTTTTTTTATTATACTTTAAGTTCTAGGGTACATGTGCATAACGTGCAGGTTTGTTACATATGTATACTTGTGCCATGTTGGTGTGCTGCACCCATCAACTCGTCAGCACCCATCAATTCATCATTTATATCAGGTATAACTCCCCAATGCAATCCCTCCCCCCTCCCCCTCCCCATGATAAGCCCAGTGTGTGATGTTCCCTTCCCGAGTCCAAGTGATCTCATTGTTCAGTTCCCACCTATGAGTGAGAAACATGTGTCTGGTTTTCTGTTCTTGTGATAGTTTGCTAAGAATGATGTTTTCCAGCTGCATCCATGTACCTACAAAGGACGCAAACTCATCCTTTTTATGGCTGCATAGTATTCCATGGTGTATATGTGCCACATTTTCTTAATCCAGTCTGTCACAGATGGATATTTGGGTTGATTCCAAGTCTTGCTATTGTGAATAGTGCCGCAATAAACATACGTGTGTGCATGTGTCTTTGTAGTAGAATAATTTATAATCCTTTGGGTATATACCCAGTAGTGGATGGCTGGGTCATATGCTACATCTAGTTCTAGATCCTTGAGGAATCGCCATACTGTTTTCCATAATGGTTGAACTAGTTTACAATCCCACCAACAGTGTAAAACTGTTCCTATTTCTCCACATCCTTCCAACACTTGTTGTTTCCTGATTTTTAATGATGGCTATTCTAACTGGTGTGAGATGGTATCTCATTGTGGTTTTGATTTGTTTTTCACTATAGGACTCAGTGGACTCTGAAATACCCCTTCATAGATTCCACAAAAAGAATATTTCAACCTGCTGAATTCAACTCTGTGACCTGAATTCATACCCTACACAGCAGTTTCGCAGATAGCTTTTTTCTAGGTTTTATCAAGGGATATTTGCTTTTTTACTGTGGGATTGAGTGGCCTATGAAATGTCTCTTTCTTCGCAGATTCTACAAGAGAGATATTCCAACTTGCTGAATCAAAAGAAAAGTTTAACTCTACGAGCTGAGTGTAAACATAATAAAAGAGTTTCATAGACAGCTTGTTTCTAATTTTTATCTCAGGATATTCAGTTTTTCACTTCAGGCCTCAGTAGGATCCAATATGATTCTTCCCAGATTCTAAGAAAATAGTGTTTCAAACATGCTGAATCAAAAGAAAGGTTTAACTCTGTGAGCTGAATCCAAACATCACAAGGAAGCTTCTCAGATAGTTTCTTTCTAGTTTTTAATCATGCAATATTTAGTTTTTCACTCTAACACTCAGTGAGTTTCAAAATGACCCATTGCAGTTTCTACAAAAATAGTATTTCCAATTTGATGAAACAAAAAATAAGTTTAACTCTGTGGCTGAATGCACACACTATAAAGCAGTTTCACAGATACATTCTTTCTAGTTTTATCATGAGATATTCGTTTTTGCCAAAGGACTAGTGTTCTGAAATGTCCTTTGCAGATTCTAAAATAGACTGTTTCCAACCTTTTGAATAAAAAGAAACGTTTAACTCTGAGCTGAATCCACAAATCACAAAGCAGTTTCACAGAGAGCTTCTTTTAAGTTTTTTTTTTTTTATTATACTTTAAGTTCTAGGGTACATGTGCATAACGTGCAGGTTTGTTACATATGTATACTTGTGCCATGTTGGTGCTGCACCCATCAACTCGTCAGCACCCATCAATTCATCATTTATATCAGGTATAACTCCCCAATGCAATCCCTCCCTCCCCTCCCCATGATAAGCCCAGTGTGTGATGTTCCCTTCCCGAGTCCAAGTGATCTCATTGTTCAGTTCCCACCTATGAGTGAGAACATGCAGTGTTTGGTTTTCTGTTCTTGTGATAGTTTGCTAAGAATGATGGTTTCCAGCTGCATCCATGTACCTACAAAGGACGCAAACTCATCCTTTTAAGGCTGCATAGTATTCCATGGTGTATATGTGCCACATTTTCTTAATCCAGTCTGTCACAGATGGACATTTGGGTTGATTCCAAGTCTTTGCTATTGTGAATAGTGCCACAATAAACATACGTGTGCATGTGTCTTTGTAGTAGAATAATTTATAATCCTTTGGGTATATACCCAGTAGTGGGATGGCTGGGTCATATGGTACATCTAGTTCTAGATCCTTGAGGAATCGCCATACTGTTTTCCATAATGGTTGAACTAGTTTACAATCCCACCAACAGTGTAAAAGTGTTCCTATTTCTCCACATCCTCCAACACTTGTTGTTTCCTGATTTTTAATGATGGCCATTCTAACTGGTGTGAGATGGTATCTCATTGTGGTTTTGATTTGCATTTCTGATGGCGAGTGATGATGAGCATTTTTCATGTGTCTGTTGGCTGTATGAATGTCTTCTTTTGAGAAATGTCTGTTCATATCCTTTGCCCACTTTTGATGGGGTTGTTTGTTTTTTCTTGTATATTTGTTTGAGTTCTTTGTAGATTCTGGATATTAGCCCTTTGTCAGATGAGTAGATTGCAAAATTTTCTCCCATTCTGTAGGTTGCCTGTTCACTCTGATGGTAGTTTCTTTTGCTGTGCAGAAGCTTTAGTTTAATGAGATCCCATTTGTCAATTTTGGCTTTTGCTGCCGTTGCTTTTGGTGTTTTAGACATGAAGTCCTTGCCCATGCCTATGTCCTGAATGGTACTACCTAGATTTTCTTCTAGGGTTTTTATGGTATTAGGTCTAACATTTAAGTCTCTAATCCATCTTGAATTAATCTTCGTATAAGGAGTAAGGAAAGGATCCAGTTTCAGCTTTCTACTTATGGCTAGCCAATTTTCCCAGCACCATTTATTAAATAGGGAATCCTTTCCCCATTTCTTGTTTCTCTCAGGTTTATCAAAGATCAGACGGCTGTAGATGTGTGGTATTATTTCTGAGGACTCTGTTCTGTTCCATTGGTCTATAGCTCTGTTTTGGTACCAGTACCATGCTGTTTTGGTTACTGTAGCCTTGTAGTATAGTTTGAAGTCAGGTAGCGTGACGCCCAGCTTTGTCCTTTGACTTAGGATTGTCTTGGCAATGCGGCTCTTTTTGGTTCCATATGAACTTTAAAGCAGTTTTTCCAATTCTGTGAAGAAACTCATTGGTAGCTTGATGGGGATGGCATTGAATCTATAATAACCTTGGGCAGTATGGCCATTTTCACGATATTGATTCTTCCTATCCATGAGCATGGTATGTTCTTCCATTTGTTAGTGTCCTCTTTGATTTCACTGAGCAGTGGTTTGTAGTTCTCCTTGAAGAGGTCCTTTACATCCCTTGTAAGTTGGATTCCTAGGTATTTTATTCTCTTTGAAGCAATTGTGAATGGAAGTTCATTCCTGATTTGGCTCTCTGCTTGTCTGTTACTGGTGTATAAGAATGCTTGTGATTTTTGCACATTAATTTTGTATCCTGAGACTTTGCTGAAGTTGCTTATCAGCTTAAGGAGATTTTGGGCTGAGACAATGGGGTTTTCTAAATATACAATCATGTCATCTGCAACAGGGACAATTTGACTTCTTCTTTTCCTAACTGAATACCCTTGATTTCTTTCTCTTGCCTGATTGCCCTAGCCAGAACTTCCAACACTATGTTGAATAGGAGTGGTGAGAGAGGCATCCCTGTCTTGTGCCAGTTTTCAAAGGAATTTTTCCAGTTTTGCCCATTCAGTATGATATTAGCTGTGGGTTTGTCATAAATAGCTCTTATTATTTTGAGGTACGCTCCATCAATACCAAATTTATTGAGCGTTTTTAGCATGAAGGGCTGTTGAATTTTGTCAAAAGCCTTTTCTGCATCTATTGAGATAATCATGTGGTTCTTGTCTTTGGTTCTGTTTATATGCTGGATTACGTTTATTGATTTGCGAATGTTGAACCAGCCTTGCATCCCAGGGATGAAGCCCACTTGATCAGGGTGGATAAGCTTTTTGATGTGCTGCTGAATCCGGTTTGCCAGTATTTTATTGAGGATTTTGCATCGATGTTCATCAGGATATTGGTCTAAAATTCTCTTTTTTGTTGTGTCTCTGCCAGGCTTTGGTATCAGGATGATGTTGGCCTCATAAAATGAGTTAGGAGGATTCCTCTTTTCTATTGATTGGAATAGTTTCAGAAGGAATGGTACCAGCTCCTCCTTGTACCTCTGGTAGAATTCAGCTGTGAATCCGTCTGGTCCTGGACTTTTTGGGGCAGGCTATTAATTGTTGCCTCAATTTCAGAGCCTGCTATTGGTCTATTCAGGATTCAACTTCTTCCTGGTTTAGTCTTGGGAGAGTGTAAGTGTCCAGGAAATTATCCATTTCTTCTAAATTTTCTAGTTGATTTGCGTAAAGGTGTTTATAGTATTCTCTGATGGTAGTTTGTATTTCTGTGGGGTCGGTGGTGATATCCCTTTATCATTTTTATTGCATCTATTTGATTCCTCTCTCTTTTCTTCTTTATTAGTCTTGCTAGCGGTCTGTCAATTTTGTTGATCTTTTCAAAACCAACTCCTGGATTCATTGATTTTTGGAGGGTTTTTGTTTCTATCTCCTTCAGTTCTGCTCTGATCTTAGTTATTTCTTGCCTTCTGCTAGCTTTTGAGTGTGTTTGCTCTTCCTCTCTAATTCTTTTAATTGTGATGTTAGAGTGTCAATTTTCGATCTTTCCTGCTTTCTCTTGTGGGAATTTAGTGCTATAAATTTCCCTCTACACACTGCTTTAAATGTGTCCCAGAGATTCTGGTATGTTGTATCTTTGTTCTCATTGGTTTCAAAGAACATCTTTATTTCTGCTTTCATTTCGTTATGTACCCAGTAGTCATTCAGGAGCAGGTTGTTCAGTTTCCATGTAGTTGAGCGGTTTTGATTGAGTTTCTTAGTCCTGAGTTCTAGTTTGATTGCACTGTGGTCTGAGAGACAGTTTGTTATAATTTCTGTTCTTTACATTTGCTGAGGAGTGCTTTACTTCCAATTATGTGGTCAATTTTGGAATAAGTGCGATGTGGTGCTGAGAAGAATGTATATTCTGTTGATTTGGGGTGGAGAGTTCTATAGATGTCTATCAGGTCTGCTTGGTGCAGAGATGAGTTCAATTCCTGGATATCCTTGTTAACTTTCTGTCTCGTTGATCTGTCTAATGTTGACAGTGGAGTGTTGAAGTCTCCCATTATTATTGTATGGAGTCTAAGTCTCTTTGTAAGTCTCCAAGGACTTGCTTTATGAATCTGGGTGCTCCTGTATTGGGTGCATATATATTTAGGATAGTTAGCTCTTCCTGTTGAATTGATCCCTTTACCATTATGTAATGGCCTTCTTTGTCTCTTTTGATCTTTGATGGTTTAAAGTCTATTTTATCAGAGACTAGGATTGCAACCCCTGCTTTTTTTGTTCTCCATTTGCTTGGTAGATCTTCCTCCATCCCTTTATTTTGAGCCTATGTATGTCTCTGCATGTGAGATGGGTCTCCTGAATACAGCAGACTGATGGGTCTTGACTTGATCCAGTTTGCCAGTCTGTGTCTTTTAATTGGAGCATTTAGTCCATTAACATTTAAGGTTAATATTGTTATGTGTGAACTTAATCCTGCCATTATGATATTAACTGGTTATTTTGCTCATTAGTTGATTTACATTTTGGCTTGTTTTTGCAATGGCTGGTACCGGTTGTTCCTTTCCATGTTTAGGGCTTCCTTCAGGGTCTCTTGTAAGGCAGGCCTGGTGACAAAATCTCTAAGCATTTGCTTATCTGTAAAGGATTTTATTTCTCCTTCACTGATGAAACTTAGTTTGGCTGGATATGAAATTCTGGGTTTAAAATTCTTTTCTTTAAGAACGTTGAATATTGGCCCCACTCTCTTCTGGCTTGTAGAGTTTCTGCCGAGAGATCTGCTGTTAGTCTGATGGGCTTCCCTTTGTGGGTAACCCGACCTTTCTCTCTGGCTGCCCTTAAGATTTTTTCCTTCATTTCAACTTTGGTGAATCTGGCAATTATGTGTCTTGGAGTTGCCCTTCTGGAGGAGTATCTTTGTGGCGTTCTCTGTATTTCCTGAATTTGAATGTTGGCCTGCCCTACTAGGTTGGGGAAGTTCTCCTGGATGATATCCTGAAGAGTGTTTTCCAACTTGTTTCCATTCTCCCCTCACTTTCAGGCACCCCAATCAGACGTAGATTTGGTCTTTTACATAATCCCATACTTCTTGCAGGCTTTGTTCATTTATTTTCTTCTTTTTCTTTTGGTTTCTCTTCTCGCTTCATTTCATTCATTTGATCCTCAATCGCTGATACTCTTTCTTCCAGTTGATCGAGTCGGTTACTGAAGCTTGTGCATTTGTCACGATTTCGTGTCATGGTTTTCATCTCTGTCATGTCGTTTATGACCTTCTCTGCATTAATTAGTCTAGCTGTCAATTCTTCCACTCTTTTTCAAGATTTTTCATTTCTTTGCGCTGGGTACGTAATTCCTCCTTTAGCTCTGAGAAGTTTGATGGACTGAAGCCTTCTTCTCTTCTCATCAAAGTCATTCTCTGACCAGCTTTGATCCGTTGCTGGCGATGGGCTGCGCTCCTTTGCAGGGGAGATGCGCTCTTATTTTTGAATTCCCAGCTTTTCTGCCCTGCTTTTTCCCCATCTTTGTGGTTTTATCTGTCTCTGGTCTTTGATGATGGTGACGACTGATGGGGTTTTGGTATAGGTGTCCTTCCTGTTTGATAGTTTTCCTTCTGCCAGTCAGAACCCTCAGCTATAGGTCTGTTGGAGATTGCTTGAGGTCCACTGCAGACCCTGTTTGCCTGGGTATCAGCAGCAGAGGTTGCAGAAGATAGAATATTGCTGAACAGCGAGTGTACCTGTCTGATTCTTACTTTGGAAGCTTCCTCTCAGGGGTGTACTCCACCCTGTGAGGTGTGGGTGTCAGACTGCCCCTAGTGGGGACATCTCCCAGTTAGGCTACTCAGGGTCAGGGACCCACTTGAGCAGGCAGTCTGTCCCTTCTCAGATCTCAACCTCCGTGTTGGGAGATCCACTGCTCTCTTCAAAGTTGTCAGACAGTGTCGTTCGTGCCTGCATAAGTCTCTGCTGCTTCCCTGTTATTTTTTAGCTGAGCCGTCCCCAGAGGCGGAGTCTACAGAAACAGGCAGGTTTCCTTGAGCTGCTGTGAGCTCCACCCAGTTGGAGCTTCGCAGCGCTTTGTTTACCTACTTAAGCCTCAGCAATGGCGGGCGCCCCTCCCAGCCTCGCTGCTGCCCTGAGGTTAGATCACGCAGACTGCTGTGTTAGCAAGGACGGAGGCTCTGGGGCGTGGGACCTCCCGCCAGGCGTGGGGTATATTCTCCTGGTGTGCCCGTTATCCTATAGCGCATTATTGGGGTGGAGTTACCGATTTTCCTGGTGTTGTGTGTCTCAGTTCCCTGGTTAGAAAAGGATTCCCTTCCCTTGCGCTTCCCAGGTGAGGCGATGCCTCGCCTGCTTCAGCTCTCGCTGGTCAGCAACAGCTGACCAGCACCGATTGTCCGACACTCACTAGTGAGATGACCCCAGTACCTCAGTTCAAAATGCAGAAATCACCGGTCTTCTGTGTCCTTTGCGCTGGGAGTTGGAGACTGCAGCTGTTCCTATTCGCCATCTTGCTCACCTTTTTTTTTGAGGATATTCGGTTTTACTATAGGACTCAGTGAACTACGAAATGTCCCTTCATTCACAGATACTACAAAAAGAGTGTTTTCAACCTGTTGAATTAAAAGAAAAGTTTTACTCTTTAAGTTTAATGCAAAAATCATAAAACAGCTTCACAGATATCTTCTTTCTATTTTTTTATCAGAGGATATTCTGGTTTTTACTATAAGTCTCAGTGGGCTCCTAAATCTCTCTTTGAAGTTTCTACAATAAAAATATTTCCATTCTGCTGCATAAAAAGTAATTTTTACCTCTGAGAACTGAACCCACACATCACAAAGCAGTTCCACAGATAGCTTCTTTCTAGTTTTTATAGCGGGATATTTGGTTTTTCTGTGAAATCCTCAGTGTTCTCCAAAATGTCCCTTCACAGATTCTACACAAAGAGTGTTAAAAGAAAGGTTTCACTGTTGTAGCTGAATTCACATGCCTCTAAGCATTTGCTTATCTGTAAAGGATTTTATTTCTCCTTCACTGATGAAACTTAGTTTGGCTGGATATGAAATTCTGGGTTTAAAATTCTTTTCTTTAAGAACGTTGAATATTGGCCCCCACTCTCTTCTGGCTTGTAGAGTTTCTGCCGAGAGATCTGCTGTTAGTCTGATGGGCTTCCCTTTGTGGGTAACCCGACCTTTCTCTCTGGCTGCCCTTAAGATTTTTTCCTTCATTTCAACTTTGGTGAATCTGGCAATTATGTGTCTTGGAGTTGCCCTTCTGGAGGAGTATCTTTGTGGCGTTCTCTGTATTTCCTGAATTTGAATGTTGGCCTGCCCTACTAGGTTGGGGAAGTTCTCCTGGATGATATCCTGAAGAGTGTTTCCAACTTGTTTCCATTCTCCCCTCACTTTCAGGCACCCCAATCAGACGTAGATTTGGTCTTTTACATAATCCCATACTTCTTGCAGGCTTTGTTCATTTCTTTTTCTTCTTTTTCTTTTGGTTTCTCTTCTCGCTTCATTTCATTCATTTGATCCTCAATCGCTGATACTCTTTCTTCCAGTTGATCGAGTCGGTTACTGAAGCTTGTGCATTTGTCACGTATTTCGTGTCATGGTTTTCATCTCTGTCATGTCGTTTATGACCTTCTCTGCATTAATTAGTCTAGCTGTCAATTCTTCCACTCTTTTTCAAGATTTTTCATTTCTTTGCGCTGGGTACGTAATTCCTCCTTTAGCTCTGAGAAGTTTGATGGACTGAAGCCTTCTTCTCTCTTCTCATCAAAGTCATTCTCTGACCAGCTTTGATCCGTTGTTGGCGATGGCTGCGCCCTTTGCAGGGGAGATGCGCTCTTATTTTTGAATTCCCAGCTTTTCTGCCCTGCTTTTTCCCCATCTTTGTGGTTTTATCTGTCTCTGGTCTTTGATGATGGTGACGCACTGATGGGGTTTTGGTATAGGTGTCCTTCCTGTTTGATAGTTTTCCTTCTGCCAGTCAGAACCCTCAGCTATAGGTCTGTTGGAGATTGCTTGAGGTCCACTCAGACCCTGTTTGCCTGGGTATCAGCAGCAGAGGTTGCAGAAGATAGAATATTGCTGAACAGCGAGTGTACCTGTCTGATTCTTACTTTGGAAGCTTCCTCTCAGGGGTGTACTCCACCCTGTGAGGTGTGGGTGTCAGACTGCCCCTAGTGGGGATGTCTCCCAGTTAGGCTACTCAGGGTCAGGGACCCACTTGAGCAGGCAGTCTGTCCCTTCTCAGATCTCAACCTCCGTGTTGGGAGATCCACTGCTCTCTTCAAAGTTGTCAGACAGAGTCGCTCGCGCCTGCACAAGTCTCTGCTGCTTCCCTGTTATTTTTTAGCTGAGCTGTCCCCAGAGGCGGAGTCTACAGAGACAGGCAGGTTTCCTTGAGCTGCTGTGAGCTCCACCCAGTTGGAGCTTCCCAGCGGCTTTGTTTACCTACTTAAGCCTCAGCAATGGCGGGCGCCTCCCCAGCCTCGCTGCTGCCCTGCGGTTAGATCGCCGCAGACTGCTGTGTTAGCAAGGAGGAGGCTCTGGGGCGTGGGACCCTCCCGCCAGGCGTGGGTATATTCTCCTGGTGTGCCCGTTATCCCATAGCGCAGTATTGGGGTGGAGTTACCCGATTTTCCAGGTGTTGTGTGTCTCAGTTCCCTGGTTAGGAAAAGGATTCCTTCCCTTGCGCTTCCCAGGTGAGGCGATGCCTCGCCCTGCTTCAGCTCTCGCTGGTCGGGCCGCAACAGCTGACCAGCACCGATTGTCCGACACTCACTAGTGAGATGACCCCAGTACCTCAGTTCAAAATGCAGAAATCACCGGTCTTCTGTGTCCTTCGCTGGGAGTTGGAGACTGCAGCTGTTCCTATTCGGCCATCTTGCTCCGCCCCCTTTTTTTTTTTTGAGGGATATTCGGTTTTTACTATAGGACTCAGTGAACTACGAAATGTCCCTTCATTCACAGATACTACAAAAAGAGTGTTTTCAACCTGTTGAATTAAAAGAAAAGTTTAACTCTGTGAGATGAATGCACACATCACAAAACAGTTTCACAGATATCTTCTTTCTATTTTTTATCAGAGGATATTCTGGTTTTTACTATAAGTCTCAGTGGGCTCAAATGTCCTTTGCAGATTCTACAAAAGTGTTTCCAACCTGCTGAATCAAAAGAAAGGTTTAACTCTGAGATGAATCCACATCACAAAGCAGTTCCACAGATAGCTTCTTTCTAGTTTTTATAGCGGATATTTGGTTTTCTGTGAAATCCTCAGTGTTCTCCAAAATGTCCCTTCACAGATTCTACACAAAGAGTGTTAAAAGAAAGGTTTCACTGTTGTAGCTGAATTCACATGCCACAAAGCATTTTCACAGATATCTTCATTCAAGTATTGATTGTGAAATATTCCATTTTTCACTATAGGCCTCAGTAGGCTCCGAAATGTTTCCTTGAAGATCCTTGAAATACAATGTTACCAATCTGCTGAATAAAAAGAAACATTTACCTCAATGAGCTGAATCCACACATCACAATGCAATTTCACAGAGAGTTTCTTTCTAGTTTTTTTCCTCAGGTATAACGTTTTACACCATAGACCTCAGTGTGCTCTGAAATGTCCCTTTCCAGATACTACAAAAAGAGTTTTTCCAACATGCTGAATCAAAAGAAAGATTAAACTCTGAGAGCTGAATCCACGTACCACAAAGCAATTTGACAGATTTCTTTGTTCTAGTGTTTGTTTGTTTGTTTTTGCATATTCAGTTTTTCACTATAGGCCTCAGTAGGCTTCAAAATATCCCTTTGCAGATTCTACAAAAAGAATATTTCCACCCTGTTGAATAAAAGAAAAGCTTAACTGTGAGATGAATGTACATGTCAAAAAGGAGTTTCACAGGTAACTTATTTCTCATTTTTATTATGGGATATTCCGTTATTCTCTGTAGGCCTCAGTGGGCTCTGAAATGTCCCTTTGCAGATTCCACAAAAAGAGTTTTTCCAACCTACTAAATGAAAATAAAGGTTTAACTCTGTCAGCCAAATGCATACATCACAAATAAGTTTCTTATATAGCTTCTTTTTTGTTTTTATTTTAGAATATTCGGTTTTTAACTATAGACTTCAGTGGGCTCTGGAATGACTCACAGATTCTAATAAAAGAGTGTTTCCAACCTGTTGAATCAAAATAATGGTTTAATTATATGAGCTGAAAGCACCCCTCAAAAAAAGAGTTTCACAGATAGCTTCTTTCTAGTTTTAATCGGAAATGTTTGGTTTTTCACTATGGGCCTAGTGAAACGTCCTATAGGCTCTGAAATGTGCATTCATAGGTCCTACAGAAAGTGTATTTCCAACCTGCTGAATCAAAAGAAACATTTAAATCTGTGAACTGATGGCACACATTACAAGCAGTTTCACAAATAGTTTCTTTCAAGTTTCTATCATGAGATATTCTGTTTTTCAATATAGGCCTTAGTGGCCTCAGAAATGTCCCTTTGTAGATTCTACAAAAAGAGTGTTTCCAACTTGCTGAATCATAAGAAAGGTTTAACTTTGTTAGCTAAATCCACACATCACAAAGGAATTTCACAGACAGCTTCTTTCTACTTTATAAAGGAGATTTTTGGTTTTGCCCTATAGGTCTCAGTGGGCACTGAAATGTCTCCTCACAGATTCTAGTAAAAGAGTGTTTCCAATTTGTTTAATCAAAATAAAGGATTAAATCTGTGAGATGAATGCACACATCATGAAACTGTTTCACAGAAAGCTTTTTTCTGGTTTTTATTGTGGGATATTCGGTTTTTTACTATAGGCCTCAGTAGGCTTTGAAATGGCCCTTCCCAGATTTACAAAAAAACTGTTTCAAACCTGCTGAATCAAAAGAAAAGTTTACCTCTGTGAGCTAAATCCACACATCATAAAATGCATTCATAGATAGCTTCTTCCTAGGCTTTGTCATAGGATACTTGGTTTTTTACTACAGGCTTCAGTGTGCTCTGAAATGTTTATTCACATATTCTAAAAAATGTTCTTACAACCTGCTGAATCAAAAGAAAGGTTTAACTCTGTGAGCTGAATCCACACACCACAAAACAGTTTCACATATAGCTTCTTTCTAGTTTTTTTCATGGGATATTCATTTTTTTACTATACACCTCAGTAGGTTCAGAAACGTTCCTTGGCAGATTTTACAAAAACAGATTTTTCAAGTTGCTAAATCAAAAGAAAGGTTTAAATCTGTAAAGTGAATGTACACATAGAAAGCAGTTGCACAGAGAGCCTCTTTCTGTTTTATCATGGTATATTCCATGTTTTACTATAGGCCTCAGTGGTCTAAGAAATGCCCCTGTCCAGAATCTACAGAAGGGGTATTTCCAACCAATTAAATAAAAGGAAAGATATAACTCTGTCAGCTGAATTCACACATCACAAAGGAGTTTCACAGATGTCTTCTTTCTAGTTTTTATCACGGAATATTCTGTTTCTCATTATAGGCCTCAGTGAACACCAAAATCTACCTTTGAAGATTTTTCAACTAGAGTTTCAAAACCTGCTGAATTAAATAAAAATTTAACTCTGTGAGTTGAATGCACACATCACAAAGCAGTTTCACAGATAGCTTCTTTCTAGTTTTTATCATGGAATATTCAGTTTTTCACTACAGGCCTCTGTGGGCTGAGAAAAGACCCTTCCCAGGTACTAAGAGAAGAGTGTTGAAACCTGCTGTGTCAAAAGAAAGGTTTACCTCGGTGAGCTGAATCCATACATCACAAAGGAGACTCATAGACAGCTTCTTTCTAGTTTTATCACGAGATTTTTAGTTTTTCACTATAGGCCTCAGTGCACTCTGAAATGTCCCTTTGCAGATTATACAAAAAGAGGTTTTCTCACAGGCTAAATCAAAAGAAAGGTGTAACTCTGTGAGCAAAATGCACACATCACAAAGTAGTTTCACATATAGCCTCTTTCTATTTTATTGTAAGTTATTTGGTTTTTCACTATAGGTCTCGGCGGGCTCTGAAATTTTCCTTCGCAGATTCTAAAAAGAGATGGTTTCAAGCCTGCTGAATAAAAACAAAGGTTTAACTCTGTAAGCTGAATCAATACATGACAAAGGAGTTTCACACATAGCTTCTTTCTACTTTTTGTCACGAGATACTCGGTGTTTGAAGCCTCACTGGGCTTCAAAATATTTCTTCCCTGATTTTACAAAAAGAGTTTTTCCAACCTGTTGAATCAGAAGAAAGGTTGAACTCTGTGAGCTGAATACACACATGACAAATCAGTTTCACTGATAGCTTCTTTCTAGTATATATCAGGGGATATTTGGTTTTTCACTATAGGCTTCACAGGGCTCTGAAGTTTCCCTTCACAAATTCTACAGCAGATTCCTATCTGCTGTATCAAAAGAAAGGTTTAAGTCATTGAGCTGAATTCATAAAGCACACAGCAGTTTCACATATAGCTTCTTTCTAGTTTTTATCATGGGATATTCTGTTTTTCTCTATTGGCCTCAGTGGGCTTCAAAATCTCCATTCACAGATTTTACAAAAAGTTTGTTTTTTATCTGCTGAATTAAAGAAAAGGGTTAATTCTGTTATCTGAATGCACACATCACAAAGCAGTTTCACATATTAATTCTTTCTAGTTTGAATTGCAGGATGCTCTTTTTCTCACTATAGGCCTCAGTGCACTCTGAAATGTTCCTATGCAGATTCTACAAAAAGAGTGTATCCAACGTGCTGAATCAGAAGAAAAGTTCAACTCTATAAGCTGAATGCCCATATCACAAAGCAGCCTCGCAGATATCTTCTTTCTAGTTCTCATCATGAAATATTCTGTTTCTCAATATAGGCCTCAGTAGGCTCTGAAATGTTCCTTCTCAGATTCTACAAAAAGATTGTTACCAACCATCTTAATCCAAAGAAAGTTTTAACTCAGTGAGTTGAATCCGCACATCACAATTAGATTCATAGATAGCTTCTTTCTAGTTTTTATGGTGGGATATTTCATTTTTTGCTCTAGGCTTCAGTAGGCTCAGAAATGGCCCTTCACAAACACTACAAAGAGAATGTTTCCAACCTGCTGAATCAAAAGAAAAATTTACCTCTGTGAGCTGAATACACACATTACAAAGTAGTTTCACAGATAGTTTCTTTCTAGTTCTTAACATCGGATATTCTGTTTCTCACTATAGACTTCAGTGGGTTTCACAAGTTCCCTTTGCAGCTTCGACAAAAAGACTATTTCCAACCTGCTAAATCAGAAGAAAGTTTTATCTCTGTGAAGTGAATCCATATATCATAAAGCAGCTTCATAGACAGCTTCTTTCTTGGTGTTATCTTGGGATATTCAGTTTTTCACTATAGGTCTCAGTTTACTCCAAAATGTACTTTTGCAAGTTCTACAAAAAGAATGTTTCCAACTAGCTGTATCAAAACCAAGGTTTAACTTTGTGACCTGAATGCATACATCACAAAGCAATTTCACTGATAAATTTTTTCAGGTTTTTATGATGGGATTTTTTGTTTTTCACTATAGACCTCAGTGAAGTCTGAAATGTCCCTTCAGAGATTAAACAAATTAGTGCTTCCAATCTGCTGAATCAAAAGAAAGGTTTAACCTTATGAGCTGAATTCACAGATCATGAAACAGTTTCACAGATATCTTTGTTCTAGTTTTTATCATGAGATATTCTGTTTCTCACTATCAACCTCAGTGGGTTATGAAATATTTCTTAGCAGAATCTACAAAAAAGAGTTTTTCTAACTTGCTGAATCAAAACAAAGGTAAGCTGTGGATTCACTGTGAGTTGAATCCACACATCACAAAAACAGTTTCACAGATAGATTCTTGCTAGTTTTTATTGTGAAATATTCAGTTTTTTTACTACAGGACTCTGTTGGCTTTGAAATATCCCCTCAAAGATTCAACAAAAAAAGTGTTTCCAACCTATTGAATCAAAATAAAGTTTAACTCTGTGAGCTGAATGCACACATTACAAAGCAATTTTATAGTCTCTCTAGTTTTTATCATGGGATATTTAATTTTTCACCATAGGTTTTAGTGAACTCAGAAATGTCCCTTTGCAGATTCTAATAAAAGAACATACTGACTCAATAGAAACGTTAAACTCTGTGAGCTGAATCCACACATCACAATGCAGTTCCACTGATAGCTTCTTTTCTTATTTTATCATGGGACATTCAATTTTGCACAATAGACCTTTTCCAAACTGTCCCTTCACAGACTCTACAAAAAGAGGGCTTCCAACCTGCTGAATCCAAAGTAAGGTTTATCTCTGTGAGTTTAGTCCACACATCACAAAGCGGTTTCACAGATAACTTTTTTCTAGTTTTTATTGTGGGATACTCTGTTTCTCACTAAGGCCTCAGTGGCCTCTAAAATACCCCTTCACAGATTCTACCAAAAAAAAAATGTTTCCAACTTCCTGAATCAAAAGAAAGGCTTAACTCTGTGAGCTGAATCCACATATCAAAAATCAGTTTCAGAGATAGCTTCTTTCTAATTTTTATAATGGGATATTCTGTTTTTCTGTATAGGCCATAGTGGGCTCTGAAATGTCCCTTCACATATCCTAGAAAAAGAGTGTTTTTAACCTGATGTATCAAAAGAAATGCTTAATTCTGTGAGCTGAACGCACACATTACAAATCAGTTTCACAGATAGCTTCTTCCCAGCTTTCATTGCCGGATTTTCAATTTTTCATATAGTCCTCAGTGGGGTCTGAATGTCCCTTCGCAGATTCTACTAAAAAAAAAAAAAATTCCAACCTGCTGAATCAAAAGATCGTTTTACTTTGTTAGCTAAATCCATACATCATGAAGCAGTTTCACAGATAAGTTCTTTCCAATTTTTACCACAGGATATCTGTTTTTTTTTTGCCCTAGGCCTCACTGGGTTCTGAAATGTTCCATCTCAGATTTTAGAAAAAAGAGTGTTTCAAACCTGCTGAATCAAAAGAAAGGTTTAACTCTGTTATCTGAATCCACATGTAACAAAGCAGTTTCACCGATAGCTTCTTTCTCATTTTTATTGCCGGTTCTTCTGTTTTTCACTATAGGCTTCAGTGGGCTCCGAAATGTCGCTTTGCAGATTATAGAAAAATAGTGTTTCACACCTGCTTAATCTAAAGGAAGTTTTAGCACAGTGAGCTGAATGCACACATCACAAAGTAGTTTCACAGATAGCTTCTTTGTGCTTTTTATCATGGGATATCCGGTTTTATACCGTGGCCTCAGTGGGTTGTGATATATCCCTTCACAGACTCTACAAAGAGTGTTTCCATCCTGTTGAATTAAAAAAAAAAACTCTGTGAGCTGAGAGCACATATCACAAAGCAGTTTCACAGATAGCCTATTTCGAGTCTTACCATGGGATATTCTGTTTTTCACTACAAGACTCAGTGGGCTTCAAAATGTCCATTTGCAGATTCTACAAATAAAAAAAGTGTTTTCAAACCTCATACTTTGAAGAAGGGAGTCTCTCTCTCTCTCTCCGAAATCCCCCACAATCAAAAACTGGGCCACAATGTGGCATTAACAGGCTGAAGGGACTCAGGGGGATGTTGAGAAAGGCAGAGGGGAGAAGCTGCGAGACAGCAGCAGGGAATGCTGGGTTCCTCGCAAGGAGTGCTCTCCCATACCAGAATCCCTCACGGCTGTCCCAAGCAGGCAGTGAAGTCCCAGATTTTGGAGAAGGGTGCCAGTGTCTCTCGTGGAAGGTCCCCATAAGTGAAAAGGAGGCCACAGGGTGGCATGATTGGAAAGCAGAAATTCAGGGGAACATTGAGGCAGGCAGAAGTGAGAAACCATGAGACCACAGGGAACGCTGGGAGGATCCCAAGGAGTCCTCTCCCATCCCAGAGGCTCCCAGGGCTTTCCCAGTCGGCTGTAAAACCCCAGGCTTTGCAGCAGGGTGCATGTATCTCTCACAGTAGGCCCTTACAAGAAAAAGGAGGAAGGCAGGATGGCATGGGAGGGCAGCAGGGACTCAGGAGGACATTAAGGAAAAAGAGGGGAGAAGCGCCGAGACTGTAGACAATGCTGGGAGCCTGTTATGGAGGCCTCTCCCATCTCAGAAGCCCCCAGGGCTGTCGGGAGGATGTATGTAAACATGCAAGTTTTAAAGCAGGGTGACTGTATCTCTTCCGAAAGGCCCCCACAAGCTAAAACAGTGGAGAAGGCTGCCGTGGGCAGGCCGCAGGGACTCAGAAGGACGTTGAGGCAGGCTGAGGGGATAAGCAGCGAGACCACAGGGAACGCTGGGAGGATCCCAAGGAGTCCTCTCCCATCCCAGAGGCTCCCAGGGCTTTCCCAGTCGGCTGTAAACCCCAGGCTTTGCAGCAGGGTGCATGTATCTCTCACAGTAGGCCCTTACAAGTGAAAACGGGGCCAAGCGTGGTGTGGTTGGGCCATAGGGTGGTAGGGGAACATTAATATAGGGCAAAGAGGTAACTATGCAGTGAGACCACAGGGAATGCTGGAGCTCTCCTAAGGAAACCTATTTCATCTCAGACGTCTCCAGGGCTGTACCAGGCGGGTGGTAATGCCCAAGGCTTTGGAGCAGGGTGTCTGTCTCTCTCGCAGAAGATACCCTCAAGCAAAAACAAGGCTGCAGTGTGGCCTGGGTGGGCCACAGGAACTCAGGGAGACTTTGAGGCCAGCAGAGACAAGAAGCAGTGAGACCGCAGGGAATACTGGTAGCCTTCCTAAAAGGCCTCTCCTATCCCAGGAGCTTCCAAAACTATCCTGGGCGGGTCATAAAGCCCCAGGACTTGGAGCAGGGTGCCTGTGTCTCTCGCAAAAGACCCCCACAAGTGAAAACAGGGCCGCAGGGTGGCATGGGCTGACCGAAGGGTGGCATGGGAGGGCCACAGGGACTCAGGCAGAAAATGAGGCAGGCAGAGATGGGAAGCAGCGAGACCTCAGGGAATGCTGGGAGCCTCACAAGGGGGTCTCTTCCATGCCAGAAGCCCCCAGAGCTGCCACAGGCAGGCTTTTATGCTCCAGTCTTTGGAGCAGGGAACCTGTGTCTGTCACCAAAGACTTACAAAAGAGAACGAGGTGGCAGGGTGGCAGGTATGGGCAGCAGAGCCTCACGGGGACATTGAGGCAGACAGATGGGAGAAGCAGTAGGACGGCAGGGAATGCTGGGATCTTCCCAAGGAGGCCTATTTCATCCCAGAAGCCTCCAGGACTGTGCCAAGTGTGCTGTAATACTTAAGGTTTTGAAGCAGAGTGCCTGCATCTGTAGCGGAAGACTCCCACAAGTGAAAATGGGGCCACAGTGTGGCGTCGATAGGCTGCAGGGACTCAGAGGGAAGTTGAGACCAGCAGAAGGGAGAATAGGCGAGACAACATGGAATGCTAGGAGCCTCCCAAGGAGGTCTCTCCCATCCTAGAAGCCCCCAGGTCTGTCATGGATGGGCTGTAGTGCCCCAGGCTTTGGAGTAGGGAGCCTGTGTCTCTGGCAGAAGACCTTTCACAAGCGAAAACGGGGATGCAAGATGGCCTGGGCGAGCCAAAGGGACTTAGGGTGACATTAAGGCAGGCAGAAGAGAGAAGCAGCGAGCCCGCAGAAAATGCTGGGAGCCTTCCAAGGAGGCTTCTGCCATCCCAGACGCCCCCAAATCGGTCCCGAAAGTGCTGTAAAGACCAAGGCTTTGGAGCAGGGTGACAGTGTCTCTCCCAGAAGGCCCCACAAGCGAAACCGGGGCCGCAGGGTGGCATGGGCGAGCTGCAGGTACTCAGGGTGACATTGAGACAGGCAGAGGAGAGATGCAGTAAGATCGCAGGGAATGGTCGGAGCCTCCCTAAAAGGCCTCTACCATTCCAGAAACCCCCAAGGCTTTCCCGGGCAGGCTGTAAAGCACCAGACTTTGGAGCAAGGTGCCTGTGTCTCTTGAGGAAGACTGCCACAACCAAAAACGTGGCCACATGGTGGCATGGGCGGACTGCAGGGACTCAGGGGGACGTGGAGGCAGGCAGAAAGGCGAAGCCGTGAGACCACAGGGAATGCTTAGTGCATCTCAAAATGCCTCTCTTATTACAGAAGCCCCCAGGACTGTCCGGAGCAGGTTGTAAAGCCCTAGTCATTACAGCAGCCTGCCTGTGTCTCTCGTGGAAGGCCCCCACAAAAAATAAAGGAGCCACAGGGTGGCGTGGGCGGGCCTCAAGGACTCAAAGGGTCATGGAGGAAAGCAGAGGATAGAAGCAGTGAGACCGGGGTGAATGCAAGGAGCCTTCCTTGAAGTCCTCTCCCATCCCAGAAGCACCCAGCGCTGTCCTGGGCGGGCTGCAGAGACCCAGGCTTCAGAGCGGGGTGCCTGGACTTCTCACGGAAGATCCCCACAAGCAAAAACAGAACAGCAGAAATATGTTGGTGGGCTGCAGGGACTCAAGGGGACATTGAGACAGGAAGTGGGTAGAAGCAGCGAGACCGCAGGGAAGGCTGAGAGCCTCCCAAAAAGGCCTCTCCCATCCCAGAAGCCCCCAGGGCTATATTTGGCGGGTTGTAAAGCCCCACGTTTGGGAGCAGGGTGCCTGTGTCTCTCGCGGAAGGCCCCCAAAAGCAAAACAGGGGCCGATGTGTGCCTTGGGCGGGCCGCAGGTACTCACAGGTTGAGGCCGACAAAGAAGAGAAGTGGTGAGACTGCAGGGTATGCTGGGTTCCTCCCAAGATGTACTTTTCCTTCAAAGAAGTCCCGAGGGCTCTCCAGGGTGGGCTGTAAAGCCCCAGGCTTTGGTGCAGTGTGGCTTGTCTTTCACTAAAAGCCCCCAAAAGCAAAGACGGAGCTTCAGGGTGGGGTGAACGGGAAGCAGGGACTCAGGGACACTTTGAGACAGTCAGAGGAAAGAAGTGGCAAAACCGTAGGCAATGCTGAGAGCTTCGCAAGGATGCTTCAACCATCCCAGAAGCCCCAGGGCTGTCACTAGCGGGCTGTTAAATTTCAGGCTTTAAAGCAGTCTGTCTATGTCTCTCCCAGAAGGCCCTCACAAGAGAAAACTGGGCCACAGGATGGCGTGGGTGGGCCACAGGGACTCAGTGGGACATTGAGGTAGGCAGTGGAGAGAAGTGGTGAGATGCAGCCAATGCTGGGAGCCTCCCACAGAGCCCTCTCCCATCCCAGAAGTCCGAGTGTTGTTGCAGTTGGGCTATAAAGCCCTAGGCTTTGGAGCAGGATGCCTGTGCCTCTTGTGCAAGGCCCCCAAAAGTGACAACGGGGCTGTAGGGTGACGTGGGTGAGTCACAGGGACTCAGGGGAACTAGGAGGCAGACAGAGGAAAGAAGCGGCAAGACCAAAGGGAATGCTGAGAGCTTCCTGAGGAGGGGTCTCCAAATCCAGAAGCTACAAAAGCTGTCCTGGGCGTGCTGTAGAACCACAGGTTTTCAAGCAGGGTACCTGTATCTCTCACGGAGTGCTCCCCAAGCAAAAATGGGGCCCCAGTGTGGCATGGGCGGGCAACAGGGACTCAGGGGGATGTTGAGGCAGAGGGAGGGAGAAGCAGCAAGAACGAAGGGAGTGCTTGGATCCTTTCAAGAAAACCTCTCCCATCCCAGAAGCACCCAGGGCTGAGCTGGGCAGGCTGTAATGCCACAGGCTTTGGAGCAAGGTGGCTGTGTCTCCCAAGGAAAACCGCTCAAGTGAAAACGGTGCTATAGTGTGGCATGGGAGGGCTGCAGGGACTCAGGGGAACATTGAGGCAAGCAGAGGGTAGAAGGGATGAGACCACAGGGAATGCTGGGAGCCTCCCAAAAAGGCCTCCTCCATTACATAAGCCTCACGGGCTGTCCCATGAGGGCTGTGAAACCCCAGGCTTTGGAGTAGTGTGCCTGTGTCACTCGCGGAATGCCCCCACAAGCGAAGACAGAGCCGCAGGGTGGTGTGGGCGGACCCCAGGGACTAAGGGGGACGTTGAGGCAGGCAGAGGGGAGAAGCGGCGAGACTGCAGGGAGTGCTGGGATCCTCCTAAGGATGACTCCTTCATCCCAGAATCCCCCAGAGCTGTTTCAGGTGGGTGGTAAAACCCCAGGCTTTGGAGCAGGGTGCATATGTTTCTCCAGGAAGGCTTCCGCAAGCGCAAACAGGACCGCAGAGTGACATGGGCAGGCCCCAGGGACTCACGGGATATTGAAGCAGACATAGGGGAGAAGCGGCAAGATCGCAGGGTTCCTCTGTCTGTCTCGGAAGGCCTCAACAAGAGAAAATGGCATCGTAGGGTGGCGTAGGCGGACCGCAGGTACTCAGGGAGACGTTGAGGCATGAAAAGGGTAGAAGGGGCGAGACAACAGGGAATTCTGGAAGCCTCCCAAGAAGGCTTCTCCTATTCTAGAAACACTCAGGGCTGTCGCTGGCAGACTGAAATGCCCAGGCTTTGGAGCAGCGTCCCTGTGTCTCTCACGGAAGGCCCCCACAAGCGAAAACGGGACAGCAACATCGCGTGGGCGGGCTGTAGGAACTCATGGGGGCGTTTAGGCAGGCAGAGGGGAGAACAGCCAGACCTCAGGGAATGCTGGGGACCTCCCTAGAAGGCCCCTCTCATCCCATAAGTCCCCAAGTCTGTCGCGGTCACGCTGTTAAGCCCCAGTCTTTGGAGCTGTGTCTCTGGCGGAAGGCCCCCACAAGTGAAAGCGCAGCTGCAGAATGGCGGGGGCGGGAAACAGGGACTCAACGGGATGTCGAGGCAGGCAGAACAGAGGTGTGGCGAGACAGCAGGAAATCCTGGGAGCCTCCTAAGTATGCCTCTCTCATACCCGAAGCCCACAGGGCTCTCCCAGACATGCTGTAAAGCTCCAGGCTTTGAATCAGGGTGCCTGTCTTTCTGGCATAAGGCCCCCACAAGGAAAAACAGGGCAGCAGGGTGGTCTGGGCGGGTTGCAGCGACTCAGGGGGAACTTGAGGCAGGCAGAGGGGAGAAGCCAAGAGACCACAGGGAATGTTGGGAGCCCCCCAAGGACGCTTCTCCCATCCCAGTAGCCCCCAGCGCTGGGATGGGAGAGGCCTTTTAGTGAAGTTCCCAGCATTCCCAGTAGTATCTCCATGTTTCTTCAGTCTGCCTCAACGTCCGCCTGAGTTTCTGCGGATTCCCCATGCTACCCTATGGCCTCGTTATCTCTTGTGGTGGCTTTTTGCAAAAGACACAGGCACCTTGTTCCAAAGTTTGAGGCTTTACAGTTCGCCCGGGACATCCGTGAGAGCTTGTGGGAGGGAAGAGGCCTCCTTTGGATGCTCCTAGCATTCCCTGCCATTTCCTGCTTAACTCCTCTACCTGCCTCAACAACACCCCGAGTCCCTGCTGCCCGCCCACAACACCCTATGGCCTCGTTTGTGCTCATGGGGGCCTTCTGTTGGAGACACAGGCACGCTGCTCCAAAGCCTGGGGCTTTACTGACTGCCCAGGACCGCCTTGGGAGGCTTCCAGCATTTCCTGCAGTCTCACTACTTCTCAGAGAATATCTCCGAGATGCATCCACACATCACAAAGCAGTTTCACAGATAGCTTATATATTGTTATGATCTGGGAATATGGAATATTTGTTTTTTCCCCGTAGGCTTCAATGGGCTACCAAATGTCCCTTCCCAGATTCTCCAAAAACATTGTATCCAATCTATTCAATCAACAGAAAGGATTAACTCTGAAAGATGACTCCATACATCACAAAGCAATTTAACAGGTAGTTTCTTTTGAGCTTTTATCTGAAGATATTTGGTTTATCCTAATAAGCCTCAATGGGCTCACAAATGACTCTTCACAGATTCTCCTAAAAGCGTGTTTTCAGCATGCTGAATAGAAAGAAAGCTTTAACTCTGTGAGATAAATCCACACATCAAAGCAGTTTCAGATAGCTTCTTTCTAGTTTTTATCTGGGATATTCAGTTTTCCCCATAGGCCTCAATGGGCTCCAAATGTCCTTCACAGATTCTCCAAAAGAGTGTTTCCAACTGCTGAATCAAAAAAAAAATGTTTAATTCTGTGACATGAATCCACATATCACAGGACAGTTTCACAGATCACTCCTTTCCTGTTTTTATCTGGAGATATTCGTTTTTCTCCCATAGGGCTCAATGTGCTCCCAAATGTCTTTTCACAGATTATACAAAAATGTTTCCACCATGGTGAATCAAAAGAAATGTTTCAGGTTGTGAGATGGATCCACATATAACAAAGCCATTTCACAGTTGTCTTCTTTCTGGTTTTTATCTGGGATGTTTAATTTGTCCCCATAGGCTTTGATAGGCTCCCAAATGTCTTTTGACAGATTTTCCAAAACGAGTGTTTCTAACGTGCTGAATTAAAAGAAAGGTTTAAGTCTCTGAGATGAATCCACATATCACAAAGCCATTTCACAGATAGCTTCTTTCTAGTTTTTATCTGGGATATTCAGTTTTCCCCATAGGCCTCAATGGGCTCCAAATGTCCTTCACAGATTCTCAAAAGAGTGTTTCAACCTGCTGAATCAAAAGAAAGGTTTAACTCTGTGAGATGAATCCACACATCACAAAGCAGTTTCACAGATAGATTCTTTCTAGTTTTTATCTGGAGATATTCCAATTTTCCCCTTAGGCCTCAAAGGGTGACCAAATGTGCCTTTGCAGATTCTCCAAAAAGAGTGTTTCCAACCCGCTGAATCAAAAGAAAGGTTTAACTGTGTGAGATGAATCCACACATCACAACCAGTTTCACAGATAGCTACTTTCTGCTTTTCATCTGGGAAATTCAGTTTTACCCTTAGGCCTCAATGGGCTCCCAAATGTCCTTTGCAGATTCTCCAAAAGAGTGTTTCCAACCTGCTGAATCAAAAGAAAGGTTTAACTCTGAGATGAATCCACATCACAAAGCAGTTTCACAGATTCTCCAAAAGAGTGTTTCAACCTGCTGAATCAAAAGAAAGTTTAACTCTGTGATGAATCCACATCACAAAGCAGTTTCAGATAGCTTCTTCTAGTTTTTATCTGGGATATTCAGTTTTCCCCATAGGCCTCAATGGGCTCCCAAATGTCCCTTCAGATTCTCCAAAAGAGTGTTTCAACCTGCTGAATCAAAATAAAGATTTAATTCTGTGAGATGAATCTACATATCACAAAGCAGTCTAACAGATACCTTCTTTTTAGTTTTTATCTGGGATATTGTTTTTCCAAAGAGGTTTCAATGGGCTCCCAAATATCTCTTTGCAGATTCTCCAAAATCAGTGTTTCCAACCTGCTGATTCATAACAAATGTTGAACTCTGTGATATCAATCCATAACTCATGAAGTAGTTCCACAGACAGCTTCTTTCTACTTTTTATCTGGGATATTCAGTTTTTCCCATAGGCCTCAATGGGCTCCCAAATGTCCCTTTGCAGATTCTCCAAAAGAGTGTTTCCAACCTGCTGAATCAAAAGAAAGGTTCAATTCTGTGAGATGAATCCACATATCACAAAGCAGTTTCACAGATAGCTTCTTTCTACTTTTTATCTGGGAGTATTCCGTTTTTTCCTTAGCCCTCAATAAACTTCCAAATATCCTTTCACAGATTTTCCAATAAAAGTGTTTCAAACCTAGTGAATCAACAGAAAGTTTTAATTCTGTGAAATAAATCCATACATCATAAAGCAATTTCACAGATTCTCCAAAAGTGTTTCCAACCTGCTGAATCAAAAGAAAAGTTTAACTCTGTGATGAATCCACATATCACAAAGCAGTTTCAGATAGCTTCTTCTAGTTTTTATCTGGGATATTCAGTTTTTCCCATAGGCCTCAATGGGCTCCCAAATGTCCCTTCACAGATTCTCCAAAAAGAGTGTTTCCAACCTGCTGAATCAAAAGAAAGGTTTAACCCTGTGAGTTGAATCCACATATCACAAAGCAGTTTCCAACAGCTTCTCTCTAGTTTTTATCTGGGATATTCAGTTTTTCCCATAGGCCTCAATGGGCTCCCAAATGTCCTTCACAGATTCTCCAAAAGAGTGTTTCCAACTGCTGAATCAAACCAAAGGTTTAAATCTGTGAGATGAATCCATACATCACAAAGCAGTTTCACAGATAGCTTCTTTCTTGTTTTTATCTGCCGATATTCAGTTTTTCCAAATAGGCTTCTCTGGGCTCCCAAATCGCCCTTTGCAGTTTCTCCAAAAGAAATGTTTCCAATCTGCTGAATTAAGAGAAAGGTTTAATTCTGTGAGAAGAATCCACACATCACAGAGCGGTTTCACAGATATCTTCTTTCTAGTTTTTATCAGGGTATATTCCGTTTTTCCGCATAGGCCTCAAATAGTTCCCAAATGTTCCTTCACTGATTCTCCAAAAATAGTGTTTCCAACCTGCTGAGTCAAAAGAAAGTTTAACTCTGTGAGATGAATCCACACATCACAAAACAGTTTCACAGATAGCTTCTTTCTAGTTTTTATCTGGGATATTCAGTTTTTCCCATAGGCCTCAATGGCTCCCAAATGTCCCTTCACAGATTCTCCAAAAGAGTGTTTCCAACCTGCTGAATCAAAAGAAAGGTTTAATTCTGTGAGATGAATCACACATCACAAAGCAGTTTCACAGATTCTACAAAAGAGTGTTTCAACCTGCTGAATCAAAAGAAAGTTTAACTCTGTGAGATGAATCCACACATCACAAAGCAGTTTCACAGATAGCTTTTTCTAGTTTTTATCTGGGATATTCAGTTTTTCCCATAGGCCTCAATGGGCTCAAATGTCCCTTTGCAGATTCTCCAAAAGAATGTTTCCAACCTGCTGAATCAAAAGAAAAGTTTAACTCTGTGAGATGTATCCACACATCACAAAGCAGCTTCATGGATAGCTTCTTTCTAGTTTTTGTCTGGGATATTCTGTTTTTCCCATAGGCCTCAATGGGCTCCAAATGTCCTTCACAGATTCTCCAAAAGTGTTTCCAACCTGCTGAATCAAAAGAAAGTTTAACTCTGTGAGATGAATCCACACATCACAAAACAGTTTCACAGATTCTCCAAAAGTGTTTCCAACTGCTGAATCAAAAGAAAGGTTTAACTCTGAGATGAATCCACATCACAAAGCAGTTTCACAGATACCTTCTTTCTAGTTTTTATCTGGGATATTTGTTTTTCCCATAGGCCTCAATGGGCTCCCAAATGTCCCTTGGCAGATTCTACAAAAGAGTGTTTCCAACCTTCTGAATCAAAAGAAAGTTTAACTCTGTGAGATGAATCCACACATCACAAAGCAGTTTCACAGATAGCTTCTTTCTAATTTTTATCTGGGATATTTGTTTTTCCCATAGGCCTCAATGGGCTCAAATGTCCCTTCACAGATTCTACAAAAGAGTGTTTCCAACCTGCTGAATCAAAAGAAAGGTTTAACTCTGTGAGATGAATCCACACATCACAAAACAGTTTCACAGATAGCTTCTTTCTAGTTTTTATCTGGGATATTCAGTTTTTCCATAGGCCTCAATGGGCTCCAAATGTCCCTTCACAGATTCTCCAAAAGAGTGTTTCCAACCTGCTGAATCAAAAGAAAGTTTAACTCTGTGAGATGAATCCACACATCACAAAGCAGTTTCACAGATAGCTTCTTTCTAGTTTTTATCTGGGATATTTGTTTTTCCCATAGGCCTCAATGGCTCCAAATGTCCTTCACAGATTCTCCAAAAGTGTTTCCAACTGCTGAATCAAAAGAAAAGTTTAACTCTGTGAGATGAATCACACATCACAAAGCAGTTTCACAGATAGCTTCTTTCTAGTTTTTATCTGGGATATTTGTTTTTCCCATAGGCCTCAATGGGCTCCCAAATGTCCCTTTGCAGATTCTCCAAAAGAGTGTTTCCAACCTGCTGAATCAAAAGAAAGGTTTAACTCTGTGATGAATCCACACATCACAAGCAGTTTCACAGATAGCTTCTTTCTAGTTTTTATCTGGGATATTTGTTTTTCCCATAGGCCTCAATGGGCTCAAATGTCCTTCAGATTCTCCAAAAGTGTTTCCAACTGCTGAATCAAAAGAAAGGTTTAACTCTGAGATGAATCCACATCACAAAGCAGTTTCAGATAGCTTCTTCTAGTTTTTATCTGGGATATTCTGTTTTTCCCATAGGCCTCAATGGCTCAAATGTCCCTTTGCAGATTCTCCAAAAGTGTTTCCAACCTGCTGAATCAAAAGAAAAGTTTAACTCTGTGAGATGAATCCACACTTCACAAACAATTTCTCAGATAGCATCTTTCCAGTTTTTATCTGGGATATTTGTTTTTCCCATAGGCCTCAATGGCTCAAATGTCCCTTTGCAGATTCTCCAAAAGAGTGTTTCCAACCTGCTGAATCGAAAGAAAGTTTAACTCTGTGAGATGAATCCACATCACAAAGCAGTTTCACAGATAGCTTCTTTCTAGTTTTTATCTGGGATATTCAGTTTTTCCCATAGGCCTCAATGGCTCCCAAATGTCCCTTTGCAGATTCTCCAAAAGAGTGTTTCCAACCTGCTGAATCAAAAGAAAGGTTTAACTCTGTGAGATGAATCCACACATCACAAAGTAGTTTCACAGATAGCTTCTTTCTAGTTTTTATCTGGGGATATTCAGTTTTTCCCCATAGGCCTCAATGGGCTCCCAAATGTCCTTTGCAGATTCTCAAAAGAGTGTTTCCAACCTGCTGAATCAAAAGAAAGGTTTAATTCTGTGAGATGAATCCACACATAACAAAACACTTTCACATATTGTTTCTTTCTAGTTTTTATCTGGGGATATTCAGTTTTTCCCATAGGCCTCAATGGGCTCCCAAATGTCCCTTCACAGATTCTACAAAAAGAGTGTTTCCAACCTGCTGAATCAAAAGAAAGGTTTAACTCTGTGAGATGAATCCACATCACAAAGCAGTTTCACAGATAGTTTCTTTCTAGTTTTTATCTGGGGATATTCAGTTTTTCCCATAGGCCTCAATGGGCTCAAATGTCCTTTGCAGATTCTCAAAAGAGTGTTTCCAACCTGCTGAATCAAAAGAAAGTTTAACTCTGTGAGATGAATCCACACATCACAAAGCAGTTTCACAGATAGCTTCTTTCTAGTTTTTATCTGGGGATATTCAGTTTTTCCCATAGGCCTCAATGGGCTCCAAATGTCCTTCACAGATTCTCCAAAAGTGTTTTCAACCTGCTGAATCAAAAGAAAGGTTTAACTCTGAGATGAATCCACATCACAAAGCAGTTTCACAGATAGCTTCTTTCTAGTTTTTATCTGGGGATATTCAGTTTTTCCCATAGGCCTCAATGGCTCCAAATGTCCCTTCACAGATTCTCCAAAAGTGTTTCCAACCTGCTGAATCAAAAGAAAGGTTTAACTGTGAGATGAATCCACACATCACAAGCAGTTTCACAGATAGCTTCTTCTAGTTTTTATCTGGGATATTCAGTTTTTCCCATAGGCCTCAATGGGCTCCCAAATGTCCTTCACAGATTCTCCAAAAGTGTTTCCAACCTGCTGAATCAAAAGAAAGTTTAACTCTGTGAGATGAATCACACATCACAAAACAGTTTCACAGATAACTTCTTTCTAGTTTTTATCTGGGATATTCAGTTTTTCCCATAGGCCTCAATGGGCTCCCAAATGTCCTTTGCAGATTCTACAAAAGAGTGTTTCCAACCTGCTGAATCAAAAAAAGGTTTAACTCTGAGATGAATCCACATCACAAAGCAGTTTCACAGATAGCTTCTTTCTAGTTTTTATCTGGGATATTCAGTTTTTCCCATAGGCCTCAATGGCTCCCAAATGTCCCTTCAGATTCTACAAAAAGTGTTTCCAACCTGCTGAATCAAAAGAAAGGTTTAACTCTGTGATGAATCCACACATCAAAAGCAGTTTCAGATAGCTTCTTTCTAGTTTTTATCTGGGATATTTGTTTTTCCCATAGGCCTCAATGGCTCCAAATGTCCTTCACAGATTCTCCAAAAGTGTTTCCAACTGCTGAATCAAAAGAAAGGTTTAACTCTGAGATGAATCCACATCACAAAGCAGTTTCAGATAGCTTCTTTCTAGTTTTTATCTGGGATATTCTTTCTAGTTTTTATCTGGGATATTCAGTTTTTCCCATAGGCCTCAATGGCTCAAATGTCCTTCACAGATTCTCAAAAGAGTGTTTCCAACCTGCTGAATCAAAAGAAAGTTTAACTCTGTGAGATGAATCCACACATCACAAAGCAGTTTCACAGATAGCTTCTTCTAGTTTTTATCTGGGATATTCAGTTTTTCCCATAGGCCTCAATGGCTCCCAAATGTCCTTCACAGATTCTCCAAAAGTGTTTCCAACCTGCTGAATCAAAAGAAAGGTTTAACTCTGTGATGAATCCACACATCACAAGCAGTTTCACAGATAGTTTCTTTCTAGTTTTTATCTGGGATATTCAGTTTTTCCCATAGGCCTCAATGGCTCCAAATGTCCCTTCAGATTCTCCAAAAGAGTGTTTCCAACCTGCTGAATCAAAAGAAAGTTTAACTCTGTGATGAATCCACATCACAAAGCAGTTTCACAGATAGCTTCTTTCTAGTTTTTATCTGGGATATTCTGTTTTTCCCATAGGCCTCAATGGCTCAAATGTCCTTCAGATTCTCCAAAAGAGTGTTTCCAACCTGCTGAATCAAAAGAAAGTTTAACTCTGTGATGAATCCACATCACAAAGCAGTTTCACAGATAGCTTCTTTCTAGTTTTATCTGGGATATTCTGTTTTTCCCATAGGCCTCAATGGCTCCAAATGTCCTTCACAGATTCTCCAAAAGAGTGTTTCCAACCTGCTGAATCAAAAGAAAGTTTAACTCTGAGATGAATCCACACATCACAAAGCAGTTTCACAGATAGCTTCTTTCTAGTTTTATCTGGGATATTTGTTTTTCCCATAGGCCTCAATGGGCTCCAAATGTCCCTTCACAGATTCTCCAAAAGAGTGTTTCCAACCTGCTGAATCAAAAGAAAGGTTTAACTCTGTGAGATGAATCCACATCACAAAGCAGTTTCACAGATAGATTCTTTCTAGTTTTATCTGGGATATTTGTTTTTCCCATAGGCCTCAATGGCTCCCAAATGTCCCTTTGCAGATTCTCCAAAAGAGTGTTTCCAACCTGCTGAATCAAAAGAAAAGTTTAATGCTGTGAGTTGAATCCACACATCAAAAGCAGTTTCACAGATAGCTTCTTTCTAGTTTTATCTGGGATATTTGTTTTTCCCATAGGCCTCAATGGGCTCCAAATGTCCCTTCAGATTCTACAAAAGAGTGTTTCCAACCTGCTGAATCAAAAGAAAGGTTTAACTCTGTGAGATGAATCCACACATCACAAAGTAGTTTCACAGATAGTTTCTTTCTAGTTTTATCTGGGATATTCAGTTTTTCCCATAGGCCTCAATGGCTCCAAATGTCCTTCACAGATTCTCAAAAGAGTGTTTCAACCTGCTGAATCAAAAGAAAGGTTTAACTGTGAGATGAATCACACATCACAAAACAGTTTCACAGATAGTTTCTTTCTAGTTTTATCTGGGATATTCAGTTTTTCCCATAGGCCTCAATGGCTCAAATGTCCTTCAGATTCTCCAAAAAGTGTTTCCAACCTGCTGAATCAAAAGAAAGGTTTAACTCTGTGAGATGAATCCACACATCAAAAGCAGTTTCACAGATAGCTTCTTTCTAGTTTTTATCTGGGATATTCAGTTTTTCCCATAGGCCTCAATGGCTCCCAAATGTCCCTTTGCAGATTCTCAAAAGAGTGTTTCCAACTGCTGAATCAAAAGAAAAGTTTAACTCTGTGAGATGAATCCACACATCACAAGCAGTTTCACAGATAGCTTCTTCTAGTTTTATCTGGGATATTCAGTTTTTCCCATAGGCCTCAATGGCTCAAATGTCCTTCACAGATTCTACAAAAGAGTGTTCCAACCTGCTGAATCAAAAGAAAGTTTAACTCTGTGAGATGAATCACACATCACAAAACAGTTTCACAGATAGCTTTTCTAGTTTTATCTGGGATATTCTGTTTTTCCCATAGGCCTCAATGGCTCCCAAATGTCCTTCAGATTCTCCAAAAGAGTGTTTCCAACCTGCTGAATCAAAAGAAAGGTTTAACTCTGAGATGAATCACACATCACAAAACAGTTTCACAGATAGCTTCTTTCTAGTTTTATCTGGGATATTCTGTTTTTCCCATAGGCCTCAATGGGCTCAAATGTCCTTCACAGATTCTACAAAAGAGTGTTTCCAACTGCTGAATCAAAAGAAAGGTTTAACTCTGTGAGATGAATCCACATATCACAAAGCAGTTTCACAGATAGCTTTTTCTAGTTTTTATCTGGGATATTCAGTTTTTCCCATAGGCCTCAATGGGCTCCCAAATGTCCTTTGCAGATTCTACAAAAGAGTGTTTCCAACCTGCTGAATCAAAAGAAAGGTTTAACTCTGTGAGATGAATCCACACATCAAAGCAGTTTCACAGATAGCTTCTTTCTAGTTTTTATCTGGGATATTCAGTTTTTCCCATAGGCCTCAATGGCTCCAAATGTCCCTTTGCAGATTCTACAAAAGAGTGTTTCCAACCTGCTGAATCAAAAAAGGTTTAACTCTGTGAGATGAATCCACACATCAAAGCAGTTTCACAGATAGCTTCTTTCTAGTTTTTATCTGGGATATTCAGTTTTTCCCATAGGCCTCAATGGCTCAAATGTCCCTTCACAGATTCTACAAAAGAGTGTTTCCAACTGCTGAATCAAAAGAAAGTTTAACTCTGAGATGAATCACACATCACAAAGCAGTTTCACAGATAGCTTCTTTCTAGTTTTTATCTGGGATATTCAGTTTTTCCCATAGGCCTCAATGGCTCCAAATGTCCTTCACAGATTCTCCAAAAGAGTGTTTCCAACCTGTTGAATCAAAAGAAAGGTTTAACTCTGTGAGATGAATCCACACATCACAAAGCAGTTTCACAGATAGCTTCTTTCTAGTTTTTATCTGGGATATTTGTTTTTCCCATAGGCCTCAATGGCTCCAAATGTCCTTCAGATTCTCAAAAGAGTGTTTCCAACTGCTGAATCAAAAGAAAGGTTTAACTCTGTGAGATGAATCCACACATCACAAAGCAGTTTCAGATAGCTTCTTCTAGTTTTTATCTGGATATTTGTTTTTCCCATAGGCCTCAATGGCTCCAAATGTCCTTTGCAGATTCTCCAAAAGAGTGTTTCCAACTGCTGAATCAAAAGAAAGTTTAACTCTGTGAGATGAATCCACATCACAAAGCAGTTTCACAGATAGCTTTTTCTAGTTTTTATCTGGGATATTTGTTTTTCCCATAGGCCTCAATGGCTCAAATGTCCTTCAGATTCTCCAAAAGAGTGTTTCCAACCTGTTGAATCAAAAGAAAGTTTAACTCTGTGAGATGAATCCACATCACAAAGCAGTTTCACAGATAGCTTCTTTCTAGTTTTTATCTGGGATATTTGTTTTTCCCATAGGCCTCAATGGCTCCAAATGTCCTTTGCAGATTCTCCAAAAGAGTGTTTCCAACCTGCTGAATCAAAAGAAAGTTTAACTCTGTGAGATGAATCCACACATCACAAAGCAGTTTCACAGATAGCTTCTTCTAGTTTTTATCTGGGATATTTGTTTTTCCCATAGGCCTCAATGGCTCCAAATGTCCTTTGCAGATTCTACAAAAGAGTGTTCCAACCTGCTGAATCAAAAGAAAGTTTAACTCTGTGAGATGAATCCACACATCAAAGCAGTTTCACAGATAGCTTCTTTCTAGTTTTTATCTGGGATATTCTTTTTCCCATAGGCCTCAATGGCTCCAAATGTCCTTCAGATTCTCCAAAAGAGTGTTTCAACCTGCTGAATCAAAAGAAAGTTTAACTCTGTGAGATGAATCACATCACAAAGCAGTTTCACAGATAGATTCTTTCTAGTTTTATCTGGGGATATTCTTTTTCCCATAGGCCTCAATGGCTCAAATGTCCTTCAGATTCTCCAAAAAGTGTTTCCAACTGCTGAATCAAAAGAAGGTTTAACTCTGTGATGAATCCACACATCAAAGCAGTTTCAGATAGCTTCTTCTAGTTTTTATCTGGGATATTCTTTTTCCCATAGGCCTCAATGGCTCCAAATGTCCCTTCACAGATTCTACAAAAGAGTGTTTCCAACCTGCTGAATCAAAAGAAAGGTTTAACTGTGAGATGAATCCACACATCACAAGCAGTTTCACAGATAGCTTCTTTCTAGTTTTATCTGGGATATTCTTTTTCCCATAGGCCTCAATGGGCTCAAATGTCCTTCACAGATTCTACAAAAGAGTGTTTCCAACTGCTGAATCAAAAGAAAGGTTTAACTGTGAGATGAATCCACATATCACAAAGCAGTTTCACAGATAGCTTCTTCTAGTTTTTATCTGGGGATATTTGTTTTTCCCATAGGCCTCAATGGGCTCCCAAATGTCCTTCACAGATTCTACAAAAGAGTGTTTCCAACCTGCTGAATCAAAAGAAAGGTTTAACTCTGTGAGATGAATCCACACATCACAAAGCAGTTTCACAGATAGCTTCTTTCTAGTTTTTATCTGGGGATATTCTGTTTTCCCATAGGCCTCAATGGGCTCCCAAATGTCCTTTGCAGATTCTACAAAAGAGTGTTTCCAACTGCTGAATCAAAAGAAAGGTTTAACTCTGTGAGATGAATCCACACATCACAAGCAGTTTCACAGATAGCTTTTCTAGTTTTATCTGGGATATTCTTTTTCCCATAGGCCTCAATGGCTCCAAATGTCCTTCAGATTCTCCAAAAGAGTGTTTCAACCTGCTGAATCAAAAGAAAGTTTAACTCTGTGAGATGAATCACATCACAAAGCAGTTTCACAGATAACTTCTTTCTAGTTTTTATCTGGGGATATTCTTTTTCCCATAGGCCTCAATGGCTCCAAATGTCCCTTCACAGATTCTCCAAAAGAGTGTTTCCAACCTGTTGAATCAAAAGAAAGTTTAACTCTGTGAGATGAATTCACACATCACAAAGCAGTTTCACAGATAGTTTCTTTCTAGTTTTATCTGGGATATTCAGTTTTCCCCATAGGCCTCAATGGGCTCCCAAATGTCCTTTGCAGATTCTCCAAAAGGGTGTTTCCAAACTGCTGAATCAAAAGTAAAATTTAATTCCATGAGATGAATCCACGCATCACAAAGCAGTTTCACAGACTGCTTATTTCTAGTTTTTATTTGGGGATATTCAGTTCTTCCCCATAGGCCACAATGGGCTATCAAATGTCCCTTTGCAGATTCTACAAAAAAAGGTTTTCCAAACTGCTGAGTCAAAAGAAAGGTTTAATGCAGTGAGATGAATACACACATCACAAAGCAGTTTCACAGATTCTCCAAAAGAGTGTTTCCAACCTGTTGAATCAAAAGAAAGTTTAACTCTGAGATGAATCCACATCACAAAGCAGTTTCACAGATAGCTTTTTCTAGTTTTTATCTGGGATATTCAGTTTTTCCCCATAGGCCTCAATGGCTCAAATGTCCCTTTGCAGATTCTCCAAAAGAGTGTTTCAACCTGCTGAATCAAAAGAAAGGTTTAACTCTGTGAGATGAATCCACATATCACAAAGCAGTTTCAGATAGCTTCTTCTAGTTTTTATCTGGGATATTCAGTTTTTCCCCATAGGCCTCAATGGGCTCAAATGTCCCTTTGCAGATTCTCCAAAAAGAGTGTTTCCAATCTGCTGAATCAAAAGAAAGGTTAACTCTGTGAGATGAGTCCACACATCATGACGCAGTTTCACAGATAGCTTCTCTCTAGTTTTCATCTGGGATATTCTGTTTTTCCCCATAGGCCTCAATGGCTCCAAATGTCCTTCACAGATTCTACAAAAGAGTGTTTCCAACTGCTGAATCAAAAGAAGTTTAACTCTGTGAGATGAATCCACACATCAAAAGCAGTTTCAGATAGCTTCTTCTAGTTTTTATCTGGGATATTCAGTTTTTCCCCATAGGCCTCAATGGCTCCCAAATGTCCCTTCACAGATTCTCCAAAATGAGTGTTTCCAACCTGCTGAATCAAAAGAAAGGTTTAACTCTGTGAGATGAATCCACATATCACAAAGCAGTTTCACAGATTCTCCAAAAAGTGTTTCCCACCTGTTCAATCAAGAGATAGGATTAACTCTGTGAGATGAATCCACATATCACAAAGCAGTTTCACAGATAGCTTTTTCTAGTTTTTATCTGGGATATTCTGTTTTTCCCCATAGGCCTCAATGGGCTCCCAAATGTCCTTCACAGATTCTACAAAAAGTGTTTCCAACCTGCTGAATCAAAAGAAAGGTTTAACTCTGTGAGATGAATCCACATATCACAAAGCAGTTTCACAGATAGCTTCTTTCTAGTTTTTATCTGGGGATATTCTGTTTTTCCCCATAGGCCTCAATGGGCTCCCAAATGTCCCTTCACAGATTCTCCAAAAAGAGTCTTTTTAACCTGTTGAATCAAAAGAAAGTTTTACCTCTGTGAGATGAATTCACACATCACAAAACAGTTTCACAGATAGCTTCTTTCTAGTTTTTATCTGGGATATTCAGTTTTTCCCCATAGGCCTCAATGGGCTCCCAAATGTCCCTTTGCAGATTCTACAAAAGAGTGTTTCCAACCTGCTGAATCAAAAGAAAGGTTTAACTCTGTGAGATGAATCCACATATCACAAAGCAGTTTCACAGATTCTCCAAAAGAGTGTTTCCAACTGCTGAATCAAAAGAAAGTTTAACTCTGAGATGAATCCACATCACAAAGCAGTTTCAGATAGCTTCTTCTAGTTTTTATCTGGGATATTCAGTTTTTCCCCATAGGCCTCAATGGGCTCCCAAATGTCCTTCACAGATTCTCCAAAAGAGTGTTTCCAACCTGCTGGATCAAAAGAAAGGTTTAACTCTGTGAGATGAATCCACACATCACAAAGCAGTTTCACAGATAGCTTCTTTCTAGTTTTTATCTGGAGATATTCAGTTTTTCCCCATAGGCCTCAATGGGCTCCCAAATGTCCCTTCACAGATTCTCCAAAAAGAGTGTTTCCAACTGCTGAATCAAAAGAAAGGTTTAACTCTGTGAGATGAATTCACACATCACAAAGCAGTTTCACAGATAACTTCTTTCTAGTTTTTATCTGGGATATTCAGTTTTTCCCCATAGGCCTCAATGGGCTCCCAAATGTCCCTTTGCAGATTCTCCAAAAGAAGTGTTTCCAACTGCTGAATCAAAAGAAAGTTTAACTCTGTGAGATGAATCCACATCACAAAGCAGTTTCACAGATAGCTTCTTTCTAGTTTTTATCTGGGGATATTCTGTTTTTCCCATAGGCCTCAATGGGCTCCCAAATGTCCTTCACAGATTCTCCAAAAGAGTGTTTCCAACCCACTGAATCAAAGGAATGTTTCCAACCTGCTGAATCAAAAGAAAGTTTAACTCTGTGAGATGAATCACACATCACAAAACAGTTTCACAGATAGCTTCTTCTAGTTTTCATCTGAGGATGTTTAGTTTTTCCTCATGGGCCTCAATGGACTCCTAATTGTCTCTTGCAGATTCTCCAAAAAGAGTGTTTCCAAACTGCTGAATCAAAAGAAAGGTTTAACTCTGTGAGATGAATCCACACATCACAAAGCAGTTTCACAGATAGCTTCTTTCTAGTTTTTATCTGGGGATATTTTGTTTTTCCCCATAGGCCTCAATGGGCTCCCAAATGTCCCTTCACAGATTCTACAAAAGAGTGTTTCCAACCTGCTGAATCAAAAGAAAGTTTAACTCTGTGAGATGAATCACATCACAAAGCAGTTTCAGATAGCTTCTTCTAGTTTTTATCTGGGGATATTCAGTTTTTCCCCATAAGCCTCAATGGGCTCCCAAATGTCCTTTTGCAGATTCTCCAAAAAGAATGTTTCCACCCTGCTGAATCAAAAGAAAGGTTTAACTCTGAGATGAATTCACACATCACAAAGCAGTTTCACACATAGCTTCTTCTAGTTTTTATCTGGGGATATTCTGTTTTTCCCATAGGCCTCAATGGGCTCCAAATGTCCTTTGCAGATTCTCCAAAAGAGTGTTTCCAACTGCTGAATCAAAAGAAAGTTTAACTCTGTGAGATGAATCCACACATCACAAAGCTGTTTCACATATAGCTTCTTTCTACTTTTTATCTGAGGATATTCTGTTTTTCCCATAGACCTTAATGGGCTCTTAAATGTCCCTTCACAGATTCTCCAAAAAGAATGTCTTCAATCTGCTGAAGAAAGGGAAGTTTTAACTCTGTGAGATGAATGCACACATCCCAAAGCAGTTTCACAGATAGCCTCTTTCTAGATTTTATCTTGGGGAATTTGTTTTTCCACATAGACCTCCTTGAGCACTTAAATGTCTCTTTGCGAATTCTCCAAAAAGAATGTTTCCATCGTGGTGAATCAAAAAGAGAGGCTTAACTCTGAGATGAATCGACCCATTAAAAAGCAGTTTCACAGATATCTTCTTTGTAGTATTTATGTGAGATTATTGGGTTTTCCCCAAAAGGCCTCATGGGGCTCCCAAATGTATCTTTGCAGATTCTCTGGGTACATTCTGTTTTTCTTTACAGGCATTAATAGGCTCCAAAATTTCCCTTTGCAGATACTCCAAAAAGGATGTTTCCAATCTATGGAAACAAAAGAAAGGTTTAACTCTAGGAGATGAATCCACACATCACAAACTAGAAAGAACTAGCTTATTTCTAGTTTTTATCTGGGGGTATTCAGGTTTTTTCCTTAGGCATCAATGGGCTTACAAATATCCCTTTGCAGATCCTTAAAAAAGAGTGTTTCCAACCTGCTGGATCAAAAGAAAGGTTTAATTATGTGAGATGAATCCACACATCACAAAGCAGTTTCAGATAGCTTCTTCTAGTTTTTATCTGGATATTCAGTTTTTCCCATAGGCCTCAATGGGCTCCCAAATGTCCCTTCACAGATCCTATAAAAGAGTGTTTCCAAACTGCTAGATCAATCATTTGATGTTTAACTCTGTGCAATGAATTCACACGTCACAAAGCAGTTTCACAGATAGTTTCTTTTTAGTTTTTATCTGGGGATGTTCAATTTTCCCCATATTACTCAATGGGTTCCCAAATGTCCTATGGCAGATTCTCTAAAGAGTGTTTTCAACCTGCTGGATCAAAGGAAATATTTACTTCTGTGAGATGAATCCACACATCACAAAGTAGTTTCACAGATAGCTTCTTTCTGGTGTTTATCTGGGGATATTCAGTTTTCACATAGGCCTCAATGGGCTCAAATGTCCCTTCACAGATTCTCCAAAAGGTTCACAGATTCTCCAAAAAGTGTTTCCAACCTGTTGAATCAAAAGATAGGTTTACTTCTGTAAGATGAATCCACCAATCAGAAAGCAGTTTCACAGATAGCTTCTTTCTGGTTTTTATTTGGGGATTTTCCGTTTTTCCACATAGGCCTCAATGGACATCCAAATTTCCCTTCACAGGTCCTCCAGAAAGGGTGTTTCTAACATGCTGCATCTAAAGAATGGTTTAACTGTGCGAGATGAATCCCCACATCACAAAGAAGTTTCACAGATGTCTTCTTTAAAGTTCTTTTTCTATGGATGTTCAGTTTTTCCTCATAGACCTCAATGGGCTTTGAAATATCTCTTCACAGATTCTCCAAAAGGAGTGTTTCCAACCTGTTGAATCAAAAGAAAGGTTTGTATTCTGTGAGATAAATCCACACATCACAAAACAGTTTCACATATAACTTCTTTCTAGGTTTTATCATGGGATGTTCTGCTTTGCCACAGGCCTCAATGAGCTCCCAAATGTCTCTTTGTGGATTATTTAAAAAGAGTGTTTCTAAACTGCTGAATCAAAAGGAAGCCTTGCCACTGAGATGCATCCACACACACAAAGTAGTTTAACAGATAGCTTCTTTCTAGTTTTTATCTGGGGATATTCGTTTGTTTCCCTCCCCGCCATGGGCCTCAATTGGCTCCCAAATAGCCCTTCACAGATTCTTAAAAAAGAATGTCTCCAACCTGATGGATCAAAAGAAAGCTTTAAATCTGTGATCTGGATGCAAACAACATAAAGCCATTTTACAGATAGCTTCTTCATAGTTTTCATCTGGGGAGTATTTGTTTTTACTTATAGGCCTTAATTGACTCCCAAATGTCCCTCCACAGAGTCTACAAAAAGAGTGTTTCCAACATGCTGGATCAGAAGAAATTTTTAAATCTGTGAGATGAATCCACACATCACAAGCAGTTTCACAGATAGCTTCTTTCTAGTTTTTATCTGGGAATATTCTGTTTTTCCCATAGGCCTCAATGGGCTCAAATGTCCCTTCACAGATTCTCCAAAAGAGTGTTTCCAACCTGTTGAATCAAAAGAAATGTTTAACTCTGTGAGATGAATCCACATCACAAAGCAGTTTCACAGATAGCTTCTTTCTCATTTTTATCTCGGGATATTCAGTCATTCCCCATAGACCTTATTGGGATCACAAATGTCCATTCTCAGGTTATCTAAAAATAGTGTTTCCATACTACTGAATCAAAAGAAAGGTTTAACTCTGTTTGATGAACACACACACCACAAAGATGTTTCACACAGAGCTTCCATAGGCCTCAGTGGGCTCCAAAATATCTCTCGGGAGATTATCCAAAAAGAGTGTTTCCAACCTCCTAGATCAAAAGAAATATTCAATTCTGTGAGATTAATCCACTAAATACAGAGCAGTTTTACAGATAGATTCTTTCCAGATTTTTTCTGGGGATATTTGCTTTTTTTGCCATGGGCCTCAATGAGCTCCCAAAGGTCCTTTGTGGACTATCTAAAAAGAGTGTTTCCAAACTGCTGAATCAAAAGAAAGGTTTACATCTGAGAAATGAATTAACATATCAAAAAGCAGTTTCACATATAGCTTTTCTTAGTTTTTATCTTAAGGTACTCATTGTTTTCCCATCGGCCCCTATGGTCTCCCAAATGTTCTTTTGCAGATTCTAAAAAAGTGTGTTTCAAACTGCTGGATCAAAAAAAATGTTTAATTCTGTGAGATGAATCCACATATCACAAAGCAGTTTGACAGGTAGCTTCTTTCTAGTGTTTTCTGGGGATATTCAATTTTCACTTGTAGGCTTCAATAGGCTTCAAAATGTCCCTTCACATCTTCTTTGACAAAAGTTTTCCAAACTCATGAATCAAAAGA
Organism: Colobus guereza; assembly: GCA_030247045.1. Taxonomy (NCBI): domain Eukaryota; kingdom Metazoa; phylum Chordata; class Mammalia; order Primates; family Cercopithecidae; genus Colobus; species Colobus guereza. Next base: position 139,807,270 of record CM058082.1, read on the forward strand.
AAGATTTAACTCCATTAGATGAATCCACTCATCAGAAAGCAGTTTTGCAGATAGCTACTTTCTCGTTTTTATCTGAGGATATTCAGGCTTCCCATAGGCCTCAACGGGCTTCTAAATGTCCTTCTCGGTTTCTCCACAAATAGTGTTTCCAACATGCTGAATTGAAAGAACAGTTCAACAGTGTGAGATGCATCCATACATCACAAAACAGTTTTGCAGATAGTTTCTGTCTAGTTTTTATCTGGGGATATTCTGTTTCTTCCCATAGGCCTCAATGGGCTCCTAAATGTCCCTTTGAAGATTTTTTTTAAAAGAGTGTTCGGAACCTGCTGGATCAAAAGAAAGGTATAACTCTGTGAGATGAATGCAAACAACACAAAGCATTTTCACAGATAGTTTCTCTTTAGCTTTTCTCTGGGGATTATCAGTTTTTACTTATAAGCCTTAATGTTCTCCCAAATGTCTTTTCACAGATTCTGCAAAAAGAAGTGAGGGCCTTAATGGATTCCCAAATGTCTTTTCACAGTTTCTACAAAAAGAAAGTTTTTCACATGCCAGATCAAAAGAAATGTTTAAATCTTTGAGATGAATCCACACATCACAAAGCATTTTCACAGATAGCTTCTTTCTAGTTTTCTCTTGGGATTTTTGATTTATCCTAATAGGCCTCAATGGGCTCCAAAATATACCTTCACAGATTCACCAAGAAGAGCATTTGCAACCTGCTGAGTCAAAGAAAATGTTAAATTCTGTGAGATGAATCCACACATCACAAAGCAATTTCACAGATAGCTTATTTGTAGTTTTTATGTGGGGATATTCAGTTTTTCCACAAAGGCCTCAATGGACTCCCAAATGTCCCTATGCAGATCCTCCAAAAACAGTGTTTCAAATCTACTGTGTCAAAAGAAAGCTTTAACTCTTGGAGATGAATCCACACATCACAAAGCAGTTTCACACATACTTTCTTTCTAATTTTTATCTGGGGATGTTCTCTTTTTCTCCCATAGTCCTCAATGCACTCCGAAATGTCCCTTCACAGATACTCCAAAAAGAATGTTTCCAACCTGTTGAATAGAAACAAACATTTAAATCTGGGGGATGAATCCACACATTGGAAAGAAGTTTCACAGACAGTTTCTTTCTAGTTTTTATCTGGGGATATTCTGTTTTTCCCATAGGCCTCAATGGACTCCCAAATGTCCCTTTGCAGATTCTCCAGTAAGAGTGTTTTCAACCTGATGAATAAAGAGAAATGTTAAACTCTGTGAGATGAATGCACACATTATAAAGCAGGTTCACCGATAGTTTCTTTCTAGTTTTTATCTGGGGTTATTCGTTTTTTATCCATAGGCCTCAAAGGACTCCCAAATGTCCCTTCACAGATACTCCAAAAAGAGTGTTTCCAACCTGCTGAACCAAAAGAAAGGTTTAACTGAGTGAGATGAATTCACCCATCCAAAGCAGTTTCACAGATAGCTTCTTTCAAGTTTTTGTGTGGGGATATTCTGTTTTTCCCATAGGCCTCAATGGGCTCCAAAATGTCCCTTTGCAGATTCTCCAAAAAGAGTGTTTCCAACCTGCTGAATCAAATGAAAGGTTTAATTCTGTGAGATGAATCCACACATCACAAAGCAGTTTCACAGATAGCTTCTTTCTAGTTTTTATCTGGGGATATTCAGTTTATTCCCATAGGTTTCAATAGACTCCCAAAAGTCCCTTCGCAGACTCTCCAAGAAGAGGGCTTCCAACCTGCTGAATTAAAAAAAAAAGTTTTACTCTATAAGATGAATCCATACATCACAAAGTAGTTACACAAAGAGCTTCTTCCTACTTTTTACCTGGGGATAATCAGTTTTTCCCCATAGGCCTCAATATGCTTCAAATATCCCTTCACAGATTCTCAAAGAAGAGTTTTTCCATCCTGATGAATTAAAAGAAATGTTTAACTCTGAGATGTATCCACACTTTATGAAGCAGTTTCACAAAGGTTTCCTTCTCGTTTATCTCTGGGATATTCTGTTTTTCCCCATAGGTCTCAAAGGTATCCCAAATGTCCCTTTGCATGTTCTCCAAAAAGAAGGTGTCCAACCTGCTGGATTGAAAGAAATGTTTAACTCTGTGACATGAATCCATCAACAAAAAGCAGTTTCACAGATAGCTTCTTTCTAGTTTTTATCTGGTGATATTTTGTTTTTTCCCTATATGTCTCAATCGACTCCTGAATGCCCCTGTACAGATTTTCCTAAAAGAGTATCTCCAGTCTTCTGAATGAAAAGAAATGTTTAACTCTGTGAGATGCATCCACAAATCACCAAGTAGTTTCATAGATAGCTTCTCTCTAGGTTTCATCTTGGGATATTCTGTTTTTACTTATAGACCTCTATTGGCTCCCAAATGTTCAATTGCAGATTCTACTAAATAGTGTTTTTAACTATTTGAGATGAATCCACACAACACAAAGTACTTTCACAGATAGATTCTCCCTAGTTTTTCATCTGAGGATATTCGGTTTTTTGCCATAGAACTCAATGGGATTCAAAATGTAATTTTGCACATTTTCCAATTAAAGTGTTTCCACCTGCATAATCCAAAGAAAGGTTTAACTCTGCGAACTGAAATCACAAATCACAATGAAGTTTCACAGATAGCTTCTTTCTAGCTTTTATCTGAGGATATTCGCTGTCTTTCCATAGCCCTCAATGGTCTCCCAGATGTACCTTTGCAGATTCTCCAAAAAGAGTGTTTCCAACCTGCTCAATCAAAAAAAGTTTTAACTCTGTAAGATGAATCCACACCTCACAAAGCAGGCACTCATATAACTTCTTTCTAGTTTTTATTTGGGATATTCTGTTTTTCCCCATTGGCGTCAATGGGTTCTGAAATGTACCTGCCCAGATTCTCCAAAAGAGTGTTTTTAACATGCTCAATCAAAAGAAAAGTTTAATTCTAGAGATGCATCCACACATGATGAAACAGTTTCACAGATAGATTATTTCTAGTATTTATCTGGGGATATTCGCTTTTCCATAGCCTCAATGGTCTCCCAAATGTCCCTTCACAGATTCTCCAAAAGAGTGTTTCCAACCTGCTGAATCAAAAGAAAGGTTTAACTCTGTGAGATGAATCCACACATCACAAAGCAGTTTCACAGATAGCTTCTTTCTAGTTTTTATTTGGGATATTCTGTTTTTCCCCATTGGCGTCAATGGGTTCTGAAATGTACCTGCCCAGATTCTCCAAAAGACTGTTTCCAACCTGCTGAATCAAAAGAAATGTTTAACTCTGTGAGATGAATCCACACATCACAAAGCAGTTTCACAGATAGATTATTTCTAGTATTTATCTGGGGATATTATTTTTTCCCCCCATAGGCCTCAATGGGCTCCAAAATGTCCCTTCACAGATTCTTAAAAAGAGTGTTTCCAACCTGCTGAATCAAAAGAAATGTTTAACTCTGCGAGATGAATCCACACATCACAAAGCACTTTCACAGATAGCTTCTTTCTAGTTTTTATCTGGGAATATTCATTTTTTTCCCACAAACTTAAGGACTCCCAAATGTCTCTTTGCAGATTCTCCAAAAAGAGTGTTACTTACCTGCTTAAACAAAAGAAAGGTTTAACTTTTTGAGATGAAGCCACACAACACAAAGCAGTTTCACAGATAGGTTCTTTCTTGTTTATCTCTGGGGGTATTATGTTATTCCCCATAGACATCAATGGGATCCAGAATGTCCCTTGACAGTTTCTACAAAAAGGGGGTTTTAAACCTGCTGAATCAAAAGAAATGTTTAATTCTGTGAGATTAATCGACACATCACAAAGCATTTTCACAAATAGCTTCCTTCTACTTTTTATCTTGGGATATTCGGTTTTCACTTATGGGCCTCAATGGGCCTCCAAATGGCCCTTTGCAGCTTCTCCAAAAAAGAGTGTTTCCAGCCTGCTGAATCAAAAGAAAGGCTTCACTCTGTGAGATGAATCCACCCATCACAAAGCAGTTTCACAGATAGCTTCGTTCTAGTTTGTATCTGGGGATATGTTTTTCCCCATAGATCTCAAAGGGCTTTCTTTTTTTTATTATGAGAGTTTTTTTATTTAGATATAGGATTTTTAAAATGTCAAGTATATTGTTTATTTATTTATTTATTTATTTTTATTATACTTTAAGTTCTAGGGTACATATGCATAACGTGCAGGTTTGTTACATGTGTATACTTGTGCCATGTTGGTGTGCTGCACCCATCAACTCGTCAGCACCCATCAATTCATCATTTATATCAGGTATAACTCCCCAATGCAATCCCTCCCCTCCCTCCTCCCATGATAAGCCCAGTGTGTGATGTTCCCTTCCCGAGTCCAAGTGATCTCATTGTTCAGTTCCCACCTATGAGTGAGAACATGCGGTGTGTGGTTTCTCTTCTTGTGATAGTTTGCTAAGAATGATGGTTTCCAGATGCATCCATGTCCCCACAAAGGACGCAAACTCATCCTTTTTCATGGCTGCATAGTATTCCATGGTGTATATGTGCCACATTTTCTTAATCCAGTCTGTCACAGATGGACATTTGGGTTGATTCAAGTCTTTGCTATTGTGAATAGTGCCGCAATAAACATACGTGTGCATGTGTCTTTGTAGTAGAATAATTTATAATCCTTTGGGTATATACCCAGTAGTGGGATGGCTGGGTCATATGGTACATCTAGTTCTAGATCCTTGAGGAATCGCCATACTGTTTTCCATAATGGTTGAACTAGTTTACAATCCCACCAACAGTGTAAAAGTGTTCCTATTTCTCCACATCCTCTCCAACACCTGTTGTTTCCTGATTTTTAATGATGGCCATTCTAACTGGTGTGAGATGGTATCTCATTGTGGTTTTGATTTGCATTTCTCTGATGGCGAGTGATGATGAGCATTTTTTCATGTGTCTGTTGGCTGTATGAATGTCTTCTTTTGAGAAATGTCTGTTCATATCCTTTGCCCACTTTTTGATGGGGTTGTTTGTTTTTTTCTTGTATATTTGTTTGAGTTCTTTGTAGATTCTGGATATTAGCCCTTTGTCAGATGAGTAGATTGCAAAAATTTTCTCCCATTCTGTAGGTTGCCTGTTCACTCTGATGGTAGTTTCTTTTGCTGTGCAGAAGCTCTTTAGTTTAATGAGATCCCATTTGTCAATTTTGGCTTTTGCTGCCGTTGCTTTTGGTGTTTTAGACATGAAGTCCTTGCCCATGCCTATGTCCTGAATGGTACTACCTAGATTTTCTTCTAGGGTTTTTATGGTATTAGGTCTAACATTTAAGTCTCTAATCCATCTTGAATTAATCTTCGTATAAGGAGTAAGGAAAGGATCCAGTTTCAGCTTTCTACTTATGGCTAGCCAATTTTCCCAGCACCATTTATTAAATAGGGAATCCTTTCCCCATTTCTTTTTCTTTTTTTTTTTTTTTTTATTATACTTTAAGTTCTAGGGTACATGTGCATAACGTGCAGGTTTGTTACATATGTATACTTGTGCCATGTTGGTGTGCTGCACCCATCAACTCGTCAGCACCCATCAATTCATCATTGTGTGAAGTGATCTCATTGTTCAGTTAAGAATGATGGTTTCCAGCTGCATCCATGTCCCTTTTCTGAGGACTCTGTTCTGTTCCATTGGTCTATAGCTCTGTTTTGGTACCAGTACCATGCTGTTTTGGTTACTGTAGCCTTGTAGTATAGTTTGAAGTCAGGTAGCGTGGCCTCCAGCTTTGTCCTTTTGACTTAGGATTGTCTTGGCAATGCGGGCTCTTTTTGGTTCCATATGAACTTTAAAGCAGTTTTTCCAATTCTGTGAAGAAACTCATTGGTAGCTTGATGGGGATGGCATTGAATCTATAAATAACCTTGGGCAGTATGGCCATTTTCACGATATTGATTCTTCCTATCCATGAGCATGGTATGTTCTTCCATTTGTTAGTGTCCTCTTTGATTTCACTGAGCAGTGGTTTGTAGTTCTCCTTGAAGAGGTCCTTTACATCCCTTGTAAGTTGGATTCCTAGGTATTTTATTCTCTTTGAAGCAATTGTGAATGGAAGTTCATTCCTGATTTGGCTCTCTGCTTGTCTGTTACTGGTGTATAAGAATGCTTGTGATTTTTGCACATTAATTTTGTATCCTGAGACTTTGCTGAAGTTGCTTATCAGCTTAAGGAGATTTTGGGCTGAGACAATGGGGTTTTCTAAATATACAATCATGTCATCTGCAAACAGGGACAATTTGACTTCTTCTTTTCCTAACTGAATACCCTTGATTTCTTTCTCTTGCCTGATTGCCCTAGCCAGAACTTCCAACACTATGTTGAATAGGAGTGGTGAGAGGGCATCCCTGTCTTGTGCCAGTTTTCAAAGGAATTTTTCCAGTTTTTGCCCATTCAGTATGATATTAGCTGTGGGTTTGTCATAAATAGCTCTTATTATTTTGAGGTACGTTCCATCAATACCAATTTATTGAGCGTTTTTAGCATGAAGGGCTGTTGAATTTTGTCAAAAGCCTTTTCTGCATCTATTGAGATAATCATGTGGTTCTTGTCTTTGGTTCTGTTTATATGCTGGATTACGTTTATTGATTTGCGAATGTTGAACCAGCCTTGCATCCCAGGGATGAAGCCCACTTGATCAGGGTGGATAAGCTTTTTGATGTGCTGCTGAATCCGGTTTGCCAGTATTTTATTGAGGATTTTTGCATCGATGTTCATCAGGGATATTGGTCTAAAATTCTCTTTTTGTTGTGTCTCTGCCAGGCTTTGGTATCAGGATGATGTTGGCCTCATAAATGAGTTAGGAGGATTCTCTTTTCTATTGATTGAATAGTTTCAGAAGGAATGGTACCAGCTCCTCCTTGTACCTCTGGTAGAATTCAGCTGTGAATCCGTCTGGTCCTGGACTTTTTTGGTGGGCAGGCTATTAATTGTTGCCTCAATTTCAGAGCCTGCTATTGGTCTATTCAGGGATTCAACTTCTTCCTGGTTTAGTCTTGGGAGAGTGTAAGTGTCCAGGAAATTATCCATTTCTTCTAAATTTTCTAGTTGATTTGCATAGAGGTGTTTATAGTATTCTCTGATGGTAGTTTGTATTTCTGTGGGGTCGGTGGTGATATCCCTTTATCATTTTTATTGCATCTATTTGATTCCTCTCTCTTTTCTTCTTTATTAGTCTTGCTAGCGGTCTGTCAATTTTGTTGATCTTTTCAAAAACCAACTCCTGGATTCATTGATTTTTGGAGGGTTTTGTGTTTCTATCTCCTTCAGTTCTGCTCTGATCTTAGTTATTTCTTGCCTTCTGCTAGCTTTTGAGTGTGTTTGCTCTTCCCTCTCTAGTTCTTTTAATTGTGATGTTAGAGTGTCAATTTTAGATCTTTCCTGCTTTCTCTTGTGGGCATTTAGTGCTATAAATTTCCCTCTACACACTGCTTTAAATGTGTCCCAGAGATTCTGGTATGTTGTATCTTTGTTCTCATTGGTTTCAAAGAACATCTTTATTTCTGCTTTCATTTCGTTATGTACCCAGTAGTCATTCAGGAGCAGGTTGTTCAGTTTCCATGTAGTTGAGCGTTTTGATTGAGTTTCTTAGTCCTGAGTTCTAGTTTGATTGCACTGTGGTCTGAGAGACAGTTTGTTATAATTTCTGTTCTTTACATTTGCTGAGGAGTGCTTTACTTCCAATTATGTGGTCAATTTTGGAATAAGTGCGATGTGGTGCTGAGAAGAATGTATATTCTGTTGATTTGGGGTGGAGAGTTCTATAGATGTCTATCAGGTCTGCTTGGTGCAGAGATGAGTTCAATTCCTGGATATCCTTGTTAACTTTCTGTCTCGTTGATCTGTCTAATGTTGACAGTGGAGTGTTGAAGTCTCCCATTATTATTGTATGGGAGTCTAAGTCTCTTTGTAAGTCTCCAAGGACTTGCTTTATGAATCTGGGTGCTCCTGTATTGGGTGCATATATATTTAGGATAGTTAGCTCTTCCTGTTGAATTGATCCCTTTACCATTATGTAATGGCCTTCTTTGTCTCTTTTGATCTTTGATGGTTTAAAGTCTATTTTATCAGAGACTAGGATTGCAACCCCTGCTTTTTTGTTCTCCATTTGCTTGGTAGATCTTCCTCCATCCCTTTATTTTGAGCCTATGTATGTCTCTGCATGTGAGATGGGTCTCCTGAATACAGCAGACTGATGGGTCTTGACTCTTGATCCAGTTTGCCAGTCTGTGTCTTTTAATTGGAGCATTTAGTCCATTAACATTTAAGGTTAATATTGTTATGTGTGAACTTGATCCTGCCATTATGATATTAACTGGTTATTTTGCTCATTAGTTGATTTACATTTTGGCTTGTTTTTGCAATGGCTGGTACCGGTTGTTCCTTTCCATGTTTAGGGCTTCCTTCAGGGTCTCTTGTAAGGCAGGCCTGGTGGTGACAAAATCTCTAAGCATTTGCTTATCTGTAAAGGATTTTATTTCTCCTTCACTGATGAAACTTAGTTTGGCTGGATATGAAATTCTGGGTTTAAAATTCTTTTCTTTAAGAACGTTGAATATTGGCCCCCACTCTCTTCTGGCTTGTAGAGTTTCTGCCGAGAGATCTGCTGTTAGTCTGATGGGCTTCCTTTGTGGGTAACCTGACCTTTCTCTCTGGCTGCCCTTAAGATTTTTTCCTTCATTTCAACTTTGGTGAATCTGGCAATTATGTGTCTTGGAGTTGCCCTTCTGGAGGAGTATCTTTGTGGCGTTCTCTGTATTTCCTGAATTTGAATGTTGGCCTGCCCTACTAGGTTGGGGAAGTTCTCCTGGATGATATCCTGAAGAGTGTTTTCCAACTTGTTTCCATTCTCCCCTCACTTTCAGGCACCCCAATCAGACGTAGATTTGGTCTTTTACATAATCCCATACTTCTTGCAGGCTTTGTTCATTTCTTTTCTTCTTTTTCTTTTGGTTTCTCTTCTCGCTTCATTTCATTCATTTGATCCTCAATCGCTGATACTCTTTCTTCCAGTTGATCGAGTCGGTTACTGAAGCTTGTGCATTTGTCACGTATTTCTCGTGTCATGGTTTTCATCTCTGTCATGTCGTTTATGACCTTCTCTGCATTAATTAGTCTAGCTGTCAATTCTTCCACTCTTTTTCAAGATTTTTCGTTTCTTTGCGCTGGAGTCGTAATTCCTCCTTTAGCTCTGAGAAGTTTGATGGACTGAAGCCTTCTTCTCTCTTCTCATCAAAGTCATTCTCTGACCAGCTTTGATCCGTTGCTGGCGATGGGCTGCGCTCCTTTGCAGGGGAGATGCGCTCTTATTTTTGAATTCCCAGCTTTTCTGCCCTGCTTTTTCCCCATCTTTGTGGTTTTATCTGTCTCTGGTCTTTGATGATGGTGACGCACTGATGGGGTTTTGGTATAGGTGTCCTTCCTGTTTGATAGTTTTCCTTCTGCCAGTCAGAACCCTCAGCTATAGGTCTGTTGGAGATTGCTTGAGGTCCACTCCAGACCCTGTTTGCCTGGGTATCAGCAGCAGAGGTTGCAGAAGATAGAATATTGCTGAACAGCGAGTGTACCTGTCTGATTCTTACTTTGGAAGCTTCCTCTCAGGGGTGTACTCCACCCTGTGAGGTGTGGGGTGTCAGACTGCCCCTAGTGGGGATGTCTCCCAGTTAGGCTACTCAGGGGTCAGGGACCCACTTGAGCAGGCAGTCTGTCCCTTCTCAGATCTCAACCTCCGTGTTGGGAGATCCACTGCTCTCTTCAAAGTTGTCAGACAGAGTCGTTCCCGCCTGCACAGGTCTCTGCTGCTTCCCTGTTATTTTTTAGCTGAGCCCTGTCCCCAGAGGCGGAGTCTACAGAGACAGGCAGGTTTCCTTGAGCTGCTGTGAGCTCCACCCAGTTGGAGCTTCCCAGCGGCTTTGTTTACCTACTTAAGCCTCAGCAATGGCGGGCGCCTCCCCAGCCTCGCTGCTGCCCTGCGGTTAGATCGCGCAGACTGCTGTGTTAGCAAGGAGGGAGGCTCCGGGCGTGGGACCCTCCCGGCCAGGCGTGGGGTATATTCTCCTGGTGTGCCTGTTAGCCTATAGCGCAGTATTGGGGTGGGAGTTACCCGATTTTCCAGGTGTTGTGTGTCTCAGTTCCCTGGTTGGAAAGGATTCCCTTCCCTTGCGCTTCCCAGGTGAGGCGATGCCTCGCCCTGGTTCAACTCTCGCTGGTCGGGCCGCAACAGGTGACCAGCACCGATTGTCCGGCACTCACTAGTGAGATGACCCCAGTACCTCTGTTCAAAATGCAGCAATCACCGGTCTTCTGTGTCCTTCGCGCTGGGAGTTGGAGACTGGAGCTGTTCCTATTCGGCCATCTTACTCCGCCCCTCAATGGACTTTCAAATGTCTCTTCTCAGATACTCCAAAAAGAGTGTTTCCAACCTGCTAAATCAAAAGAACAGTTTAACTGTGTGAGATGAATCCACACATCACAAAGAAGTTTCACAGATAGGTTCTTCCAAATTTTTCTCTAGGGATAGTCTGTTTTTCCCCATAGACCTCAATGGGCACCAAAATGTCCCTCTGCAGATACTCCCAAAAGAGTGTTTCAAACCTGCTGAATCAAAAGAAATTTTTAACTTTGTGAGAGGAATCCACACATCACAAAGCAATTTCACTGATAGCTTCTTTCTAGATTTTGTCATGGGATATTTGATATTTTGCCACAGGCCTCATTGAGCTCCTGAACGTCCCCTCGTGGACTGTCTAGAAAGCATGTGTCCAACTGCTGAGTCAAAAGAAGGGTTTAACTCTGAGGGATACATCCACACATCACAAAACAGTTTCACAGATAGCTTCTTTCTAGTTTTTATCTGGAGATATTCGGGTTTTTTCCCCATAGGCCTCAATGGGCTCCCAAATATCCCTTTACAGATCCTTAAAAAAGAGTATTTCCAACCTGCCAGAACAAAGGAAAGGTTTAACTCAGTGAGATGAATGCTAACAACAAAAAGGAGTTTCACAGATAACTTCTTTTTATTTTTTCTCTGGAGTATCAGTTTTTATTATAGGCCTTAATGGGCTCCCAAATGTCCCTTTGCAGATTCTACAGAGAGAGTTTCTAACCTGTTGGATCAAAAGAAATTTTTAAATCTGTGACATGAATCCACACATCACACAGCAGTTTCACAGATAGCTTTTCTCTAGTTTTTCTTTAGATATTCAATTAATCCCCACAGGCCTCAGTGGGCTCCAAAATGTCCCTTTGCAGATACTGCAAGAAGAGCATTATCAACCTGCTGTATCAAAAGAAAGGTTTAACTCAGTGAGATGAATTTACCCATCACAAAGCAGTTTCACAGATAGCTTCTTTCTAGTTTTTATCTGGGAGTATTCATTTTCTTCCCATAAACCTCAATGGGCTCCCATATTACTCTTTGCAGATTCTCCAAAAAGAATGTTACCAATCCGCTTAATCAAAAGAAAAGTTTAGATCTTTGAGATGAAGCCACACGTTACAAAGCAGTTTCACAGATAGCTTCTTTCTAGTTTTTCTATGGGGGTACTCTGTTATTCTCCATAGACCTCAAAGGGATCCCAAATGTTCCCTCACAGGTTCTCTTAAAAACAGTGTTTTCAACCTAATGAATTAAAAGAAAAGTTTATATCTGTGTAATGAATCCAAACATCACAAATTGTTTCACAGAGAGCTTCTTTCTAGTTTTTATCTGGGGATATTCAGTTTTTCCCCATAGGCCACAATGGGCTTCCAAATCTCCCTCCACAGATATTTGAAAAAGAGTGTTTCCAAACTGCCAAACCAAAGATCAGTTTAACTGTGTGAAATGAATCCATACATCACAAAGTGGTTTGCCAGATAGGTTTTTTCAAGTCTTTCTCTGGGGATATTCGGTTTTTCCCCATAGAGCTCAACAGGCTTGGAAATGTCCCTCTGCAGATTCTCCAAAGAGAGTGTTTCCACCCTGCTGAATCAAAAGAAATGTTTAATTCTGTGAGATGAATCCACACATCAAACAGCAGTTTCACAGATCTCGCCTTCCTAGTTTTTATTTGGGGATATTCAATTTTCACATAGACCTCAATGGGCTTTTAAATGTCCCTTTGTAGATGATCCAAAAAGGTGTTTCTAACCTGCTGAATGAACAGAAAGGTTTAACTCTGTGAGATGGATCCACCCATCACAGAGCACTTTCACAGATAGCTTCTTTATTGTTTTAATCCTGAGATATTTGGTTTTCCCCCATAGGCCTCAAGGGGCTCCCAAATTTCCCTTCACAGATACTCCAAAAAGAGTGATTTCCACCTGCTGAATCATAAGAAAGTTTTAATTCTCTGGGATGTACCCACACATCAAAAATCAGATTCACAGATATCTTTTGTCTAGTTTTTATCTGCGGATATTCGGTTTTCACTTATAGGCCTCAATCAGCTCCCAAATGTGCCTTTGCAGATTCTCCAAAAAAAGTGTGTCCACTTTTCTGTATCAAAAGAGAGGTTTAACTCTGTGAGATGAATCCACACATCATAAAGCAGTTTCACAGACAGGTTCTTTCTAGATTTTATGTGGGGATATTCATTTTTTTCCCATAGGCTTCAGTGGGCTCCTAAATGTCACTTCATAGATTCTTTAAAAAGAGTGTTTCCAACCTCTGGATAAAAGAAGGTTTAATTCTGTGACATGAATCCAAACAACAGAAAGCAATTTTACAGATACCTTCTTGGCAGTTTTTCTTTATGGATTATTGGTTTTTACATAGAGGCCTTAATGGGCTCCCAAGTGTCCCTTCACAGATCCTACAAAAAGAGTGTTTCCAAACTGCTGGATCAAAAGAGAAGTTTAACTCTGGGCAATGAATGCACCTCACAATGCAGTTTCACAGATAGCTTTTTTCCAGCTTTTATCTGGGGATATTCAATTTTTCCCCATAGGCCTCAATGGGCTCCAAAATGTTCCATGGCAGATTCTCCAAATACAGTGTTTTCAACCTGCTGAATCAAAAGAACTGTTTAATTCTGTGATATGAATCCACAAATTACAAAGCAGATTCAGAGGCAGCTTCTTTCCAGTTTTTATCTAGGGACATTCAGTTTTTCACTTATAAGCCTCAATGGGCTTCCAAATGTCCCTTCACAGCTTCTCCAACAAAAGTTTTCCATCTTGCTGAATCAAAGAAAGGTTTAACTCTGTGAGATGAATCCACCCATCAGAGAACAGTTTCACAGATAGTCTCTTTATACTTTTTATCTGGGGATGTTCAGTTTTTCCCCAAAGGCCTCAATAGGTTCCCAAATATCCCTTTGCTGATTCTCCAAAAAGAGTATTTTCAACTTGTTGAATCATAAGACAGGTTTAATAATCTGAGATCAATCTACACATCACAAAGCAGTTTCACAACTATAAACTAGCTACTTTCTAGTTATTATCTGGGGATATTCAATTTTTCCACATAGGCCTCAAAGGGCTTTTAAATGTTCCTTCGCAGATTATCCAAAAGTGATGTTTCTAACCTGCTTAATCAAAGGCAAGGTTCAACTCCATGAGATGAATTCATCCATTCCCAAAGAAATTTCACAGATAGCTTTTTTCTAATTTTTATCTGGGGATATTTGCTTTTTCCCCATAGTTCTCACAGGGTTTCACAATGTCCCTTTGCAGATACTCCAAAAAGAGTGTTTCTAATCTGCTGAATCAAAAGAATGGCTTAACTGTGTGAGATGAATCCACACATCACAAAGTAGTTTTACAGATAGCTTCTTTCCAGTTTTTATCTGGGGATATTCAGTTTTTTCCCTTAGGCCTCAATGGGCTTCAAAATGTCCTTTCAGAGATTCTACAGAAAGAGATGTTTTCAACCTGCTGAATCAAAGAAAGGTTTAACTGTGTGAGATGAATCCACACATCACAAAGCAGTTTCAAAGATAGCTTCTTTCTAGTTTTTATCTGGGGATATTCAGTTTTTCCCCATAGGCCTCAATGGGCTCCCAAATGTCCCTTTGCAGATTCTCCAAAAGAGTGTGTCCAACCTGCTGAATCAAAAGAACTGTTTAATTCTGTGACATGAATCCACACATCATAAAGCATTTTCACAGGTAGCTTCTTTCTAGTTTTTATCTGGGGATATTCAGTTTCCCCCAGTATGACTCAATGGGCTCCCAAATGTCCCTTTGCAGAATTTCCAAAAAGAGTATTTCTAGCCTGCTGAATTAAAGGAAATGTTTAACTCTGTGATACGCATCCACAAATCACAAAGCAGTTTCACAGATAGCTTCTTTCCAGGTTTTATCTGGGGTTATTCTGTTTTTACATACAAACCTCAATTGACTGCCAAATGTCCCTTTGCAGATTCTACAAAACAGTGTTCCCAACCAGCTGGATCAATGGAAAGATTTAAATATGTGAGATGAACCTACACATCACAAAACAGTTTCACAGATAGCTTCTTTCTCGTTTTATCTGGGGATATTCACTTTTTTCCCATAGACCTAAATGGGCTCCCAAATGTTCCATGGTAGATTCTCCAAAAAGAGTGTTTTCAACCTGCTGAATCAAAGAAAATGCTTAACTCTGTGAGGTGAATTCACATAACACAAAGCAGTTTCACAAATAGATTCTTTCTAGTTTTTATCTTGGGACATTCAGTGTTCACTTTAAGTCATCAATGGACTTCCAAATGTCCCTTCATAGCTTCTCCAACAAACGTGTTTCCAACTTGCTGAATCTAAAGTAAGGTTTAACTCTAGAGATGCATCCACACATCACAAAGCAGTTTCACAGATAGTTTCTTTCTAGTTTTTATCTGAGGATATTCTTTTTTTTCCCCATAGACTTCAATGGGCTCCCAAATGTCCTTTTGCAGATTATTAAAAAAGAGTGTTTCCAACTTGCTAGAACAAAAGAAAAGTTTAATTCTGTGAGATGAATGCCCACATCACAAAGCAGTTTCTCAGATAGCTTCTTTCTAGTTTTTATCTGAGGATATTTCATTTTTCCCATAGGCCTCAATGGGCTCCCAAATGTCCTTTGCAGATTCTCCAAAAGAGTGTTTCAACTTCCTGAATCAAAAGAAAGGTTTATCTCTGTGAGATGAATCCATACATAATGAAGCAGTTCCATCGATAGTTTCATTCCTGTTCTTATCTGTGATACTCATTTTTCAAAGGCCCCAAAGTGTTCCCAAATGTCCCTTTGCAAATTGTAAAAAGATTGTTTCCAACCTGCTGAATCAAAATAAATGTTTAACACTGTGGTGAATCCACATATCACAAAGCAGTTTCACAGATAGTTTCTTTCTAGTTTTTATCTGAGGATATTCTTTTTTTCCCCATAGACTTCAATGGGCTCCCAAATGTCCTTTTGCAGATTATTAAAAAAGAGTGTTTCCAACTTGCTAGAACAAAAGAAAAGTTTAATTCTGTGAGATGAATGCCCACAACACAAAGCAGCTTTGCAGATATCTTCTTTTTAGTTTTTGTCTGGGGATTATCAGTTTTTACTTACATGCCTTAATGGGCTCCAAAATGTCCCTTCGTGAATCCTACACAAAGAGTGTTTCAACTTCCTGAATCAAAAGAAAGGTTTATCTCTGTGAGATGAATCCATACATAATGAAGCAGTTCCATCGATAGTTTCATTCCTGTTCTTATCTGTGATACTCATTTTTCCCCCAAAGGCCCCAAAGTGTTCCCAAATGTCCCTTTACAAATTGTACAAAAAGATTGTTTCCAACCTGCTGAATCAAAATAAATGTTTAACACTGTAAGGTGAATCCACATATCACAAAGCAGTTTCACAGGTAGTTTCTTTCTAGTTTTTATCTTGGGGTGTTCAGTTTTTCACCACAGGCCTCAATGAGCTCCCAAATGTCCCTTTGTAGATTATCTAAAAACAATGTTTCTAAACTATGAATCAAAAGAAAGTTTTCACTCTGAGAGAAGCATCCACACATCACAAAGCAGTTTCATGGATAGTTTCTTTCTACTTTTTATCTGAGGATCTTTGTTTTCTTTCCCATAGGCTTCAATGGTCTCACAAATGTCCCTTTGCAGATTATTAAAAAAGATTGTTTCCAACCTGCTAGAACAAAAGAAGCGTTTAATTCTGTGAGGTGAATGCTAACAACACAAAGCAGTTTCACAGATAACAACTTTTTAGTTCTTTGTCTGGGGATTATTTATTTTACCTATAGGCCTTAATGGACTCCCAAATGTCCCTTCAAGGATCCTATAAAGAGAGTGTTTCAAACCTGCTGAATTGAAAGAAAGGTTTAACTCTGTGAGATGAATCCACACATCACAATGCAATTTCACAGATAGCTTCTTTCTAGTTTTTATCTGAGGATATTTCATTTTTCCCCATAGGCCTCCAAGGGCTTCCAAATGTCGCTTCACAGATTCTACAAAAAAAAAAAAAGTTTTTTTTAACCTGAAAAATCAAAAGAAATGCTTAACTCTGTGAGATGAACCCACACACCACAAAGAAGTTTCATAGAT
Source organism: Colobus guereza (assembly GCA_030247045.1). NCBI lineage: Eukaryota > Metazoa > Chordata > Mammalia > Primates > Cercopithecidae > Colobus > Colobus guereza. Next base: position 139,823,782 of record CM058082.1, read on the forward strand.
AGCTTCCTTCTTGTTTGTATATGGAGATGTTCTGTTTTCTTCATAGGGCACAGTGTATTCTTCAACATCTCTTCACAGATTCTGCAGAGAGAGTGTTTACAACCTACTGAATTGAAACAAAGGTTTATCTCGGTGAGACGAATCCACACATCCCAAAGCAGCCTCACAGAGAGATTCTTTCTCATTTTTATTGGTGGATATTCGGTTTTTCCTCATAAGTCTCAAAGGGCTCCCAAATGTCCCCTCACTGATTGTCCAGAAAGAGTATTTCCAAACAGCTGAATCAAACAAAAGGTTTAACTCTGTGAGATGAATTCATGCATCACAAATCAGTTTCACAGATAGCTTCTTTCTAGTTTTTATCTGTGGATATTCTGTTTCTCTCCACAGACATCAATGGGCTTGAAAATATCCCCCTGCAGATTTTCCAAAAAGAGAGTTTCCAACCTGCTGAATCAAAACAAAGGTTCAACTTCTTGAGATGAATCCACACATCACAAAACAGTTTCACAGATGTCTTCTTTCTACTTTTTATCTGGAGATATTCAGTTTTGCCCTATGGGCATCATTGGACACGAAATGTCCCTTCACAGATTCACCAAAAAGAGTGTTTTTTACCTGCTGAATCAAAAGAATGGTTTGATTCTGTGAGATGAATCCGCACATCACAAAGCAGTTTCAAAGTAGCTACTGTCTAGTTTTTATCTGGGATGTTCAGTTTTTCCCCTTAGACCTCTATGTGGTCCCAAAAGTTTTTCACACATTTTACACAAAGAGTGCTTCCAATCTGTTGAATCAACAGAAAAGTTTAAATCTGTGAGATGATGCCTTCTTTCTAGTTTTTATCTGAATATATTCTGTTTTTCCCCATATGATTCCAAGGGCTCCCAAATATTCCTTCACAGATTCTCCACAAATTACTTTTCCAACCTGCTGAATCAAAACAAAGGCTTAACTCTGTGAGATGAATCCACACGTCACAAAGCACTTTCACAGATAACTTCTTTGTAGTATTTATCTGAGGATGTTCTGCTTTTCCTTATAGGCCTCAATGGGTTCCCAGTTGTCCCATCACAGATTCTACCTGCTGTTTCCAACCTGCTGTGTTTCCAACCTGCTGAATCCAAAGAAAGCCTTAACCCTGTGAGATGAATCCGCACATTGCAAAGCAGTTTCACATACAGCTTCTTTCTCGTTTTTATCTAGGGATATTCTGTTTTTCCCCATAAGTCTCAAAGGGCTCCAAAATATTCCCTCAAAGACTCTCCAAAAAGACTGTTCCCAAGCTGCTGAACCAAAAGAAACCCTTAACACTGTGAGATGAATTCAGGCATCACAAAGGCGTTTCACAGATAGCTACATTCTAGTTTTTATCTGGGGATAGATTCTTCTTCCCCACTGGCCACAAAGGCCTCCCAAATGTTTCTTCACAGTTTCAACAATTAGTGTGTTTCCCTCCTGCTGAATCATAATACAAGTTTAACTCTGTGAGATTAACTCATCCATCACAAAACAGTTTCACAGATAGGATCTTTATAGTTTTTATCTGGGGATATTTGTTTTTTCCCCATTTGCCTCAATGGGCTAAATGTCCTTCACAGATTCTCAAAAGAGTGTTTCTTCCTGCTGAATCAAAGAAAGGTTTAACTCTGAGATGAATCCACACATTTAAAAGCAGTTTCGCAGATAGCTTCTTTCTAGTTTTTATCTGGGGATAATTGTTTTTTCCCCATAGGCTTCAGTGGGCTCCAAAATGTCTCTTCGCAGATTCTCCAGAAAGAGTTTTTCCAGCCTACTGCATCAAAATAAAGATTTAACTCTGTGAGCTCAATTCAAACAACACAAAGGAGTATAACAGATTGCTTCTTTCTAGTTTTTATCTGAGGATATTCAGTTCTTACTCAAGTCCTCAGTGCACTCCCCAATGTCCCTTTGCAGATTCTCCAAAAAAAGTGTTTCCAACCTGGTGAATCAAAAAAAGGTTGAACTCTGTGAGATGAATCCACACATCACAAAGCAGTTTCCGAGACTGCCACTTTCTATTTTATCTGGGAATATTTCTTTTTTTCCCCATAGTGCTCAATGGGTTCTCAAATATCCAGTCACAGTTTATCCAAAAAGAGTGTTTCTATCCTGCTGAATCAAAAAAAATGTTTAAGTCTGTGAGATGAGTCCTCATATCACAAAGTAGTTACACAGAGAGCTTCTTTCTACTTTTTATCTGGGGATATACGTTTTTTCCCCATTGGCCTCAATGGTCTCCCAAATGTCCCTTCACAGATTCTCCAAAAAGAATGTTTCCAACCTTCTGAATAAAAAGAATGACTTATCTCTGTCAGATGAATCCAGACATCACAAAGCAGTTTCACAGATAGAATTTTTCTAGTTTAATCGGGGAGAATTCATTTTTTTACTATAGACCTAAAGGGGTTCCCAAATGTCCCTTTGCAGATTCTCCAAATACAATTTTTCCAACTGGCTTAATCAAAACAGTGGTTTAAATCTGTGAGGTGAATCCACACATCATAAAGAAGTTTCACAAATAGCTTCTTTTGAATTTTTATCTGAAGATACTCAGCTTTTCTTCATAGGCCTCAAAGGGCTCCCAAATATCCAATCACAGACTGTGCAAAGAGATTGTTTCCCACCTATTCAATCAAATAAAATTTTAACTCTCTGAGATGAATTCACAATCACAAAACAGTTTCATAGATAGCTGCTTTCTGTTTTTTATCTGGGGATAATCAGCCTTTCCACATAAGCCTTAATGGGCTTCCAAATATTTATTTGAAGATTCTCCCGGTAGAATGTGTCCAACATCCTGAATCAAAAGAAACGTTTGGCTCTGTGACATACACCAACACATCACAAAGCAGTTTCACAGAAACGTTCTTTCTAGTTTTTATCTGGAGATATTCAGTTTTTCCTCATGGGCCTCAATGGGCTCCCAAATGTACTTTTGCAGGTTCTTAAAAAGAGTTTTTCTTACCTGCTGAATCAAAGAAAGTTTTACCTCTGTGAGATGAATCCACTCATCACAAAGCATTTTCACAGATAGCTTATTTCTAGTTTTTATCTGGGGATATTCAGTTTTTCCCATAGGCCTCAAGGGCTCCAAATGTCCTTTGCAGATTATTCAAAATGCTGAATCAAAGAATGTTTAACTCTTTAAGAGAGCCCACACATCACAATGCAGTTGAACAGATAACTTCTTTCTAGTTTTTATCTGGGGATATTCTTTTTTCCCCATAGGCCTCAATGGGCTCAAATGTCCCTTCACAGATTCTCCAAAAGAGTGTTTCCAACCTGCTGAATCAAAGAAATTTAACTCTGTGAGATGAATCCACACATCACAAAGCAGTTTCACAGATAGCTTCTTTCTAGTTTTTATCTGGGGATATCTGTTTTTCCCATAGGCCTCAATGGCTCCCAAATGTCCTTTGCAGATTCTCCAAAAAGTGTTTCCAACCTGCTGAATCAAAGAAAGTTTTAACTCTGTGAGATGAATCCACACATCACAAAGCAGTTTCACAGATAGCTTCTTTCTAGTTTTTATCTGGAGATATTCAGTTTTTCCTCATGGGCCTCAATGGGCTCCCAAATGTACTTTTGCAGGTTCTTAAAAAGAGTTTTATTGCCTGCTGAATCAAAAGAAAGTTTTACCTCTGTGAGATGAATCCACTCATCACAAAGCATTTTCACAGATAGCTTATTTATAGTTTTTATCTGGGGATATTCAGTTTTTCCCCATAGGCCTCAAAGGGCTCCAAAATGTCTCTTTGCAGATATTCCAGAAAGAGCGTTTCCAACCTGCTGAATCAAAAGAAATGTTTAACTCTTTAAGAGAGCCCACACGTCACAATGCAGTTGAACAGATAACTTCTTTCTACTTTTTATCTAGAAATATTTTGTTTCTTTTCATAGGCCTCATTCCTATCCCAAATGTCAGTTTGAGGATTTTCCAAAGCAAGTGTTTCCAACCTGCTGTATTAAAAGAAAGGCTTACCTTTGTGAGATGAATCCAAACAACACAAAGCAATTTCACAGATAGCTTCTTTCTAGTTTTTATTTGGTGATATTCAGTTTTTAAGCAAAGGCCTCAATAGGTTCCCAAATGGCTTTTGGAGATACTACCAAAAAAAAGTGTTTCCAACCTGCTAGATTAAATGTAAGGTTTAACTTTCTGAGATGAATTGACACTTCACAAAGTAGTTTCACAGATAGCTTCTTTCTAGTTTTTATCTGGAAATACTAAATTTTTCACCATAGGCCTCTATAGGCATTCAAATATCTCTGCTGATACTACTAAAAAAGTCTTTCCAACCTGCTGAATCAAATAAAAGGTTTACCTCTTTGAGATGAATCCACCCATCAAAAAGCAGTTTCACAGATAGCTTTTTTCCAGATTTTACCTGGAGATATTCACTTTTTCCCCATAAGCCTCAATGGGCTCCCAAATGTCTCTTTGCAGATTCAAATTCGAGTGTTTCCAACCAGCTCAATAAAAAGAAAGGTTTAACTCTGTGTGATGAATCCAAAAATCCCAAAGTTTCATAGATATCTTCTTTTGTATTTTTGCATGAGGATATTGGGTTTTTGCTCTATAGGCCACATAGGGCTCCCAAATGTCCTATCACAGGCTCTCCAAAAAGAGTGTTTCAAACCTGCTGAATCAAAAGAATGTTTTAATTCTGTGAGATAAATCCATACATCACAAAGCAGTTTCACATATAGCTTCTTTCTAGTTTTTATCTGGGGTTTTCAGTTATTTTTCATAGGCCTCAATGGGCTCCAAAATGTCCCTTCATAGATTCTACAAAAAGAGTGTTTCTAACCTGCTGAGTCAAAGAAAATCTTACTTCTGTGAGATGGAGCCACACATCACAAAGCCATTTCACAGATAGTTTCTCTCTAATTTTTTTCTGGGGATATTTGTTTATTCCTCCTAAGCCTTAGTGGGCTCGCAAATGTCCCTTTGCAGAATCTTCAAAAAAAAGTGTTTCTAACCAGATGAATCACAAAAACGTTTTAACTAGGTAAGATGAAGCCACACGTTACAAAGCAGTTTCACAGATAGATTTTTTTCTATTTTTTATCTGGGGATATTCAGTTTCTTCCAATGTATATAAATGGGTCCCCAAATATACCTTTGTAGATTTTCCAAAATGAGTGTTTCCAATCTACTGAATGAAAAGCAAGGTTTAGCACTGTAAGGTGATTGACCACGACACAAAGTGGTTTCATAGATAGCTTGTTTCTAGTTTTTATCTAGGGATATCCCCTTTTTCCCCATAGGCCTCAATGGGCTCCCAAATACTCCTTCACAGATTCTCAGAAAAGAGTGATTCCAAACTGCTGGATGAAACAAAATGTTTAAGTATGTTATATAAATCCACACATCACAAAGCACTTTCACATACAGCTTTTTTCTGATTTTTATCTGGGGATATTCGGTTTTTACATATAGGCTTCAAAGGGATTTCAAATGCCCCTTCTCAGATTCTACAAAAAGAGTGTTTACAAGTTGCTCTATCAAGAGAAAGGTTTAACTCTGTGAGATGAATCTACACATCACAAAGGAGTTTCCCAGATAGCTTCTTTGTTCTTTTTATGTAAGCATATTCAGTTTTTTCTTGTAGGCTTCAATGGGTTCCCAAACCTGCTGGATCAAAAGAATGGTTTCACTTTCTGAAATGAATCCACACTTCACAAAGCAGTTTCACAGATAGCTTCTTTCTAATTTTTATCTGGTGATAGTTAGTTTTTACCCATAGGCCTCAATAAGATCCCTAATGCTTTTTTCACAGATTCTACCAAAAGAGTGTTTCCAACCTGCTGAATGAAAAGAAAGGTTTCACATTCTAAGATGGATCCACATTTCACAAAGCAGTTTCACGGATAACTTCTTTCTAGTTTTTAGCTGAGGATATTCACTTTTTCCCTATAGGCCTCAAAAGGCTCCCAAATATCTCTTCACAGATTCAAATTAGTGTTTCCAACCAGATGAATAAAAGAAAGGTTTAACTCTGTGAGATGAATCCATGCATCACAAAGCTGTTTCACTGATAGCTTCTTTATAGTTTTATCTGGGGATATTTAAGTTTTCCACATAGTGCTCAATGGGCTCCCAAATATCTTCTCACAGATTCTATAAAAATAGTTTTTCCAACCTGCTGAATCAAAAGAAATTTTAACTTTGTGAGATTAATCCACACACCACAAATCACTTTCACATATAGTTTCTTTCTAGTTTTTATCTGGGGATATTCTGTTTTTCCCCATAAGCCTCAACATGCTCCAAAATGTCCCTTTGCAGATTATCTAAAAAGAGTGTTTCTGACCTGCTGAATCAAAGGAAAGGTTTCACTCTGTGGGATAAATCCACACATCACAAAGCAGTTTCACAAATAGCTTCATTCCACTTTATATCTGAGGATATTTCATTTTTCCCCACAGGCCTCATTTAGCTCCTAAGGGTCCCTTTATAGATTCTCCAAAAAGAGTGTTTCCAACATGTTGAATAAAAAAGCAAACAAAAAAACCAAAGTTTAACTCTGTGAGGTGAATAAACACATCTGAAAGCCATTTCATGGATAACTTCTTTCTAGCTTTTATCTGGAAATATAGAGTTTGTCCCCAAGACCTCAACAGGGTTCCAAATGTCACCTCACACATCCTTCAGAAAGAATGTTTCCAGCCTGCTGAATAAAAACAACGATTTAACTTTTGGGATGAATCCACACATCACAAGGCAGTTTCACAGATAGCTTCTTTCTAGTTGTTATTTGGGAATATTCGGTTTTTCCTGACAGACCTTCAGTCGGCTCCCAAATGTCCCTTTGCAGATTCTCCAGGAGAGTGTTTCCAATCTGTTGATTCAACAGAAAGGTTTAACTCTGTGAGATGAATCCACCCATGACAAAGCAGTTTCACATATATCTTCTTCCTATTTTTAATCTAGGTATATTCAGTTTTGCCCCATAGGCCTAAAAGGGCTCCAAATGTCCCTTTGCAGATTCTCCAAAAAGAATTTTTCCAACCTGTTGAATGAAAGGAGAAGTTTAACTTTGTGAGATGAATCCACAAAGGACAAAACAGTTTCACAGACAGCTTTTTTTCTACTTTTTATCTGGGGATTTTCAGTTTTTCCACATAGGTCTAAATGGGTCCAAATGTGCTTTTGCAGATTCTCTGAAAAGAGTGCTTCCAAGATGTGGGATCAAAAGAAAGGTTTCACTCTGTGAGATCAAACCACACATCACAACAGTTTCACAGATGACTTCTTTGTATTTTTTATCTGTGGATATTCAGTTTTTTTCCCCATAGGTCTCAAAGGGCTCCCAAATGTTTGTTCACAGATTCTCTGAAAAGAGTGTATTCAACCTGCTGAATCAAAAAAAAATAATAATTAACTCTGAGATAAATTCTCTCCTTGCAAAACAGTTTCACAAATAGCTTCGTAGTAGTATTGTATCTGGGGATATTCTGTTTCTACTTAAAGGCCTCAATGAGCTCCTAAATTGTTCCTTGGCAGAATCTACAAAAAGAGTGTTTTCAAACAGTTAAATCGAAAGTAAGATTTATCTCTGTGAGATGAATCTACACATCACAATGCCCTTTCACACATAGGTTCTTTCTAGTTTTTATCTGCAAATATTCAGTTTTTTCAAATTGGCTTCAATGGGCTCTCAAACATTCTTTCAAAGTTTATCCAAAAGAGGTTTCCAACATGCTGAATCAAAAAGAATGCTTACCTCTATGAGATGAATCCACATATGACAAAGTAGTTTCACAGGTACCTTCTTTCTAGTTTTTATCTGAGGATATTCCGTTTTTCCTCATAGATGTCATTGAACTCCCAAATATCATTACTCAGATTCTCCAATTAAAGTGTCTCCCATCTGCTGAATCAAAAGAAATGTTTGCCTCTGGGAGCTGAATCCACACCCCACAAGGCAGTTTCACAGATACCTTCTTTCTGGTTTTTATCTGTGGACATTTGAAATTTTACCATATTCCTCAAATGGCTCCCAAATGTCCCTTTGCAAGTTCTACCAAAAGAGTGTTTCCAACCTGCACAGTCAAAAGAAAGGTTTAACTCTGTGAGATGAATCCAGACATCACAAAGGAGTTTCACAGAGAGCTTCTTACAAGTTTTTATCTGGCAATATTCGTTTCTCCCCATAGTCGTCAATAGGCTCCCAAATGTCCCTTTGCAGATTTTCCACAAAGAGTGTTTCCAATCTGCTGAGTGAAAGGAAAGGCTTAATTCTGTGAGTTGAATCCACACATCAGAAAGCAGTTTCACGGATAGCTTCTTTCTAGTTTTTATTCGGGGATATTTAGTTTTTCCCCACAGTCCTCTGTAAGCCTCCAAATGTCCCTTCACAGATTCTCCAAAAAGAGCATTTCCATCCTGATGGATCAAAAGTAATGTTTACTTCTGAGTTGAATCCATGCATCACAAAGCATTGTCACATATAGCTTCTTTCTAGTTTTTATTTGGAGATATTCAGTTTTCCCCAATAGGTCTCAATGGCCTACAAAATGACTTCTTAACAGATTCTACAAAAATAGTATTTACAACCTGATGAGTGAAAAGAAAGGTTTAACTCTGTGAGATGAATTGACACATCAAAAAGTTTCACAATTTGCTTCTTTCTAATTTGCATCAGGGTATATTCAGATTTTTTCCCATAGACCACAATGCACTTCCAAGTGGACCTTGGCAGATTCTCAAAAAAGGGTTTTTGCAACCTGATGGATGTAAAGAAAGGTTTACCTCTGTTGGATCAATGCACACATTACCAAACAGTTTCACAGATAGCTTTTTTTCTATTTTCTAACTAGGGATATTCTTTTTCTTTCCTATAGGTCTCAATAGATTCCCAAATATCCCTTCACAGATTCTTTAAAAATAGTTTTCCAACCTGCTGAATCAAAAGGAAGCCTTAACTCTGTGAGATGAATCCACACATCACAAAGTAGTTTCACAGATAGCTTTTTTCTAGTTTTTATCTGAAAATATTTCCTTTTGGCAAGTTGGTCTCAATGGGATCCCAAATGTTCTTTGAAGATTCTCCAAAAACAGTGTTTCCAACCTGCTGAATCAAAAGAAAGTTTTACCTCTGTGAGACGAATCCACAGATCACAAAGCAATTTCACAGATAGCTTCTCTCTAGTTTTTATTTGGGGATATTTGTTTTTTTTTCAATAGGCCCCTGTGGTCTCCAAAATGTCCTTTCACAGAATCTCCAAAAAGAGTGCTTCTCACCTGTTGAATGAAAAAAGGATTTAACTCTGTGTGATGAATCCACACTTCACAAGGGAGTTTCACAGAGATATTCTTTCTAACCTTTTGTATTGGGATATCCATTTCTTCCCCATAATCCTCAATGTGCTCCCAAGTGTCCCTTCACATATTGTACAAAAAGAGTGTTTCCAACCTGCTAAATCAAGAGAAAAGTTTAAATCTGTAAGATGAATCCAACCATCACAAAGCAGCTTCATAGATAGCTTCTTTATAGTTTTTATTTGGGGATATTCTATTTTTTCCATAGGACTTAATGGGGTCCAGAATATGCTTTCAGATTCTTCAAAAAGAGTGTTTTCAACCTGATGAATAAAAAAAAGAAAAAAAGGTTAACTCTGTGTGGTGAATCCACACATCACCAAGTACTTTCACAGATACCTTTTTTGTTCTTTTTATGTAGGGATGTTCAGTTTCATCCCATAGGCTTCAATGGGCTCCCAAATGTCTACTCGCAAATTCTACAGAAAAAGTGATTCCAAGCTACTGAACCAGCAGAAAGTCTTAACTCTTTGACATGAATCCACAATCACAATGAAGTTCCACAGACAGCTTTTTTCTAGTTTTTCTGGGAATATTCCGTTATTATAGGCCTCAATGAGATCCCAAATGTCCCTCCCCAGATTCTATGTAAAGAGCGTTTCCAACCTGGTAGATCTAAGTAAAGGTTTCATTCTGTGAGATCAATCCACACTTCACAAAAGTTTCACAGATGGCTTCTTTCTACTTTTTTATCTGGGGTTATTCCGTTTTTCCCCATAAGTCTCAATGGGCTCCCAAATGTTCATTCACAGATCCTCTGAAGGGAGTGTTTTCAACCTGTTGAATTAAAAAAATACTTTTAACTCTTTGAGATTAATCCCCTCCTTGGAAAAAAGTTTCACAGATAGCTTCTTTGTAGTTTTCTTCTGGAGATACTCTGTTTTTATCTAAAGTTCTCGATGGGCTCCAAAGTGTTCCTTAACAGAACCTACAAAAAGAGTGTTTTCAAACTGCTACATCAAAAGTAAGGTTTAACTCTGTAAGATGAATTTACCCATCACAAATGAGTTTCACAGATATCATCTTTCTAGTTTTTCTCAGGGAATATTACGTTTTTACAAATTAGCTTCAATGGATTCTCAAACCTTCTTTCAATATTATCCAGAAAAAGTGTCTCCAACGTGATGAAACAAAAGAAATATTTAACTCTGTGAGATGAGTTCACATATCAGAAAGAAGTTTCAAAGATAGCTTCTTTCTAGTTTTATTTATGGGGATATTCTATTTTTCCATAGGACCTCAATGGGGTCCCAAATATGCTTTCAGATTCTTCAAAAAGAGTGTTTTCAACCTGATGAATAAAAGAAAAAAGGTTAACTCTGTGTGAGTGAATACACACATCACAAAGCAGTTTCACAGATACCTTTTTTCTAGTTTTTATCTGAAGGGATATTCAGTTTCACCACAGGCTCAATGGCTCCCCAAATGTCTACTTCGCAAATTCTACAGAAAAAGTGATTCCAAACTACTGAATGAAGCAGAAAGTCTTAACTCTTTGACATGAATGCACAATCACAATAAGTTCCACAGATAGCTTTTTCTTGGTTTATCTAGGATATTCCGTTTTTATAGGCCTCAATGAGATCCCAAATGTCCCTTTGCAGATTCTATGTAAAGCGTTTCCAAACTGCTGAATCTAAGTAAAGGTTTCATTCTGTGAGATGAATCACACATCACAAAGTTTTCAGCAAATGGCTTCTTTCTACTTTTTATCTGAAGTTATTCCGTTTTTTTCCATAGTCTCAATGGGCTCCCAAATGTTCATTCACAGATCCTCTGAAAACAGTGTTTTCAACCTGTTGAATTAAAAAAAATACTTTTAACTCTTTGAGATTAATCCTCACTTGGAAAAAAAGTTTCACAGATAGCTTCTTTGTAGTTTTTATCCTGGAGATACTGTGTTTTTATCTATTGTTCTCAATGGGCTCCAAAGTGTTCCTTAAGAATGGACCTACAAAGAGTGTTTTCAAACTGCTACATCAAAAGTAAGGTTTAACTCTGTAAGATGAATTTACCCATCACAAAGCAGTTTCTCAGAACATCTTTCGGTTTTTCTGAAGGAATATTTCCCGTTTTCAAATTAAGCCAATGGATTCTCAAATATCCCTTTCAGATTCTCCAGAAAACAGTGTCTCAAGCTGCTGATGAAAAGAAAGGTATTTAACTCTGTGAGATGAATGCACACATATCAAAAAGCAGTTTCAGATAGCTTCTTTCAGTTTTATTGAGGATATTCACGTTTTTTTGCCATTGGTCTCAATGGGCTCTAAATGTCATTCACTCAGAATTCTACAATAACAGTGTTGCCAACATGCTGAATCAAAATAAACATTTAACTCTGTGAGATGAATCATCACATCTTAAGGCAGTTTCCTCAGAAAGATTCTTTCTAGTCTTTATCTGAAGATGTTTAGTTTTCACAAAAGGCCTCAAATGCATTCCCAAATATCCTTGACAGATTCTCCAAGAGAGAGTTTCCAACCTGGTGATTCAAAATAAAGGCTTAACTCTGTGAGATCAAAACACACATCACAAAGCAGTTTCACATATAGCTTCCTCTTAGTTTTAATCTGGGGATATTTGGTTTTGCCCCATAGGCCTTGAAGTGTTCTAAAATGTCCAATGGCAGATTCTCCAAAAAGATTGTTTCCAATCTTTATATTTAAAAAATAAACTTTTAATTCTTTGAGATGAATCCTCTCACACAAAGCAGTTTCACAGATAGCTTATCTGTGTTTATCTATTGAATCAAAGTTTTCAATGAGATGCAATCTCCAAATATCCTGCAGATTTCTAGAAAACAGTGGTTTCCACAGTTTTGCTGTTTTATTTTTATACTTTAAGTTCTAAGTACATGCACATCACAGGTTTCATATGTATAGTTTCCAAGTTTTATGCTGGGATCATTCAGTTAATTCGTCATTTATCGGGTATAACTCCCAAATGTCCTACCCCTCCCCACAGAATAGGCAATGTGATGTTTCAAACTTCAGTCAAGAAAGATCTCTGAATCAGTTCCCACCTATAAAACATGTGGTGTTTGGTTTCTATTCTTGTGAGAGTTTGCTGAATGATTTTCCAGCTGCATCCATGCCCTACAAAGGATACCACTCATCCTTTCTTACTGAGTTTGCATAATATTGCTGATATGAAAAAGCTAATTTTCTTAATCAGTATGCACAGATGGACATTTGGGCAGTTCAAGTCTTTCTGTTGTGAATTCATAATCGTGTGCATGTGCTTTTTCAGCATGATTTATAATCCTTTAAATGCCATTTGCAGAATGGATGGGTCATATGGTACATCTACTTCTGAATCCTTGAGGAATTGTTTATACTGTTTTCCATGTGGTTGAACTAGTTTACAATCCACCAACAGTGTAAAAGTGTTCTATTTCTCCTGTTTATCCAGACTTGTTTTTCCTGACTTTTCAGGATTGTCATTCCAACTGATGTGAGATTATCTCATTGTGGTTTTGATTTGCATTTCTCTGATGGCCAGTGATGATGAGCATTTTTTCATGTGTCTGTTGGCTGTATGAATGTCTTCTTTGAGAAATGTCTGTTCATATCCTTTGCCCACTTTTTGATGGGGTTGTTTGTTTTTTCTTGTATATTTGTTTGAGTTCTTGTAGATTCTGGATATTAGCCCTTTGTCAGATGAGTAGATTGCAAAATTTTCTCCCATTCTGTAGGTTGCCTGTTCACTCTGATGGTAGTTTCTTTGCTGTGCAGAAGCTCTTTAGTTTAATGAGATCCCATTTGTCAATTTTGGCTTTTGTTTTTGGTGTTTTAGACATGAAGTCCTTGCCCATGCCTATGTCCTGAATGGTACTACCTAGATTTTCTTCTAGGGTTTTTATGGTATTAGGTCTAACATTTAAGTCTCTAATCCATCTTGAATTAATCTTCGTATAAGGAGTAAGGAAAGGATCCAGTTTCAGCTTTCTACTTATGGCTAGCCAATTTTCCCAGCACCATTTATTAAATAGGGAATCCTTTCCCCATTTCTTGTTTCTCTCAGGTTTGTCAAAGATCAGATGGCTGTAGATGTGTGGTATTATTTCTGAGGACTCTGTTCTGTTCCATTGGTCTATATCTCTGTTTTGGTACCAGTACCATGCTGTTTTGGTTACTGTAGCCTTGTAGTATAGTTTGAAGTCAGGTAGCGTGACGCCCAGCTTTGTCCTTTTGACTTAGGATTGTCTTGGCAATGCGGGCTCTTTTTGGTTCCATATGAACTTTAAAGCAGTTTTTTCCAATTCTGTGAAGAAACTCATTGGTAGCTTGATGGGGATGGCATTGAATCTATAAATAACCTTGGGCAGTATGGCCATTTTCACGATATTGATTCTTCCTATCCATGAGCATGGTATGTTCTTCCATTTGTTTGTGTCCTCTTGATTTCACTGAGCAGTGGTTTGTAGTTCTCCTTGAAGAGGTCCTTTACATCCCTTGTAAGTTGGATTCCTAGGTATTTTATTCTCTGAAGCAATTGTGAATGGAAGTTCATTCCTGATTTGGCTCTCTGCTTGTCTGTTACTGGTGTATAAGAATGCTTGTGATTTTTGCACATTAATTTTGTATCCTGAGACTTTGCTGAAGTTGCTTATCAGCTTAAGGAGATTTTGGGCTGAGACAATGGGGTTTTCTAAATATACAATCATGTCATCTGCAAACAGGGACAATTTGACTTCTTCTTTTCCTAACTGAATACCCTTGATTTCTTTCTCTTGCCTGATTGCCCTAGCCAGAACTTCCAACACTATGTTGAATAGGAGGAGAGGGCATCCCTGTCTTGTGCCAGTTTTCAAAGGGAATTTTTCCAGTTTTTGCCCATTCAGTATGATATTAGCTGTGGGTTTGTCATAAATAGCTCTTATTATTTTGAGGTACTCCATCAATACCGAATTTATTGAGCGTTTTAGCATGAAGGGCTGTTGAATTTTGTCAAAAGCCTTTTCTGCATCTATTGAGATAATCATGTGGTTCTTGTCTTTGGTTCTGTTTATATGCTGGATTACGTTATTGATTTGCGAATGTTGAACCAGCCTTGCATCCCAGGATGAAGCCCACTTGATCAGGGTGGATAAGCTTTTGATGTGCTGCTGAATCCGGTTTGCCAGTATTTTATTGAGGATTTTTGCATCGATGTTCATCAGGGATATTGGTCTAAAATTCTCTTTTTGTTGTGTCTCTGCCAGGCTTTGGTATCAGGATGATGTTGGCCTCATAAAATGAGTTAGGAGGATTCCTCTTTTCTATTGATTGAATAGTTTCAGAAGGAATGGTACCAGCTCCTCCTTGTACCTCTGGTAGAATTCAGCTGTGAATCCATCTGGTCCTTGGTGGCTATTAATTGTTGCCTCAATTTCAGAGCCTGCTATTGGTCTATTCAGGGATTCAACTTCTTCCTGGTTTAGTCTTGGGAGAGTGTAAGTGTCCAGGAAATTATCCATTTCTTCTAAATTTTCTAGTTGATTTGCGTAAAGGTGTTTATAGTATTCTCTGATGGTAGTTTGTATTTCTGTGGGGTCGGTGGTGATATCCCCTTTATCATTTTTTATTGCATCTATTTGATTCTCTCTTTCTTCTTTATTAGTCTTGCTAGCGGTCTGTCAATTTTGTTGATCTTTTCAAAACCAACTCCTGGATTCATTGATTTTTGAGGTTTTTGTGTTTCTATCTCCTTCAGTTCTGCTCTGATCTTAGTTATTTCTTGCCTTCTGCTAGCTTTTGAGTGTGTTTGCTCTTCCTCTCTAGTTCTTTTAATTGTGATGTTAGAGTGTCAATTTTAGATCTTTCCTGCTTTCTCTTGTGGGCATTTAGTGCTATAAATTTCCTCTACACACTGCTTTAAATGTGTCCCAGAGATTCTGGTATGTTGTATCTTTGTTCTCATTGGTTTCAAAGAACATCTTTATTTCTGCTTTCATTTCGTTATGTACCCAGTAGTCATTCAGGAGCAGGTTGTTCAGTTTCCATGTAGTTGAGCGGTTTTGATTGAGTTTCTTAGTCCTGAGTTCTAGTTTGATTGCACTGTGGTCTGAGAGACAGTTTGTTATAATTTCTGTTCTTTACATTTGCTGAGGAGTGCTTTACTTCCAATTATGTGGTCAATTTTGGAATAAGTGCGATGTGGTGCTGAGAAGAATGTATATTCTGTTGATTTGGGGTGGAGAGTTCTATAGATGTCTATTAGGTCCGCTTGGTGCAGAGATGAGTTCAATTCCTGGATATCCTTGTTAACTTTCTGTCTCGTTGATCTGTCTAATGTTGACAGTGGAGTGTTGAAGTCTCCCATTATTATTGTATGGGAGTCTAAGTCTCTTTGTAAGTCTCAAGGACTTGTTTTATGAATCTGGGTGCTCCTGTATTGGGTATATATATTTAGGATAGTTAGCTCTTCCTGTTGAATTGATCCCTTTACCATTATGTAATGGCCTTCTTTGTCTCTTTTGATCTTTGATGGTTTAAAGTCTATTTTATCAGAGACTAGGATTGCAACCCCTGCTTTTTTGTTCTCCATTTGCTTGGTAGATCTTCCTCCATCCCTTTATTTTGAGCCTATGTATGTCTCTGCATGTGAGATGGGTCTCCTGAATACAGCAGACTGATGGGTCTTGACTCTTGATCCAGTTTGCCAGTCTGTGTCTTTTAATTGGAGCATTTAGTCCATTAACATTTAAGGTTAATATTGTTATGTGTGAACTTGATCCTGCCATTATGATATTAACTGTGATGGTCTTTACATTTTGGCATGTTTTTGCAATGGCTGGTACCAGTTGTTCCTTTCCATGTTTAGGGCTTCCTTCAGGGTCTCTTGTAAGGCAGGCCTGGTGGTGACAAAATCTCTAAGCATTTGCTTATCTGTAAAGGATTTTATTTCTCCTTCACTGATGAAACTTAGTTTGGCTGGATATGAAATTCTGGGTTTAAAATTCTTTTCTTTAAGAACGTTGAATATTGGCCCCCACTCTCTTCTGGCTTGTAGAGTTTCTGCCGAGAGATCTGCTGTTAGTCTGATGGGCTTCCTTTGTGGGTAACCCGACCTTTCTCTCTGGCTGCCCTTAAGATTTTTTCCTTCATTTCAACTTTGGTGAATCTGGCAATTATGTGTCTTGGAGTTGCTCTTCTGAGGAGTATCTTTGTGGTGTTCTCTGTATTTCCTGAATTTGAATGTTGGCCTGCCCTACTAGGTTGGGGAAGTTCTCCTGGATGATATCCTGAAGAGTGTTTTCCAACTTGGTTCCATTCTCCTCACTTTCAGGCACCCCAATCAGACGTAGATTTGGTCTTTTACATAATCCCATACTTCTTGCAGGCTTTGTTCATTTCTTTTTCTTCTTTTCTTTTGGTTTCTCTTCGCTCATTTCATTCATTTGATCCTCAATCGCTGATACTCTTTCTTCCAGTTGATCGAGTCGGTTACTGAAGCTTGTGCATTTGTCACGTATTTCTGTGTCATGGTTTTCATCTCTGTCATGTCGTTTATGACCTTCTCTGCATTAATTAGTCTAGCTGTCAATTCTTCCACTTTTTTTTCAAGATTTTTAGTTTCTTTGCGCTGGGTACGTAATTCCTCCTTTAGCTCTGAGAAGTTTGATGGACTGAAGCTTCTCTTCTCATCAAAGTCATTCTCTGACCAGCTTTGATCCGTTGCTGGCGATGGGCTGCGCTCTTTGCAGGGGAGATGCGCTCTATTTTTGAATTCAGCTTTTCTGCCCTGCTTTTTCCCCATCTTTGTGTGATGATGGTGACGTCTGATGGGGTTTTGGTATAGGTGTCCTTCCTGTTTGATAGTTTTCCTTCTGACAGTCAGAACCCTCAGCTATAGGTCTGTTGAGATTGCTTGAGGTCCACCCAGACCCTGTTTGCCTGGGTATCAGCAGCAGAGGTTGCAGAAGATAGAATATTGCTGAACAGCAAGTGTACCTGTCTGATTCTTACTTTGAAGCTTCCTCTCAGGGGTGTACTCCACCCTGTGAGGTGGGTGTCAGACTGCCCCTAGTGGGGATGTCTCCCAGTTAGGCTACTCAGGGTCAGGGACCCACTTGAGCAGGCCTGTCCCTTCTCAGATCTCAACCTCCGTGTTGGGAGATCCACTGCTCTCTTCAAAGTTGTCAGACAGAGTGTTCGCCTGCACAGGCCTCTGCTGCTTCCTGTTGTTTTTAGCTGTGCCCTGTCCCCAGAGGTGAGTCTACAGAGACAGGCAGGTTTCTTGAGCTGCTGTGAGCTCCACCCAGTTGGAGCTTCCCAGCGGCTTTGTTTACCTACTTAAGCCTCAGCAATGGCGGCCCTCCCAGCCTCGCTGCTGCCTGCAGTTAGATCACAGACTGCTGTGTTAGCAATGAGGAGGCTCTGGCATGGGACCCTCCCGCCAGGTGTATATCTCCTGGTGTGCCTGTTGCTTAAAGCAGTATTGGGGTGGGAGTTACATTTTCCAGGTGTGTGTCTGTTCTCTGTTAGGAAAAAGGGATTCCTTCCCCTTGCACTTCCCAGGTGAGGCGATGCCTCGCCCTTCAGCTCTCGCTGGTCGGGCTGCAGCTGACCAGCACCGATTGTCTGGCACTCCCCAGTGAGATGACCCCAGTACTCAGTTGAAAATGCAGAAATCACTGGTCTTCGTCCGCTGGGAGTTGGAGACTCCTAGCCATCTTGTTTTAGTTTTTATCTGAAGATTTACTTTTTTTCACTAGCTCAATGCACTCTTATCCCTTGAGATCTAAAAACAATGTTTCAAACTGTATGAAAAGAAAGGTTAATTCTGTGGGATGATGCACACATCAAAAGCAGTTTCTCAGATAGCTTCTCTAGTTTTATCTGGATATTCACTTTCCACATTGCCTCAATGAGTAAATATCCATTTCAGAATGGACAAAACAGTGTTTCAAACTGCTGAATAAAGAAGTTTTAACTGTGAGATGAACACACACATCAAAAGCAGTTTCTCAGAAGCTTTCTCTAGTTTTTGAAGATATTTCCTTTTTCACCATAGTTCAATGTGCCAAATATCTTCAGATTCTACAAAAACAGTTTTTCAAACTGCTGAATGAAAAGTTTTAACTGTGAGATGAATGCATCACAAAGCAGTTTCTCAGAATATTTCTCTAGTTTTTATCTGGGATATTCCTTCAAAATGTCCTGATTCAGAAATGACAAAACAGTGTTTCCAAACTTTGAATGAAAGTTTCTCTGTATATCAAAAGCAGTTTCACAGAAAGCTTTTTCAGTTTTTATCTGAAGATATTTTTTCACCATAGCCTAATGCTTCAAATATCCCTTGAAGATTCACAAAACAGTGTTTCCAAACTGCTGAATGAAAAGAAAGGTTTAACTGTGAGATGAATGCACACATCAAAAAGTTTCTCAGAAGCCTTCTAGTTTTTATTATTTTTTCACCATTGGCTCAGCCCCAAATGTCCTTTTGCAGAATGGACAAAACAGTGTTTCAAACTGCTGAATAAAGAAGTTTATTCTGTGAGATGAATGCACATCAAAAGCAGTTTCTCAGAAATTTTTTCTAGTTTTTATCTGAAGATTTTTTTTCACCATAGTCAATGCTCCCAAATATCGCAGATTCTACAAAAACAGTGTTTCCAAACTGAATGAAAATAAAGTTTAATTCTGTGATGAATGCACAACAAAGCATTTTCTCAGATAGCTTCTAGTTTTTATCTGGTATTTCACTTTTCCATCCTCATACTCAAATGTCCATTCAAATGTCAGTCTCTGAATCAAATATCAGAATTACAAAACAGTTTCCAAACTGTTGAATGAAAGAAAAGTTTAATTCTGTGAGATGAATCACATCACAAAGCAGTTTCTCAGAAAGCTTCTTTTCTTTTTTTATCTGGGATGACTTTTTTTATTGACCAAAGTTCAAATGTCCTTTTCACATCTACAAAAAAACAGTGTTTCCAAACTGTTGAAAAGTTAACAGAGATGAATCACACATCAAAAGCTTCCTGGGATATTCTTTTCACCATGACCCTCAATGCTCCAAATGTCCATTTCAGATACAAAACAGTGTTTCCAAACTGCTGAATAAAAGAAAAGTTTAACTCTGAGATGAATGCACATCACAAAGCAGTTTCTCAGATAGCTTTTCTAGTTTTTATTGGGATATCTTTTTCACCATTGGCCTCAATGAGCCCCCAAATGTCCCTTCTCAGATTCAAAAACAGTGTTTCCAAACTGAATGAAAAGAAAAGTTTAACTCTGTGAGATGAATGCACATCACAAAGCAGTTTCTCAGAAGCTTCTTTCTAGTTTTTATCTGAAGATATTCCTTTTCACTAGGCCTCAATGCACTCCCAAATATCCCTTCAGATAAAAAACAGTGTTTCCAAACTGCTGAATGAAAAGAAAGTTTAACTCTGTGAGATGAATGCACACACAAAAGTTTCTCAGAACTTCCTTCTAGTTTTTATCCTGGATATTCTTTTTCCATTGGCCTCAATGAGCTCAAATTCCATTCAGAATGGACAAAAACAGTGTTTCCAAACTGCTGAATCAAAGAAAAGTTTATCTGTAGATGAATGCACACATCACAAGCAGTTTCTCAGAAAGCTTCTTTCTATTTTTATCTGAAGATATTTCCTTTTTCACCATAGGCTCTCACATATCCCTCACAGATTCTACAAAAACAGTGTTTCCAAACTGCTGAATAAAAGAAAAGTTTAACTCTGTGAGATGAATGCACACATCACAGCAGTTTCTCAGATAGCTTCCTTCTATTTTTTATCCTGGATATTCCTTTTTCACCATTGGCCTCAATGAGCTCCCAAATGTCCATTCACAGAATGGACAAAAACAGTGTTTCCAAACTGAATCCAAAGAAAGGTTTAACTCTGTGAGATGAATGCACATCACAAAGCAGTTTCTCAGAAAGCTTCTTTTTTTTATCTGATATTTTTTTTCACCATAGGCTCAATCCCAAATATCCCTTCAAGATTTACAAACAGTGTTTCCAAACTGCTGAATGAAAAGAAAAGTTTAACTCTGTGAGATGAATGCACACATCAAAAGCAGTTTCAGATAGCTTCTTCTAGTTTATCCTGATATGCTTTTTTCACCATTGACTCAATGAGCTCCCAAATCCATTCTCAGATTCTAAAAAACAGTGTTTCCAAACTGTTGAATGAAAAAGGTTTACTCTGTGAGATGAATGCATACATCACAAAGCAGTTTCTGAAAATTTCTTCTAGTTTTTATGAAGATATTTCCTTTTTCACAAATCACTCCCAAATATCCTTCGCAGATTCTACAAAAACAGTGTTTCCAAACTGCTGAATGAAAAGAAAGGTTTAACTCTGTGAGATGAATGCACACATCACAAGTTTTCTCAGATAGCTTCCTTCTAGTTTTTATCCTGATATTTTTTGCCATTGGCCTCAATGAGCCCAAATGTCCATTCAGAATGGACAACAGTGTTTCCAAACTGCTGAATGAAAGGTTTAACTCTGTGAGATGAATGCACACATCAAAAGCAGTTTCAGAAAGCTTCTTTCTTTTTATCTGAAGATATTTCTTTTTCACCATAGGCCTCAATGCTCCAAATATCCTTCACAGATTCTAAAAAACAGTGTTTCCAAACTGCTGAATGAAAAAAAAAGTTTAACTTTGAGATGAATGCACACATCACAAAGCAGTTTCTCAGATAGCTTCTTTTTTTATCTGATATTCACTTTTTCACCATTGGCCTCAATGAGCCCCAAATGTCCATTCACAGATGGACAAAAACAGTGTTTCCAAACTGCTGAATGAAAGAATGTTTCTGTGAGATGAATGCACATCAAAGCAGTTTCTCAGAAAGCTTTCTATTTTTATCTGGGATTTCTTTTTCACCATTGGCCAATGCACTCCAAATCCATTCAGAATACAAACAGTGTTTCCAAACTTGAATGAAAGAATGTTTAACTCTGTGAGATGAATCACACACAAAGCAGTTTCTGAAAGCTTATATTTTTTTATTTTTATAAAAATCCCAAGTTCTACAATGTGCAAACCAGGTTTTCCAAAGAATGTGAGACTGTTTGCACATCAATGTCAGAATCAATTCATCATTTATATCAGATATATGCAATTTTCATGAAAGAGTGTTATCTTAGTCCAATACATTGTTCAGTTCCAATGAGTGAAACAGTTTTGGTTTTCTTCTTCTGTGATAGTTTGAAGAATGATATCACATGTCACAAAGAGCAAACTCTCCTTTTTATCTGCATAGTATTCCTGGTGATATGTGCCACATTTTCAATCCAGTCTGTCACAGATGGACAGTTGATTCCAACTTGTGAATAGAAAAGAATAAACTCTGTGCATGTGCTTTGTAGAAATATAATCCTTCTCCCAGTATTTTCTATGCATCAGTTCTAGATCCTTGAGGAATTATACTGTTTTTCAAACTTGAACAGTTTACAATAAACAGTGTAATGCATTTTCTCCACATCTCCAAAGTTGTTTCCTGATTTTTAAATGATAACATCAACTAGATATCTCAGTGGTTTTGATTTCATTTCACAGTGATGAGAATTTTTCACTGTTGTTGAAGAAGTTTTTCAAAATGCTGTTCATATCCTTTCACTTTTTTGAGTTGTTTTGTTTTTTCATATTTGTTTATTCTTTGTAGATCCCATATCTTTTCAGAATAGATTCAAAAAACTCCATTCTGTTTGACTCAGAGTTTCTGCTGTGAGAATACAATGAGATCATCAAGCTTTTTCTCTTCTTTTTTATTATCTGAAGATATTTCTTTTTCACCATAGGCCTCAATGCACTCCAAATATCCTTCAGATTCTACAAAAACAGTGTTTCAAACTTGAATGAAAAGAAGGTTTAACTTGAGTGAATGCACACATCACAAAGCAGTTTCTCAGATCTTCTTCTAGTTTTTATCTGGATATTCCTTTTCACCATTGGCCTCAATGAGCTCCAAATGTCCATTCACAGAATGGACAAAACAGTGTTTCCAAACTGTTGAATTAAAGAAAAGTTTTAACTCTGTGAGATGAATGCACATCACAAAGCAGTTTCTCAGAAAGCTTCTTTAGTTTTTATCTGAAGATTTTCTTTTTCACCAGTCCTCATGACAAATATCCTTCACAGTTCTACAAAACAGTGTTTCAAACTGCTGAATGAAAAGAAAAGTTTAACTTGAGATGAATGCACACATCACAGCAGTTTCTCAGAAAGTTTTTCTAGTTTTATCTGAAGATATTTCTTTTTCACCATAGGCCTCAATATTCCCAAATATCCTTCACAGATTCTAAAAAACTGTTTCCAAACTGCTGAATGAAAAGAAAATTTTAACTCTGTGATGAATGCACATCAAAAAGAGTTTCAATAGCTTCTTCTACTTTTTTATCTGATATTTCTTTCACCATAGGCTCAATGAGCTCAAATCCATTCAGATTCTACAAAAACAGTGTTTCCAAACTGAATGAAAAGAAAGGTTTAACTCTGTGAGATGAATGCACTCACAAAAGTTTTCAGATAGCTTCTTAGTTTTATCCTGGATATTTCTTTTCACATTGGCCTCAATGAACTCAAATGTCCATACAGAATGGACAAAAACAGTGTTTCCAAACTGCTGAATCCAAAGAAAAGTTTAACTGAGATGAATGTACAAAAGCAGTTTCTCAGAAAGTTTTTCGTTTTATCTGAATATATTTTCTTTTTCACCATAATCCTCAATGCACTCCCAAATATCCTTTGCAGATTCTACAAAAACAGTGTTTCCAAACTGCTGAATGAAAATTTTAACTATGTGAGATCAAAAACAGTTTCACAGAGTTTCCCTTCTACTTTTTATTTGATATTCTTTTTCACCATACCTCAATGACCCCAAATGTCATTCTCAGATTCAAAAACAGTGTTTCCAAACTGCTGAATGAAAAGAAAGTTTTAACTCGAGATGAATGCACACATCACAAAGTTTCTCAGATTTCTTCTAGTTTTTAAGATATTTTTTCACCATTGGCCTCAATGAACTCCAAATGTCATTCACAGAATGGAAAAACAGTGTTTCCAAACTGTTGAATAAAAAGGTTTAACTCTGTGAGATGAACACACATCACAAAGCAGTTTCAGAAAGCTTCTTCTAGTTTTATAGATTTCTTTTTTCACCATAGGCCTCAATGATCCCAAATACCCTTTGCACATCCACAAAACAGTGTTTCCAAACTGCTGAATGAAAAGAAAGTTTAATCTGTGAGATGAATGCACACATCACAAAGCAGTTTCTCAGAAGCTTCTTCTAGTTTTTATCTGAGATATTTTTCACTAGGCCTCAATGAGCTCCCAAATGTCCATTTGCAGATGGACAAAAACAGTGTTTCCAAACTGCTGAATCAAAGAAAGTTTTAACTCTGTGAGATGAATGCACACATCAAAACCAGTTTCTCAGAAGCTTCTTTCTAGTTTATCTGAAGATTTTTCCTTTTCACCATAGACCTCAATACTCAAATATCCCTTTGCAGAGAAAAAGTGTTTCCAAACTGCTGAATGAAAAGAAAGGTTTAGTTTTCTGTGAGATGAATGCACACATTACAAAGCAGTTTCTCAGAAGCTTCTAGTTTTTATCTGAAGATATTTCTTTTCCATAGCCAATGCTCCTATCCCTTCACAATTTAAAAACAGTGTTTCCAAACTGAATGAAAAGAAAGGTTTAACTCAGAGATGAATACACATCACAAAGCAGTTTCTCAGATAGCTTCTCTAGTTTTTATCCTGATATTTTTTTCACCATTGACCTCAATGAATGTCAAATACCAGAAATGGACAAAAGTGTTTCCAAACTGCTGAATAAAGAAATATTTAACTCTGTGAGATGAATGCACACATCACAAAGCAGTTTTCTGGTTTTATCTGATATTTTCACCTTAGACTTCAATGCTCCCAAATATCCTTTTGCAGATTCTACAAAATAGTGTTTCCAAACTGCTGAAAAAAAAGTTTAACTCTGAGATGAATGCAAACATCACAAAGTTTCTCAGATTCTTCTAGTTTTTATCCTGAAGATATTTTTTCCATTGGCCTCAATGAGCTCAAATGTCCATTCACAGAATGAAAAAACAGTGTTTCCAAACTGCTGAATCCAAAAAGTTTAACTCTGTGAGATGAATGCACACATCACAAGCAGTTTCTCAGAAAGCTTTTTCTAGTTTTTATCTGAAGATATTTCCTTTTCACCATAGACCTCAATATGCTCCAAATATCCCTTTGCAGATTCTACAAAACAGTGTTTCCAAACTGCTGAATGAAAAGAAAGTTTAATTCTGAGATGAATGCACACATAAAGCAGTTTCTTGAAGCTTCCTTCTAGTTTTTATCTGATATTCACTTTTTCAGTCACCCAATTCCAAATAATGCAGATTCTGAAAAACAGTGTTTCCAAACTGAATGAAAGTTTTAACTCTGTGAGATGAATGCACACATCACAAGCAGTTTCTCAGAAACCTTCTTTATCTGAATATTTCCTTTTTCACCATAGGCCTCAATTGAAATATCCCTTTGCAGATTCTAAAAAACAGTTTCCAAACAACTGAATGAAAAGAAAGGTTTATGTGAGATGAATGCACATCACAAAAAGTTTCTCAGATAGCTTCCTAGTTTTTATCCTGGGATATTCCTTTTCTTTAGCCTAATGATCCAAATGTCCATTCACAGAAAAAACAGTGTTTCCAAACTGCTGAATGAAAGGTTTAACTCTGAGATGAATGCACATCATCAAAAGCAGTTTCTCAGAAAGCTTCTTTCTAGTTTTTATCTGAAGATATTTCCTTTTTCACCATAGGCCTCAATGCCTCCAAATATCCCTTCACAGATTCACACAAAAACAGTGTTTCCAAACTGCTGAATGAAAAGAAAGTTTTAACTCTACAAGATGAATGCACACATCACAAAGTTTCTCAGATAGATTCCTTCTAGTTTTTATCCTGGATATTCTTTTTTTGCCATGGCCTCAATGAGCTCCAAATGTCCATTCACAGAATGGACAAAAACAGTGTTTCCAAACTGCTGAATCCAAAGAAAGTTTTCTGTGAGATGAATGCACACATCAAAAGCAGTTTTTTCTTTCTAGTTTTTATCTGAATATTTCCTTTTTCACCATAGGCCTCAATATGCCCCAAATATCCTTTTGCAGATTCTACAACAGTGTTTCCAAACTGCTGAATGAAAGGTTTAACTCAGGTGAATGCACACATCACAAAGCAGTTTCTGGTAGTTTTAGTTTTATCCTGATATTGCTTTTTCATTGTTGAGCTCCCAAATATGTCCATTTGCAGAATGGAGAAAAAACAGTGTTTTCAAACTGCTGATTGCAAAGAAAGTTTAAATCAGGATGAATATGCACATTACATGTTTTCAGAAAGAGTGTTTCCAAACTGCTGAATTGAAAGAAAGTTTTAACTCTGATGATGCAAACATCACAAAGCAGTTTCAGAAAGTTTTTCCTTTTATCTGAAGATATTTTTCCATCTCAGGACACAATGCCTCAATATCCTTTGATTCAAAACAATGTTTCTAAACTGCTGAATGAAAAGAAAGGCTTAATTCTGTGGGATGTATGCACACATCAAAAAGCAGTTTCTCAGATAGCTTCCCTCTAGCTTTTATCTTGGGATATTCACTTTACCAACATTGACCTCAATGAGACCCCAAATATCCATTCACAGAATGGACAAAACAGTGTTTCCTAACTGCTGAATCCAAAGGAAGTTTTTACTCTGTGAGATGAACACACACATCATAAAGCAGTTTCTCAGGAAGCTTCTTTCTAGTTTTTACATGAAGATATTTCCTTTTTCACCATAGGACTCAATGTGCTCCCAATCATCAATTCAAAGATTCTACAAAAACAGTTTTTTCAAACTGCTGAATTGTAAAAAGTTTTAACTCTGTGAGATTAATGCATACATCACAAAGTAGTTTCTCAAATAGCTTCCTTCTAGTTTTTATCCTGGGATATTCGCGTCTGCCTCATTGGCAGAATGAGTTCACATGACCGCTCGCACAATGTACAAAATCAGTGTTTCCAAACTGATGAATGAAAAGAAGTGCTTACATCTGTGTGTTGAATGCACACATCACAAAGCAGTTTCACAGAAAGCTTGTTTCAAGTTTTTATCTGAAGATATTTCCTTTTTCACCACAGACCTGAATGTGCTATCAAATATCCCTGTGCACATTCTACGAAAACAGTGTTTCCAAACTGCTGAATGAAAAGAAAGGTTTAATTCTATGAGATGAATGGGAACATCCAAAAATAGTTTCTCAGATAGCTTCCTTGTAGTTTTTAGGTAACATGTTTTCTTTTTCACCATTGGCCTCAATGAGCTCCTAAATGTCCTTTCACAGAATGGACAAAAACAGTGTTTCCAAACTGCTGAATCCAAAGAAGGGTTTATCTCTGTAAGATGAATGCACCCATCATAAATCAGTTTCTCAGAAAGTTTCTTTCTAGCTTTTATCTATAGGTATTTCTTATTTCACCATAGGCCTCAATGTGCTCCCAAGTATCCCTGCGCAGATTCTACAAACACAGTATTTCCAAACTGCTGAATGAAAATAAAGATCTAACTGTAAGATGAATGAACACCTAACAAAGCATTTTCTCAGATAGATTCCTTCTAGTTTTTTTCCTGGTATGTTCACTTTTTTGCCAGTGGCCTCAATGTGTGCCCAAATGTCCATTCACAGAATGCACAAAAACAGTGTTTTCAAACTGCTGAATACAAAGAAATATCAAACTCTGTGGGATGAATGCAGCCATAACAAAGCAATTTCTCAGCAGGCTTCTTTCTAGTTTTTATTTGAAGATATATTCTTTTTCACCACAGGCCTCAATGCGTTCCCAAATTTTCCTTGGCAGATACCACAAAAGCAGGGTTTCCAAACTGCTGAATGGAAAGAAAAGTTTAATTCTGTGAGATGAAAGCTCACATCACAAATGGGTTTCTCAGATAGCTTCCTTCTTCTTTTTATCCTGGGATGTTCACTTTCTTGCTATTGGACTCAAAGAGTTCATGAATGTCCATTTTCACACTCTACAAAAACAGTGTTTCCAAACTGCTGGTTGAAAAGTTAACTCTGTGAGATGAATACACACATCAAAAAGCGGACTCCTGGGATATTCCCCTTTTCACCACTGACCTCAATGAACCTCCAAATGTCCATTTGCAGAAATGACAAAAACAGTTTTTATAAACTGCTGAATCTAAAGAAATGTTTAACTCTGCGAGATGAAGGCACAGATCACAAAGCAGATTCTCCAATACTTTCTTCTACTTTTTAACTTGGGATATACGCTTTTTCACCATTAGCCTCAAGGAGCCCCCAAATGTCCCTTCTCAGATTCTAAAAAACAGTGTTTCCAAACTGCTGAAAGAAAACGAAAGTTTACCTCTGTGAGATGAATGTACGCATCACAGAACAGTTTCTCAGGAAGCTCCTTTCTAGTTTTTATCTGAAGATAGTTCCTTTTTCACCCTAGGCTCAATGCACTCCCAAATATCCCTTCATAGACTTTAAAAGAAGAGTGTTTCCAAACTGCTGAATGAAAAGAAAGTTTTAACTCTGTGAGATGAATGCACACAAAACAAAGCCGTTTCTGAGACAACTTCCTTCTGGTTTTTATCCTGGGATATTCCCTTTTTTGACATTGGCCTCAATGAGCTCCTGAATATTCATTCACGGAATGGATCAAAAGAGTGTTTCCAAACTGCTGAATTCAAAGAAATGTTTCACGTTTAACTGTTAGATGAATGCACACATCACAAGGAATTTCTCAGAAAGCTTCTTTCTATTTTTTATCTGAAGATATTTCCTTTTTAACCATAGGCCTCAATTAGCTCCCTAGTATCCCTTCACAGATTCTACAAAAACAGTGTTTCCAAACTGCTAAATAAAAGAAAAGTTTAACTCTTAGAGATGAATGCACACAGCACAAAGCAGCTTCTCAGATAGCTTCCTTCTAATTTTTATCCTGTGATATTCACTTTTTCACCATTGGCCTCAATGAGCTCCCAAATGTCCATTCACAGAAGTGACAAAAATAGTGTTTCCAAGCTGCCAAATCCAAAGAAAGGTTCAACTCTGTGAGGTGAATGCATACATCACAAAGCAGTTTCTCTGAAAGCTTCTTTGTATTTTTTATCTAGGATACTTCTTTTTTCACCATAGGCATAAATACACCAAATATCCCTTCACAGATATTACAGAAACAGTGTTTCTAAATTGTTGAATGAAAATAAAAGTTTAACTCTGTGAGATGAATGCACACATCATAAAGCAGATTCTCAGATAGCTTTCTTCTACTTTATAACCTGGGATGTATGCTTTTTCACCATTGACTGCAAAGAGCTCTCAAATGTCCATTCTCAGATTCTAAAAAACAGTGTTTCCAAACTGGTTAATGAAATCAAGGTTTACCTCTGAGAGATGAATGTACACATCACAGAACAGTTCAGAGGCTCTTTCTAGTTTTTATCTGAAGATATTTCCTTTTTCACCCCAAATATCCTTCATAGACTTTACAAAAAGAGTGTTTCCAAACTGCTGAATGAAAAGAAAGTTTTAACTCTGTGAGATGAATGCACAACAAAGCAGTTTCTGAGACAACTTCCTTCTAGTTTTATCCTGGGATATTCCTTTTGCCATTGGCCTCAATGAGCTCCCAAATTCCATTCAGAATGGACAAAAGAGTGTTCCAAACTGCTGAATTCAAAGAAATGTTTAACTCTGTGAGATGAATGCACACATCACAAAGCAGTTTCTCAGAAAGCTTCTTTCTATTTTTATCTGAAGATATTTCTTTTTACCATAGGCCTCAATTAGCTCCCTAGTATCCCTTCACAGATTCTACAAAACAGTGTTTCCAAACTGCTGAATGAAAATAAAGTTTAACTGTGAGATGAATGCACATATCACAAAGCAGTTTCTCAGATAGCTTCCTTCTACTTTTTATCCTGGGATATTCACTTTTTCACCATTGGCCTCAATGAGCTCCCAAATGTCCATTCACAGAAGTGACAAAAACAGTGTTTCCAAACTGCTGAAAAAAAGAAAGGTTAACTCTGTGAGATGAATGCACATCACAAAGCAGTTTCTCTGAAAGCTTCTTCTATTTTTATCTGGGACATTTGCTTTTTCACTGTTGGCCTCAATGAGCTCCTAAATATCCATTCAGAATGGACAAAACAGTGTTTCCAAACTGCTGAATGAAAATAAAGTTTAACTCTGTGAGATGAATGCACATCACAAAGCAGATTTTCAGATAGCTTTCTTTATTTATTATGTATTTTTTTCACCATTGACTGCAAAGAGCTTCAAATGTCCATTCTCAGATTCTAAAAACAGTGTTTCCAAACTGGTTAATATGAAATGGTTTACCTCTGTGAGATGAATGTACACATCACAAAGCAGCTAATCAGATTCTTCTAGTTTTATATGAAGATATTTCCTTTTTCACCAAATCTCCCAAATATCCTCCCAGATTCTACAAAACAGTGTTTCCAAACTGCTGAATGAAAAGAAAGGTTTAACTCAGAGAATGCACATAGAACAATGCAGTTTCTAGATAGTTTCTCTTCTTGTGATATTTGCCTGATATGGTTTCATCATATGCCTCAATGACCCAAATCATCCATTCACAAAGTATTCCAGTGTTTCCACATTTTCTTAATCAGTCTAAAGAAGATTTAACTCTGTGAGATGAATGCACACATCAAAAGTGCTTCTCAAAAAGCTTCTTCTTTTTTATCTGAAGATATTTTTACCTTTGGGTATATTACCCAATATTCTATATCTACATCAGTCTAGATGAAACAGTGTTTCCAAACTGCTGAATGAAAATAAATTTAACTTTAGAGATACCACATATCACAAAGCAGTTTCTCAGATCCTTCCTTGTTGTTTCCTGATTTTTAATGTTTCATTCAACTTTGAGATTATCTCATTGTACCATTCACTGATGGCAAATGACAGTGTTTCAAACTGCTGAAAAGAATGTTTCAGTTTGTGAGATGGATGCACACCCACGATGGGGTTTGTCAGATAGTTTCTTTCTTGTATATTTTTTATTCTGTAGACATATTGCTTTTTCATAGATTGCAAAATCTCCAAATGTCCATTGTTTCACTCTGATGGTGTTCAAACTTTTGAATCCAAAGAAAATTTAATGAGATATTTGTCAATGCGCTGCACAAAGCTATTTTTCAGAAAGCCTCACCGATTTTTATCTGAAGATATATTCTTTTCACCACAGGCCCCAATGCACTCCAAAATATCCCTTTGCAGATCCTACAAAAACAGTGTTTGCAAACTGCTGAATGAAAAGCAAGGTTTAACTCTGTGAGATGAATGCACACATCAGAAAGCGTTTTCTCAAAAAGCTTCTTTCCACTTTTTATCTGAAGATATTTCTTTTTTACCTTAGGCCTCAATGTACTACCAAACATTCCTTCACAGTCTATGAAAACAGTGTTTCCAAACTGCTGAATGAAAATAAAATTTTAACTTTGTGAGATGAATGCACATATCACAAAGCAGTTTCTCAGATAACTTCCTTGTACTTGTTATACTGGGACATTCACTTTTTCACCATTGGCCTCAGAGTCCCCAAATGTCCATTCACAGATTGTGCAAATGCAGTGTTTCCAAACTGCTGAATGAAAAGAAACGTTTCAGTTTGTGAGATGGATGCACACCTCACAAAGCGGTTTGTCAGATAGTTTCATTCTACTTTTTATCCTGGGACATTTGCTTTTTCATCATTGGCCACAATGAGCTCCCAAATGTCCATTGGCAGAATGGACAAACAGAGTGTTTCCAAACTGCTGAATCCAAAGAAATGTTCAGCTCTGTGAGATGAATATTCACAGCACAAAGCAATTTTTCAGATAAGTTTTTTCTACTTTTTATGGATATATTTTTTTACCACTCTCAATGCACTCCAAAAGTCCATCTTGAATGCAAAACAGTGTTTGCAAACTGCTGAATGAAAAGATTTAACTCTGTCAGAATGAATGCACACATCACAAAGCGGTTTCTCAGATGGCTTCCTCCCCTACTTTTATAGATATTCCTTTTCACCATTGGTCAATGAGCTCCAAATATCCATTCACAGAAGAGACAAAACAGTGTTTCCAAACTGCTGAATTCAAAGATGGTTTAACTCTGATGTTACAAAGGACGAACATCACATCCATACTCAGAAAGTATTCCATTTTTATCATGACATTTTCTTAATCAGTCAGTCCTACATTTGGGTTAAATATCCCTTCACAGTGCTCTTTAAAAACAGTGTTTCAAACTGCTGAATGAAAAGAAAGTTTATAATCCTTTGAGATGAATACCCAGTATTACAAAGTAGTTTCTCAGATAGTTTATCTAGTTTTTACTTGAGATTACTTTTTTTCACCATTGGCCTCAATTTACAATATCCTTCAGATTCTACAAAAACTGTTTCCAAATTGTTGAATGGAAATGAAAATGTTTAACTCTGTGAGATGGTATCACACATCAAAAAGTGGTTTTGATAATAGCTTCCTTTCTACTTTTTATCCTGAAGATATTTCTTTTTCACCATGTTGGCTCAATGAGATATTCAACTGATGATTCTCAAAACAGTTTTCCAAACTTCTGAATAAAAAGAGTTTCTTTCTGTGAGATGAATGCACACATTGTAAAGTGGTTTGTAGCTTCCTTAGTTTTATCAATGATATTTGCTTTCTCATTCTGTGGTCAATGCTCCCAAATGTTCCACTCTGATTAGTTTGTTTCCAAACTCTTTCTTAATCAAGAAATGTTTATTTGTGAGATGAATGCATGCACATTGCTTCTCAGAAGCTTCTTTCAAGTTTTTATCTGAAGATATTTCTTTTTCACCACAGGCCCTCAATGCACCCAAATATCCTTTGCAGATCCTACAAAAACAGTGTTTGCAAACTGCTGAATGAAAAGCAATGTTTAACTCTGTGAGGTGAAGGCACGCATCACAAAGCGGTTTCTCAGATGGCTTCCTTCTAGTTTTTATACTGTGATATTCCCTTTTTCACCATTGTCCTCAATGAGCTCCAAAGTGTCCATTCACAGAAGAGACAAAAACAGTGTTTCCAAACTGTTGAATTCAAAGAAAGTTTTAACTCTCTGAGATGGAAGCACACATCACAAAGAAGTTTCTCAGAAAGCTTCTTTACTTTTTATCAGAAGGTATTTTCTTTTTCAACACAGTCCTCATTGCACTCCCAAATATCCCTTCACAGCTTCTACAAAAGCAGTGTTTCAAAGTTGCTGAATGAAAAGAAAAGTTTAAATTACAGAGATGAATTCATATATTACAAAGTAGTTTCTCAGAAAGTTTTCTAGTTTTTATTTGAAGATATATTCTTTTTTCACCATAGGCCTCAATATATCCCAAATATCTCTTCACAGATTCTACAAAAACTGTTTCCAAATGCTGAATGGAAAGAAAATTTTAACTCTGCTAGATGGATGCACACATCAAAAAGTGGTTTTGCCAATAGCTTCCTTCTACTTTTTTTCCTGGAATATTTGCTTTGTCCCCATTAGTCTCAATGAGCTTTCAAATGGCCATATTCAGATTCTACAAAAACAGTGTCTCCAAACTTCTGAATGAAAAGAAAGATTTAATTTTGTGAGATGAACGCACTCATCATAAAGTGGTTTGACAGATAGCGTCCTTGTAGTTTTCATCCTTGGATATTTGCTTTTTCATCATTGGCCTCAATGAACTCCCCAAATGTCCACTGGCAGAATGGACAAAAACAGTGTTTCCAAACTTCTGAATCCAAAGAAATGTTTATCTCCATGAGATGACTGTACAAAGCATTTAGTACCTTCTCAGAAAGTTTCTTTCAACTTCTTATCTGAATATATTTTCTTTTTCACCATAATCCTCAATGCACTCCCAAATATTCCTTTGCAGATTCTACAATAAAACGGTGTTTCCAAATTGCTGAATGAAAATAAATATTTAACTATGTGAGATCAAAAAACAGTTTCACAGATACTGTCCTTCTACTTTTTAACCTTGGATATTAACTTTTTCACCATTGGCCTCAATGAGCTCCCAAATGTGCATTCTCAGATCCTACAAAAACAGTGTTTCCAAAATGCTGAAAGAAAGAAAGTTTTAACTCTGTGAGACAAATGCACACATCACAAAGTGGATTCTCAGATAGCGTCCTTCTAGTTTTTAACCTGAGATACTCGCTTCTTCACCATTAGCCTCAATGAACTCCTAAATGTCTACTCACAGAATGGACAAAAACAGTGTTTCAAAACTGTTGAATCCAAAGAAAGGTTTAAATCTGTGAGATGAACACCCACATCATAAAGCAGTTTCTCAGAAAGCTTCTTTCTAGTTTTTATTTGAAGCTATTTCTTTTTTCACCATAGGCCTCAACGTGATCCCAAATATACCTTTGCACATCCACAAAAACAGTGTTTTCAAATTGATGAAAGAAAAGAAATGT
Source organism: Colobus guereza (assembly GCA_030247045.1). Classification (NCBI taxonomy): domain Eukaryota; kingdom Metazoa; phylum Chordata; class Mammalia; order Primates; family Cercopithecidae; genus Colobus; species Colobus guereza. Next base: position 139,857,633 of record CM058082.1, read on the forward strand.
TTAAATATGCGAGATGAAAGCACACAGCACAAAGCAGTTTCTCACAGAACTTCCTTCAAGTTTTTATCCAGAGATACTCATATTTCCCCACTAGCCTGAATGAGCTCCCAAATGTCCATTTGCAGAGTGGACCAAAGCAGTGTTTCCAAACTGCTGAATCCAAAGAAAGTTTTAACTCTGTGAGGTGAATGCACACATCACAAACCAGTTTCTCAGAAGGCTTCTTTTCAGTTCGTATCTGAAATTTTTCCATTTTCACCATAGACCTCAATTTACTACAAAATATCCCTTTGCTGATTTGATGAAAAAAGTGTTTCTCAACTGCTGAATGAAAAGAAAGGTTTAGTTTTGTGAGATGAATGCACACATTACAAAGCAGTTTCACAGTAAGCTTCTCCCTGGTTTTTATATGAAGATATTTCCCTTTTTGCCATAGGCCTCAAAGTGCTCCTAATATCCCTTCACAAATTCTACAAAAACAGTGTTTCCAAACTTCCGAAAGAAAAGAAAGGTTTAACTCTGTGAGATGAATTCATACATAACAAAGCAGTTTCTCAGATAGATTCCCTCTAGTTTTTATCCTGGGATATTCATTTTTTCACCATTGACCTCAAATAGCTCCCAGATGTCTATTCGTAGAATGGACAAAAACAGTGTTTCCAAACTTCTGATTCCAAAGAAATATTTCACTCTGTGAGATGAATGCACACATCACAAAGCAGATTCTTTGAAAGCTTCTTTCTGGTTTTTATCTGACGATATTTTCTTTTTCACCTTAGACTTCAAAATGCTCCCAAATATCCTTTTGCAGATTCCACAAAAATAGTGTTTCCAAATTGCTGAAAGAATAAAAAATGTTTACCTTTGGGAGATGAATGCAAACATCACAAAGAGGTTTCTCACAAATATTCCTTCTCGTTTTTATCCTGTTACATTCATTTATTGCCGTTGGCCTCAATGAGCTCCAAATGTACATTCACAGAATGAAAAAATACAGTGTTTCCAGAATGATGAATCCAAAGAGAAGTTTAAATCTGTGAGATGAATACACACATTACAAAGCAGTTTCCCAGAAAGCTTTTTTCTAGTTTTTATATGAAGATATTTCCTTTTTCACCAAAGACCTCAATATGCTCTCAAATATCCCTTTGTAGATTCTACAAAACAGTGTTCAAACTGCTTAATTAAAAGTTCAATTGTGAGATGAATGCACACACCACAAAGCAGTTTCTGACAGCTTCCTTCTACATTTTATCATGGGATATTCACTTTTTTGCCATTGGCCTCAATTTGCACCCAAATACCCTATGCAGATTCTGAAAAACAGTGTTTCCAAACTGATCAATGAAAGTTTAACTCTGTGAGATGTATGCACATCACAGAGGGTTTATCAGAAACCTTTCTAGTTTTTATATGAAGATATTTCCTTTTTCACCAAAGACCTCAATATGCTCTCAAATATCCCTTTGTAGATTCTACAAAAACAGTGTTTCCTAACTGCTTAATTAAAAGAAGTTCAATTCGGTGAGATGAATGCACACACCACAAAGCAGTTTCTGTGACAGCTTCCTTCTACATTTTATCATGGGATATTCACTTTTTTGCCATTGGCCTCAATTTGCACCCAAATACCCCTATGCAGATTCTGAAAAAACAGTGTTTCCAAACTGATCAATGAAAAGTTTAACTCTGTGAGATGTATGCACATATCACAGAGGAGTTTATCAGAAACCTTTCTAGTATTTATCTGAATTTATTTCCTTTTTCACCATAGGCTTCAATGTGCTCTGAAATATCCCTTTGCAGATTCTGGAAAAAACACTGTTTCCAAACAACTGAATGAAAAAGAAAGGTTTCACTCCGCAAAGTGAATGCTCACGTCACAAAAAGTTTCTCAGATAGCTTCCTTCAAGTTTTTATCCTGGGATATTCGCTTTTTCCCCTTTAGCCTTAAAGAGCTACCAAATGTCCATTCACAGAAAGGGTAAAACCAGTGTTTCCAAACTGCTGAATACGAAGAAAGGTTTAACTCCATGAGATGAATGAACACATCTCAAAACAGTTTCTCAGAAAGCTTCTTTCTAGTTATTATCTTAAGATATTTCCTTTTTCACCATAGACTTCAATGTACTCCCAAATATCCCTTCACAGTTCACACAAAAACAGTGTTTCCAAACTGCTGAATGAAAAGAAATGTTTAGCTCTACAAGATGAATGCACACATCACAAAACGGATTCTCAGATAGATTCCTACTATGTTTTATCCTGGGATATTGCTTTTTTGCCTTTGGCCTCAAAGAGCTCCCAAATACTCATTCACAGAATGGACAAAAACAGTGTTTTCATACTGCTGAATCCAAAGAAATGTTTTTCTCTGTGAGATGAATGCCCATATAACAAAGCAGTTTCTTAGAAAGATTCTTTCTAGCATTTATATGAATATATTTCCTTTTTCACCATAGGCCTCAATATGCCCCCAGATATCCCTTTGCAGATTCTACAGTACACTGTTTCCAAACTGCAGAATGAAAAGAAAGGTTTAACTCTGCGAGGTGAATGCACACATCACAAAGGTGTTCTCAGGTAGTTTCCTTTAAGATTTTATCCTGGAATAATTGCTTTTTTTGCTATTAGCATCAATGAGCTCCCAAATATGCATTTGCAGAATGGAGAAAAACAGTGTTTTCAAACTGCTGATTGCAAAGAAAAGTTTAAATCTGTGAGATGAATATGCACATTACAAAGTAGTTTTTCATAAAGAGTGTTTCCAAACTGCTGAATTGATAGAAAGCTTTAACTCTCTGAGTTGGATGCAAACATCACAAAGCAGTTTCTCAGAAAGTTTTTTCTACTTATTATCTGAAGATATTATCTTTTCCATCTCAGGACACAATGCCCTTTCAATGATCCCTTTGCATATTCTGCCAAAACAGTTTTCCCAAACTGCTAAATGAAACGAAAGTTTTAACTCTGTGAGATGAATGAACACACTACAAAGAAGTTTCTCACATGGCTTCCTCCTAGTTTTTATCCTGGGATGTTGACTTTTTTGCCATTGCCTTCAATAAACTCCTAAACTCCCATTAGCAGAATGGCCAAAAAAGTGTTTCCAAGCTGCTGATTCCAAAGAAAGGTTTAACTCTGTAAGATGAATGCACACATTACAAAGCAATTTCTCAGAAAATTTCTTTCTAGTTTATATGAATATATTTCCTTTTTCACCATAGGCCTCAATGTGCTCCCAAATATCCTTTGCAGATTCTACAGTGTTTCCAAACTGCTGATTGCAAAGAAAAGTTTAAATCTGTGAGATGAATGCACACATCACAAAGCAGTTTCTCAGATAGCTTCCTTCTAGTTTTTATCCTGGGATATTGCTTTTTGCCTTTGGCCTCAATGAGCTCCCAAATATGCATTTGCAGAATGGAGAAAAACAGTGTTTTCAAACTGCTGATCAAAAGTTTAAATCTGTGAGATGAATATGCACATTACAAAGTAGTTTTTCATAAAGAGTGTTTCCAAACTGCTGAATGAAACGAAAGTTTTAACTCTCTGAGTTGGATGCAAACATCACAAAGCAGTTTCTCAGAAAATTTCTTTCTAGTTTTTATCTGAAGATATATTCTTTTTCACATTAGGCCTCAATGTGCTCCCAAATATCCTTTGCAGATTCTACAAAAACAGTGTTTCCAAACTGCTGAATGAAAAAGTTTTAACTCTGTGAGATGAATGCACACATCACAAAGCAGTTTCTCAGATAGCTTCCTTCTAGTTTTTATCCTGGGATGTTGACTTTTTGCCATTGCCTTCAATAAACTCCTAAACTCCCATTAGCAGAATGGCCAAAAAAGTGTTTCCAAACTGCTGAATCCAAAGAAAGGTTTAACTCTGTAAGATGAATGCACACATTACAAAGCAATTTCTCAGAAAATTTCTTTCTAGTTTTTATCTGAAGATATATTCTTTTTCACATTAGGCCTCAATGTGCTCCCAAATATTCCTTTGCAGATTCTACAAAAACAGTGTTTCCGACCTGGTGAATGAAAAGTAAGGTTTAACTCTGCAAGATGAATGCACATATCACAAAGCGGTTTGTCAGATAGTCCCTTCTAGTTTTTATCCTGGGATATTGCTTTTTGCCTTTGGCCTCAATGAGCTCCCAAATATGCATTTGCAGAATGAACAAAAACAGTGTTTCCAAACTGCTGAATCTACAGAAGGTTTAACTCTGTGAGGTGAATGCACACATCACAGAACAGTTTCTTGAAAGCTTCTTTCTAGTTTTTATCTGAAGATATTTCCTTATTCACCATAGGCCTCAATGCACTACAAAATATTCCTTTGCAGATTCCAGAAAAAAATGTTTCCAAACTGCTGAATGAAAAAAGTTTTAACTCTGCAAGATGACTGTACACATCACAGAGCGATTTCTCAGATAGCTTCCTTCTAGTTTTTATCTTGGGATATTCACTTTTTTGCCTTTGGCCTCAATGAGCTCCCAAATGTACATTTGCAGAATGGACAAAAACAGTATTTCCAAGCTGTTGAATCCAAATAAAGTTTTAACTCTGTGAGGAGAATGCACACATCACAAAACAGTTTCTCAAAAAGGTTCTTTCTGTTTTTATCTGAAGATATTTCCTTTTTCACGATAGGCCTCAAATCAATCCCAACTATCCCTTCACAGATTTTATGAAAACAGTTATTCTAAACTGTTGAATGAGAAGAAATATCTAACTCTGTGAGATGAATGCACACATCACAAAGTGGTTTCTCAGACAGATTCTTTCCCGTTTGCATACTAGGGTACTCCCTTTTTTGGAATTGGCCTAAATGAGTTGCCAATTCTCCTTAGGCCTCAATACACTCCCAAATAACCTTTTGCAGATTCTACAAAAACTTGTTTCCAAGCTGCTAAATGAAAGGAAAATTTTAACTCTGCAAGATCAATGAGCACGTCACAAAGTGTACTCTCCGATAGCTTCCTTCTAGTTTTTCTCCTGGTATTTTGGGCTTTTTGCCACTGACCTAAATGAGCTCCCAAATGTCCATTTGCAGAATGGACATAAACAGTATTTCCACACTGCTGAATCTGAAGAAAGGTTTAACTCCATAAGATGAATGCACACAACGGAAAGCAGCTTCTCAGAAATCTACTTTCTAGTTTTTATCTGAAGATATTTCCTTTTTCACCATAGGCCTCAATGTGCTCCAAAAGGTCCCTTCACAGCTTCTACAAAAACATAATTTCCAAACTATTGAACATAAATAAATTTTACTTCAAGGAGATGAATGCAAATTCACAAGGCAGTTTTTCAGGTACTTTCTTTATACATTTTATCCTGGCATATTCCATTTTTCACCATTAACCTCAATGAGCTCCCAGTTGTTCATTTGCACAATGGACAGAAACAGTGTTTCAAATGGCTGATTCAAAGAAAGGTTTAACTGTGTCAGATAAATGTCAACATCACAAAGCAGTTTCTCTGATAGTTTCCTTCTAGTTTTTACTCTACGATATTCATTTTTTCTCCATAGCCCTTATGAACTACCAATTCACCTAAGGCCTCAATGCACCCCTAATTATTCTTTCACAGATTCTACAAAAACAGTGTTTCCAAACTGCTGAATGAAAAGAAAGGTTTAACTCTGAGCATTGAATGTACACATCATAAAGCAGTTTCTCAGACAGTTCCTTTCTAAGTTTTATCCTGGGATATTTGCTTTTTTGCCATTAGACCCACTGAGCTCCCAAATGTGCATTCGCAGAATGGACAAAAACAGTGTTTCCAAACTGCTGAAATGAAAGAAAGGTTTAACCCTGTGAGATGAATGCACACACACATCACAAAGCAGTTTCTCAGAAAGTTTCTTTGTAGTTTTTACATGAAGATATTTCATTTTTCCTGATAGACCTGAATGTGCAAACAAAATATCCCTTCTCAGATTCTACAAAACCAGTGTTTCAAAACTGCTGCATGAAAAGAAAGGTTTCACTCTGTGTGATGAATCACACATCACACAGCAGTTTCTCAGCTATCTTCCTTCAAGTTTTTATCTTGTAATATAAGGTTTTTCACCTTTGGCCTCAATGAGCTCCCAAATATCCATTCACTTAATGGATAAAAACAGTGTTTCCAAACCAGTGACTCCAGGAAAAGTTTAACTCTGTAAGATGAATGAACACATCACAAAGCAGTTTCTCAGAAACCTTCCTTCCAGTTTTTATATGAAGATACATCCTTTTTCACCTTAGACCTCAAAGCACTCCCAAATATCCCTTTGCAGATTCTACAAAAGCAGTATTTTCAAAACTGCTGAATAAAAAGGTTTATCTCTGTGAGATGAAAGCACACATCACAAATCAGTTTCCCAGACAGCTTAATTCTAGTTTTTATCCTGTGATATTCGTTTTTTCACCATTGGCCTCAATGAGCTCCCAATTCACCTTAGGCCTGAATATGCTCCCAAATGCCCTTCGTAGATTCTACAAAAGATGGTTTCCAACTTGCTGAATAAAAAGAAAAGTTTTACTCTGTGAGATTAATGCAGACATCTAAAAGCAGTTTCTCAGAAAACTTCTTTCTAGTTTTTATCCTGTGATATTCGTTTTTTCACCATTGGCCTCAATGAGCTCCCAAATGTCCATTTGCAGAATGGACATAAACAGTATTTCCACACTGCTGAATCTGAAGAAAGGTTTAACTCCATAAGATGAATGCACACAACGGAAAGCAGCTTCTCAGAAATCTACTTTCTAGTTTTTATCTGAAGATATTTCCTTTTTCACCATAGGCCTCAATGTGCTCCAAAAGGTCCCTTCACAGCTTCTACAAAAACATAATTTCCAAACTATTGAACATAAATAAATTTTACTTCAAGGAGATGAATGCAAATTCACAAGGCAGTTTTTCAGGTACTTTCTTTATACATTTTATCCTGGCATATTCCATTTTTCACCATTAACCTCAATGAGCTCCCAGTTGTTCATTTGCACAATGGACAGAAACAGTGTTTCCAAATGGCTGATTCCAAAGAAAGGTTTAACTGTGTCAGATAAATGTCAACATCACAAAGCAGTTTCTCTGATAGTTTCCTTCTAGTTTTTACTCTACGATATTCATTTTTTCTCCATAGCCCTTATGAACTACCAATTCACCTAAGGCCTCAATGCACCCCTAATTATTCTTTCACAGATTCTACAAAAACAGTGTTTCCAAACTGCTGAATGAAAAGAAAGGTTTAACTCTGAGCATTGAATGTACACATCATAAAGCAGTTTCTCAGACAGTTCCTTTCTAAGTTTTATCCTGGGATATTTGCTTTTTTGCCATTAGACCCACTGAGCTCCCAAATGTGCATTCGCAGAATGGACAAAAACAGTGTTTCCAAACTGCTGAATGAAAAGAAAGGTTTAACCCTGTGAGATGAATGCACACATCACAAAGCAGTTTCTCAGAAAGTTTCTTTGTAGTTTTTACATGAAGATATTTCATTTTCCTGATAGACCTGAATGTGCAAACAAAATATCCCTTCTCATATTCTACAAAACCAGTGTTTCAAAACTGCTGCATGAAAAGAAAGGTTTCACTCTGTGTGATGAATCACACATCACACAGCAGTTTCTCAGCTATCTTCCTTCAAGTTTTTATCTTGTAATATAAGGTTTTTCACCTTTGGCCTCAATGAGCTCCCAAATATCCATTCACTTAATGGATAAAAACAGTGTTTCCAAACCAGTGACTCCAGGAAAAGTTTAACTCTGTAAGATGAATGAACACATCACAAAGCAGTTTCTCAGAAACCTTCCTTCCAGTTTTTATATGAAGATACATCCTTTTTCACCTTAGACCTCAAAGCACTCCCAAATATCCCTTCTCAGATTCTACAAAACAGTGTTTCCAAACTATTGAACATAAATAAATTTTACTTCAAGGAGATGAATGCACAATTCACAAGGCAGTTTTCAGGTACTTTCTTTATACATTTTATCCTGGCATATTCCATTTTTCACCATTAACCTCAATGAGCTCCCAGTTGTTCATTTGCACAATGGACAGAAACAGTGTTTCAAATGGCTGATTCAAAGAAAGGTTTAACTGTGTCAGATAAATGTCAACATCACAAAGCAGTTTCTCTGATAGTTTCCTTCTAGTTTTTACTCTACGATATTCATTTTTTCTCCATAGCCCTTATGAACTACCAATTCACCTAAGGCCTCAATGCACCCCTAATTATTCTTTCACAGATTCTACAAAAACAGTGTTTCCAAACTGCTGAATGAAAAGAAAGGTTTAACTCTGAGCATTGAATGTACACATCATAAAGCAGTTTCTCAGACAGTTCCTTTCTAAGTTTTATCCTGGGATATTTGCTTTTGCCATTAGACCCACTGAGCTCCCAAATGTGCATTCGCAGAATGGACAAAAACAGTGTTTCAAAACTGCTGAATGAAAAGAAAGGTTTAACCCTGTGAGATGAATGCACACATCACAAAGCAGTTTCTCAGAAAGTTTCTTTGTAGTTTTTACATGAAGATATTTCATTTTCCTGATAGACCTGAATGTGCAAACAAAATATCCCTTCTCATATTCTACAAAACCAGTGTTTCAAAACTGCTGCATGAAAAGAAAGGTTTCACTCTGTGTGATGAATCACACATCACACAGCAGTTTCTCAGCTATCTTCCTTCAAGTTTTTATCTTGTAATATAAGGTTTTTCACCTTTGGCCTCAATGAGCTCCCAAATATCCATTCACTTAATGGATAAAAACAGTGTTTCCAAACCAGTGACTCCAGGAAAAGTTTAACTCTGTAAGATGAATGAACACATCACAAAGCAGTTTCTCAGAAACCTTCCTTCCAGTTTTTATATGAAGATACATCCTTTTTCACCTTAGACCTCAAAGCACTCCCAAATATCCCTTTGCAGATTCTACAAAAGCAGTATTTTCAAACTGCTGAATAAAAAAAGGTTTATCTCTGTGAGATGAAAGCACACATCACAAATCAGTTTCCCAGACAGCTTAATTCTAGTTTTTATCCTGTGATATTCGTTTTTTCACCATTGGCCTCAATGAGCTCCCAATTCACCTTAGGCCTGAATATGCTCCCAAATGCCCCTTCGTAGATTCTACAAAAAGATGGTTTCCAACTTGCTGAATAAAAAGAAAAGTTTTACTCTGTGAGATTAATGCAGACATCTAAAAGCAGTTTCTCAGAACACTTCTTCCCAGTTTTTATCTGAAGATATTTTTTTGCAGTAATCCTCAATGCTCTCCCAAATAACCCTTCATAGATTCTACAAAAACAGTGTCTCCAAACTGCTGAATGAAAAGAAAGTTTTAACTCTGTGACATGAATGCACATATGAAATTGGTTTCTCAGGTAATTTCCTTCTATTTTTTTCTCCAGGGATATTCCCTTTTTTTGCCATTGGTCTCAATGAGCTCCCAAATATCCATTCACAAAATGGACAAAAACAGTGTTTCCAAACTGGTAAGTCAAAAGAAATGTTTAACTATGTGAGATGAATGCATGCATCACAAAGCAGTTTCTGAGAAAGCTTCTTTCTGTTCTTATCTGAATATATTTTCTTTTTCATCATAGTCATCAATGTGCTCCCTATATCCCTTTGCATGTTCTTCAAAACTGTTTAATAAAAATTAAGTTTTACCTATGTGAGTTGAATGTACACATCACAAAGAAGTTTCTCAGAAAGCATCATTCTCGTTTTTATCAGAGGATATTTTCTTTTTCACCATAGGCTTCTCTGCACTCCCAAATGCCCATTCAAATAAGGTACAGAAATAGAGTTTCCAAACTGCCAAATCAAAAGAAAGGCTTCACTTTGCAAAATGATGCACACATCACAAAGAAGAGTCTCAGATAGCTTTCTTCTAGTTTTTATCCTGGAATATTCACTTCCTCATCTTTGTCTTTAAGGAGCCCCCGAACATCCATTTGCAGAATGGACAACTACTGAGTTTCCAAACTGCTGAATCGAAAGAAGGATTTCACTGACAATGAACTCACAAATATCACTTCACTGATTCCACAAAAAGTGTTTCCAAACCGCTGAATGAAAAGAAGCTGAGAAATCACTTTGTGATGCATGCATTCATCTCACAGAGCTTAACCTTTCTTTTCATTCTGCAATTTGGAAACACTACGTTTTTAGAATCAGCAAAGTGATATTTAGGAGTTCTTTGAGTTCTGTGTTGAAAAAGAAAATATCTTCTCATAAAAACTAGAAAGAAGCTTTCTGAGAAATTGCTTTGTGATGTTTGCATCAACTCACACTGTTAATCCTTTCTTTTCATTTAGCAGTTTGGAAGCACTGTCTTTGTAGAATCTGTGAAGGGATATTTGGGAGCGCATGGACGCTATGGGCAAAAAAGTGAATATTGTAGGATAAACACTAGAAGGAGACTATCTGAGAAACCACTTTGTGATACATGCAATCATCTCATAGAGCTAAAACTTTCTTTTCAATCAGCAGCTAAGAAACACATTTTTGTAGAATCTGTGAAGGGATATTTGGGAGAACTTTGAGGTCTCTCATAAAAAAATAACTTAAGATATAAACTAGAAATAAATTTTCTGAGAAAGAGATTTTTGATGTTTGCATTCACTTCACCTTTCTTTTCATTCAGCAGTTTGGAAACACTGTTTTTGAAGAATCTGCAAAGTGATATTTGGAAGTGCATTATAGCTATGACAAAAAACAAAATATCTTAAGATAAAGTGGAAAGAAGCTTTCTGAGAAATTACTTTGTGATGTGTGCATTCATCTCACCCATATAAACCTTCCTTTGTATCCAGGAGTTTGAAAACACTGTTTTTGTCCATTCTGTGAATGGACATTTGGGAGTGCATTGAGGCCAATGGTGAAAAAGTGATGATCCCACATAAAAAGTAGAAGGAAGCTATCTGTAAAACCACTTTGTGATGTGTGCATTAATGCCACAGAGTTAAAACTTTCTTTGGATTAACTTAAAAACACTGTTTTTTATCCATTCTGTGAATGGACATTTTGGAGCTCATTGAGGCCAATGGTGAAAAAATGAATATCCCTGGATAAAATCTAGAAGGAAGCTATCTGAACAACTCTTTTGTGGTATGTGCATTCATCTCCCAGAGTTAAACAAGTATTTTCATTCAGTAGTTTGGAAACACTCTTTTTGTAGAAGCTGAGAAGGGATATTTGAGAGCACATTGAGGTCTACGGTGAAAAAGAAAATATCTTCATATAAAAATTAGAAAGAAGCGTTCTGGGAAACTGCTTTGTGATATGTGCATTCATCTCACAGAGTTAAACATGTCTTTGGATTCAGCAGTTTGGAAACACCGTTTTTGTCCATTCTGTGAATGGACATTTGGGAGCTCATTGAGGCAAATGGTGGAAAAGGGAATCTCCCAGGATAAAAACTAGAAGGAAGTTATCTGAGAAACTGTTTGTGATGTGTGCATTCATCTCACAGAATTCAACCTTACTTTTCTTTCAGCAGTTTGAAAACTCTTTTTTTTTTTTCAAAATCTGCAAAGCAATACTTGGGAGCACATTGAGGAATAGAGTGAAAAAGGAAATATATTCAGATAAAAACTGGAAAGAAGCTTCTGGAGAAACTGCTTTATAATATGTGCATTCATATTGCATAGTTAAAACTTTCTCTTCATTCAGCAGTTTGGAAACTGTGTTTTGGTAGAATCTGTGAAAGAATATTTGAAAGCACATTGAGTCCCATGGTGAAAAAGGAAATATCTTGAGATAAAAAGTACAAAGTAGCTTTCTGCGAAACTGCTTAGTGATGTGTACATTCGTCTCACAGACTTAAACCTTGCTTTTGATTCAGCAGTTTGGAAACACTGTTTTTGTAGAATCTGCGAAGGGATATTTGGGAGCACATTGAGGTCTATGGTGAAAAGGAAATATCTTCAGATAAAAACTAGAAGGAAGTTATCTGAGAAACTGCTTTGTGATGTGTGCATTCATCTCACAGAGTTAAACCTTTCTTTTCATTCAGCAGTTTGAAACACTGTTTTTTTTAAAAATCTGCAAAGCAATATTTGGGAGCACATTGAGGCCTATGGTGAAAAGGAAATATCTTCAGATAAAAACTAGAAAGAAGCTTCTGAGAAACTGCTTTGTGATGTGTGCATTTATCTTGCAGAGTTAAACCTTTCTTTTCATTCAGCAGTTTGGAAACCCTGTTTTGGTAGAATCTGTGAAAGAATATTTGAAAGCACATTGAGTCCCATGGTGAAAAGGAAATATCTTCAGATAAAAACTAGAAAGAAGTTTTCTGAGAAACTGCTTTGTGATGTGTACATTCGTCTCACAGACTTAAACCTTGCTTTTGATTCAGCAGTTTGGAAACACTGTTTTTGTAGAATCTGCGAAGGGATATTTAGGAGCACACTGAAGTCTATGATGTAAAATGTATTATCTTCAGATGAAAACCAGAAAGAATTTTTCTGAGAAATTGCTTTGTGAGGTGTGCATTTATCTCACAGAGGTAAACTTTTCTTTGATTCAGCAGTTTGGAAACACTGTTTTGTAGAATCTGCAAAGGGATATTTGGGAGTGAATTGAGGCCTATGGTGAAAAGGAAATATCTTCAGATAAAAACTAGAAGATAGCTATCTGAGAAACCAGTTTGTGATGAGTGTATTCATGTCACATAGTGAAGACTTTCTTTTCATTCAGCAGTTTGGAAACACTGTTATTGTAGACCCTGTGAAGGAATATTTGGGAGCACATTTAAGACTATGGTGAAAAGGAAATATCTTCAGATAAAAACTAGAAAGAAGTTTTCTGAGAAACTGCTTGTGATGTGTGCATTCATCTCACAGAGTTAAACCTTTCTTTTGATTCAGCAGTTTGAAACACTGTTTTGTAGAATCTGCAAAGGGATATTTGGGAGCACATTGAGGCCTATGGTGAAAAGGAAATATCCCAGGATAAAAACAAGAAGGAAGCTATCTGAGAAACCAGTTTGTGATGAGTGTATTCATGTCACATAGTGAAGACTTTCTTTTCATTCAGCAGTTTGAAACACTGTTTTGTAGAATCTGTGAAAGGATATTTTGTAGGACATTGAGGCCTATGGTGAAAAGGAAATATCTCAGATAAAAACTAGAAGAAGCTTTCTGAGAAACTACTTTGTGAAGTATGCAATCATCTCATAGAGTATAACCTTTCTTTGCATCAGGCAGTCGGAAACACTGTTTTTCTCCATTCTGTGAATGGATATTTGCAAGCTCATTGAGGCCAACATTGAAAAGGTGAATATTCCATGATAAAACTAGAAGGAAGCTATATGAGAAACCATTTTGTGATGTGTGCATTTATCTTGCAGAGTTAAACCTCTCTTTGCATTCAGCAGCTAGGAAACACTGTTTTTTCCCACTCTACTAATGGACATTAGGGAACTGTTTGAGGCCAATGTCATAATATTCCATGATAAAAGCCAGAAGGAAACTAGCTGAAAATTCGTTTTGTGATGTATGCATGTACCTGATAGAGTTAAACCTTTCTTTTCATTCAGCAGTTTGGAAACACTGTTTTTGTAGAATCTGCAAAGGGATATTTGGGAGTGAATTGAGGCCTATGGTGAAAAAGGAAACATCTTCCAATGAAAACCCCAAAGAATCTTTCTGAGAAACTGCTTTGTGATGTGTACATTCATCTAGCAGATGTAAACCTTTCCTTTTATTCAGCAGTTTGCAAAAACTGTTTTTGTCAATTATGTGAAAGGACATTAGGAATCTCATTGGGGCCAATGACAAAAAATGTGAATATCCCAGGATAAAAATAGAAGGAAGCTATCTGGGAAACTGCTTTGTGATGTGTGTATTTATCTCACAGAGTTAATTTTTTCTTTTCATTCAGCAGTTTGGAAACCCTGTTTTGGTAGAATCTGTGATGGTATAATTGGTAGTGCTATGATGCCTTTGGTGAAAAAGGAAATATCTTCAGATTAAAACTAGAAATAAACTTTCTGAGAAACTGCATTGTGATGTGTGCATTCATCTCACAGTGTTAAACCTTTTTTTCGAATCAGCAGTTTGGAAACACTGTTTTCGTCCATTCTGTGAATGGACATTTGAGAGCTTATGGAGGCCAATGGCAAAAATGTGAGTATCCCAGGATCAAAACTAGAAGGATGCTTTCTGAGAAATCGTTTCATGATCTGTTCATTCACCTCACAGAGTTTAAGCTTTCTTTTCATTCTGCAGTTTAGAAACACTGTTTTGTTAGAATCTGTGAAAGGATATTTTGTAGGACATTGAGGCCTATGGTGAAAGAGGAAATATCTTCAGATAAAAACTAGAAATAATCTTTCTGAGAAACTGGTTTGTGATGTATGCATTCATCTCACAGATTTAAACTTTCTTTGGATTCAGCAGTTTGGAAACAATTTTTGTCCATTCTGTGAATGGACATTTGGGAGCTCATTGTGGCCAATGGTAAAAAAGCAAATATCTCGAATAAAAACTAGAAGGAAGTTATTGGGAGTAGATCCCACAATATCTAGTCATAAAGTGACCCCAAAACTGGCCATAAAAAATGTCTCTGCAGCACAGTGACAGGTTCATGATTACCATGATGGAAGGTTGTGGGTTTACTGCAATGATTACAAAGAACACCTGGCCTGCCCAGGACATAAAACCGCTTAAAGGCATTCTTAAGCCACAAACAATAACATGAGTGATCTGTGTGTTAAGGACATACTCCTCCTGCAGTTGACCAGTGCAACTTACTCCTTTCATTTGGCCTATCAATTGGTTTCCCATAGGGGATACTTGTAGCTAATTTACTCTCTATAGAAACAATGTTAATATCTGGCTTGCTATTAATAAATATGTGCATAAATCTCTGTTCAGGGCTCTAATCTCTGAAGGCTGAGAGACCCCTGATTTCCCACTTCACACTTCTATATTTCTGTGTGTATGTCTTTAATTCCTCTAGAGACACTAAGTTAAGGTCTCCCTGACAGAGCTGTTCTCAGCAAGTGGTGCCTAACATGGGGCTTGAATCCAGGTTGAAGGGAGCAGATGATTGGAACAGAAAACTAGCTGAAGTACTCTTAAAGGAATCCCCATGGTGAGTAAAAAGGGTAGCTCAGAATCATCAGGGTAACAATGGGACAAGTTTGGGGTCTGGTTCATTTCACCTTTAAAATTTTTCACGCTGGCAATGAGGAGGAAGGAGAGTATAGTTAAGTAACAGAAGAGATTACAGAGCTGGCTTGTTTGCCAGCTAAATCTAAAGTGATAAAGGAGGTAGAGGTTCATTCCTACCCTTCTGCACCCCCTCATTATTATTTTGAAGAAAAGGACCATCCACATCTTTATTTTCTGGAGGACACTGGGTGAAAGTAGTTGCCCAGTGACTGTTTGAGCAGCACCTCTTGTGACCTCTCTTAGTTCTATTCTGGCATGATTTCAGAAAGCTAGACGAGAAGGTGATTTAGAGGCTTGGCAGTTCCCGGTCAGAATATAACACCAAGATCAACACAGAAATATTACAGCTACATTTGAGCCTTTTCCTTTTAAATTACCTAAAAAATTTAAACAAGCTGTAAATCAGTAAGTACCAGTTTCTCCTTTTGTATTAGGACTGTTAAAGAATGTTGCTGTTTCCAGTCAGATGATTCCTACTGACTGGTACACTCTTACTTGAGTTTGTCTAAATTTTGCTCAGTTCTCACAATTTAAAACTTGGTGGGCACATGATTCCATTCAGGCTGCTCACAATGCCCAGGCCCAACCTCAAATTCATGTAACTGCAGACCAACTTGTGGTGGTTGGCAACTGAGCTGGTTTAGATGCACAACTGGTCGTGCAGGATGATGCCATAGAACAGCTTAGAGGAATGAGCATTAGAGCCTTGGAAAAATCACCTCAGCTGGGGAACAATACCATTCCTTTAGTGCTATAAAACAGGGACCCAAAGAATCATACATTGATTTTATAGCCCTGTTAAAGAAGTCTCTTAGAAAGATGATTGCAGATTCAGCTGCTCAGGTTGTAGTGTTGCAGTTATTAGTTTTTGACAATGCTAATCCTGATTGCCTGGCTGCTCTCTGACCTATCAGAGGGAAAACACATTTAGTTGATTATATCAAGGCCAGTGATGGTATTGGAGGTAATCTGCTTAAATAGTGGATAAAGGAAATACTCGGTTTCCTGGAGCTTGTCTTAACTGTGAGAATCATGGTTATATTAAAATTAATGTAGAAAAAATCGGTGAGTCAGGCTGCCAGATAGGCAAAAAAAGAAAACTGCTGATCCTGAAATATGTCCAAAATGTAAAAAGGAAATCATAGGGCTAATCAGTGTTACTGTAAGTTTGATAAAGAAGGGAACCTGATTTGGGGAAACACCTTGAGGTGCCCATCCCAGTCCCCATTTTAAACTGGGGCATTTCCAGCTCAGGCCATACCCTCACCCTTCTACATTGTCTGTCTCACACCACAGCTGGTAGTGCTGCAGTGGATTTATGCTGTACAAAAGTTGTGAGCCTTCTGCCTGGGGAGCCCACACCAAAGGTCCCAACAGGAGAATGTGGACCCTTGCCAGCAGGGACAATAGGAGATCACTTTTAAGAAGGCCCAGTTTAAGTTTAAAAGTGGTACTAATACATAGAGGTGTCATTGATTCACAGTACAGTGGGGAATTTCGAATTGTTATATCTACTGCTGTTCCCTGGAAAGCAGAGCCAGGAGAGTGCATAGCACAGCTCCTGATTGCGTCATATGTAGGAAAAGGAAAAACTGAAATTAAATGAACAGGAGGATTTGGAAGCACAAATAAACAAGGCAAAGCAGCTCATTTGTTAAGTCAAATTACTGATAAACTTCCTACCTGTGAAATAAAAATTCAAGAAAAGAAATTTAAAGGTTTGGTAGATATAGGAGCAGACATTTCAATCGTTTCTCTACAGCACATGCCATTCACGTAGTCAATTCAACCCACTCAATTTAACACAATTGGAGTTGGCAAAGCCCCTGAAATATGTCAAAGTGGTTATATTTTGCATTGTTCAGGGCCTGCTGGACAATCTGAGACTATTCAAACAATTATAATTTCTGTACCTATAAATTCATGGGGAAGAGATTTATTAAAACAATGCCAAATGCCAAGCCCAAGTTCTAATTCCAGAATAATTATATAGCCCTCAAAGTCACCATACAATGCATGAAATGGGGCAAGTCCCTGGTATGAGACTAGAAACATTGCAAGTTTTGAAAGAATTACTTCAAGCAGAAAGACAAAATTCCCTCCAAAGTCTAGGATATTATTTTTGATGGTCATTGATAAGCCTCCAGAACCTATACCTTTAAAATGGTTAACACATAAGCCGATTTGGATAGAACAATGGCTGCTGAGTAAAGAGAAATTGGAGGCTTTAGAGAAATTAGTTACTGAACAATTAGAAAATGGGCACACAGCTCCAACATTTTCCCCTTGGAATTCTGCAGTTTTTGTAATTAAGAAAAAATCAGGTAAATGTAGAATGTTAACTGACTTAAGAGCAATCAATTCAGTTATACAACCTATGGGAGCACGACAGCCAGGATTGCCTTCTCCTGCTATGATTCCAAAAATTTGGCCATTAATAGATATAGATTTAAAAGACCATTTCTTTACTATCCCTCTAGCTGAGCAAGACTGTGAAAGGTTTGCGTTTACGATTCCTGCAGTAAGCCACCTGCAACGTGCTAAGCATTATCATTGGAAAGTGTTGTCACAGGACATGTCAAAGAGTCCCACAATTTGCCAGACTTATGTGGGGCAAGCAATTGAACCTACTAATAAAAAAATTTTCACAGTGCTACATTACTCACTATATGTATGACATAATATGTGCTGCCCCCACTCGAGAAACATTACTGCAATGTTATGATATTGTAAAATTTGATTTCTCATGCTGATTTAATTACAGCTCCTGACAAAATTTAGACTACCACTCCTTACTCCTACTTGGGGACCTCAGTAAATGACACTACCATTGTGCCACAGAAAGTAATCATACGTAGGGATCAATTAAAAACATTAAATGACTTTCACAAATTACTGGGGGACATTAACAGGATATGACCTGCTCGAGGCATTTCTACCTATGCCATGATTAATCTGCTTTCTATCCTTAGAGGAAATCCTAGTCTTAGTGGTCCTCAGCAATTAAAAATGGAGGCTGAGATCGAGTTACAGCTGATTGAAAAGCAAGTTCATAAGGCTCAAGTAAATAGAATAGATCCAGAGAAGATCCTAGATTTGCTAATTTTTTCAACTCAGCCTTCACCTACTGGTGTTACCATCCAAGACCAGGACTTAGTAGAGTAGCTTTTTCTTCCACATACTAATTCATGGACTCTAACTCCTTATTTAGATAAAATCGCTACTATGATAGGGATTGGGAGAACTAGGAATGTTAAATTACATGGATATGATCCTGAAAAAATTATTGTACATCTCAAAAGGCACAAATACAGCAAGCTTGTATAAATAGTTTTACTTGGCAAACCCATTTAGGTGATTTTGTGGGTATTCCAAATAATGATTTTCCTAAAACAAAGTTGTTTCAGGTTTTGAAATTAGGTAATTGGATTTTCCCCCAAAATAACTAAATTTTAACCAATTGAAAGTGCAGAGAATGTTTTTAAAGATGGGTCTAGTAATGGTACAGCTTCTTATTATGGATCAAAAGGTGAAGTTTTCCTGACATCCTGTACTTCAGCTCAAAAAGTGGAGCTTGCAGCTGTAATTGAGCTAGTTGACTGCTTTTGATATGCCTATTCATGTGACTGCTGATTCTTCATATGTGGTTTATTCCACGCAGTTATTTGAAAATGCTACTGGGACGGAGCAAGATGGCCGAATAGGAACAGCTCCAGTCTCCAACTCCTGGAACGAGTGACACAGAAAACTGGTGATTTCTGCAATTTCAACGGAGGTACTGGGGTCATCTCACTGGGGAGTGACAGACAATCGGTGCTGGTCCGCTGCTGCAGCCCGACCACCGAGAGCAGAAGCAGGGCGAGGCATTGCCTCACCTGGGAAGTGCAAGGGGGAAGGGAATCCCTTTTCCTAGCTAGGCGAACTGAGACACACAAAACCTGGAAAATCGGGTAACTCCCAACCCAATACAGCGCTTTAAGGAAACGGGCACACCAGGAGACTATCCTCACACCTGGCCGGGAGGGTCCCCCGGCCACGGAGCCTCCTTCATTCCTAGCACAGCAGTCTGCGACCTAACCAAGAGGAAGCAGCAAGGCTGGGGAAGGGGCGCCCGCCATTGCTGAGGCTTAAGTAGGTAAACAAAGCCGCTGGGAAGCTCCAACTGGGTGGAGCTCACAGCAGCTCAAGGGAACCTGCCTGTCTCTGTAGACTACACCTCTGGGGACAGGGCACAGTTAAAAAAACAACAGGGTAAGCAGCAGAGGCCTGTGCAGACGCGAACAACTCTGTCTGACAACTTTGAAGAGAGCAGTGGATCTCGCAACACGGAGGTTGAGATCTGATAATGAACAGACTACCTGCTCAAGAGGGTCCGTGACCCTGAGTAGCATAACTAGGAGACATTCCCCACTAGGGGCAGTCTGACACCCCACATCTCACAGGGTGGAGTACACCCCTGAGAGGAAGCTTCCAAAGTAAGAATCAGACAGGTACACTCGCTGTTCAGCAATATTCTATCTTCTGCAACCTCTGCTGCTGATACACAGGAAAACAGGGTCTGGAGTGGACCTCAAGCAAACTCCAACAGACCTACAGCTGAGAGTCCTGACTATTAGAAGGAAAACTATCAAACAGGAAGGATGGCTATACCAAAACACCGTCAGTACGTCACCATCATCAAAGACCAGAAGCAGATAAAACCACAAAGATGGGGAAAAAGCAGGGCAGAAAACATGGAAATTCAAAAAATAAGACCACAACTCCCCCTGCAAAGGAGTGCAGCTCATCACCAGCAACGGATCAAAGCTGGTCAGAGAATGACTTTGACGAGATGAGAGAAGAAGGCTTCAGTCCAC